>OX336372.1:33793052-34193124 GCA_946902895.1 Fragum fragum
AACAAGCAATTTCTTCTTTTGCCACAATGTTTTCTCAAATTTAAAATCGCAGCTACGAAAAATCCTGGGATGTACAGGAAAGGATTAACCGAGTCATCTCTAGCCTGCTGAACAGAATGATTTCTGGCAGAATGAAAATTAACAAATATAATCTCTGTAATACAGCTCTCGAGGAGGGACCATACATCAGACAATAAAGAGTGGTATTCTCAGAAAATAGTATCCATGTTTACTACCCCGACACGCATGTGCAGTATATCTTTGGACCGAAAATGTCTACATTCTCCGCAATGGTCTCCTTTCGGATAGCATTCGTATTTAATTTGAAAGACAAACCGTGATCAGTCTGTGCGATCATCGAAGGGCATCCAAAGTTGAAACATTTCTCATTCGATAATTTTTCTCTGCGTGAAATTGTCCTTTACTTCTGAAAATGAATTTAAGTATTGGTCCGATTGACAGGCTGATCGCTGGTCACGTCCACTGAACTCCGACATTGGAGTTCGACTGGAGTGATAAACGACATTATTTTGTAAATTATGGATCACTGAATAAATGACAGATCGTTATTGGCGACGAAAACGTCGTAACTACAGCTACCGGTATGAGTCACCAAACCAATAAAAATCTCTTGAATAGGATATAAGATAAAAAGTATTTCGTCCTGTAAGGAATTAACTTAAAACAGTGTTCAATTTAACTCTTTTAATTAACTTTCGGCTAATGCCTTCTTCAGAATATTTTAACACTATGTAACATCCATTTTCATTTTGAATGTTGATGTCTATGAAAATGTATGTTAAAAAGCGTTTGAATACATTGTCTATTCTGAAGAGTTAAATTGAATATTGTTATAAGATAAAAGACAGATCGTTGATTGGCGACTTTAAGGTCGTAATAAGCTATAGTTACGACGTCGCCTAACCAAACAAAAAGCCTATTATAAATGACGGAGTTCAACTTTTATTTTCGGTATAAATGAACGATTTGATTGATCAATCCGTGTTTTGATAGCCACCGCGATCCGTCAATCATTTCATCTCTGAATCACGGAAATACCAGATTGGATATTTTTATGCTGAAGGTCAAATTTAAGGAATTATACAATTTTTTTGTGCTTAAATTATTCCGGGACAACGAGTCTTTTCCTGGCCCTACACACCCTTCTGTGTCGCATTACTTTCATAACAATTTCTGTTTCCTTAAGATCAGTTTTCTTACTAGTAGAATATGAACTCTAATACGAACTCTCTCTTTCCGGTTACTTATTTCTATTAATTTTGGAGAGCAAAGCTCTCTTTTGTTGCTAGTAGAAACGTTCTGCACATACCTCATAACTTTACACAGCACTATATACTATAAAAATAAACAAGATCGACAAAAGGAGCTAAAAATGCAGATAACAAAACACTCAAAAGAATGAATTTTCTGTCGTTACATGGAGTAAACTTCAAACCAAAATTGTATAAGAAAAATGTATTCATTTTCCTTTGCAAGGGGAAATTAATTTCATTTAGAAGAGGGTCTTTCTTTAACCCATTCCCACACAATCCTTCTTTTTTACGCCCCTTAAGGAAAGACTTTAGGAAAACAAGGTTGAAAATGAAGAAATTGCATGTAACAAGCAATTTCTTCATTTTCATCCTTGTTTTCTTTTCTAAATGATTGAGTTACTAGAAATATTCTAAACTTCAAATTGTCGTCTGCAGCTTCCTTGAATTCGGATCAGTCTAAAGTTTTCTTGTATTGGAATGGGTTAATGCTTTCCGGCAGATTATCAAAATTTCTCAGTAGATTACTACATGTATGTGATCAAAACGGGGAAGGGAATAGAAGACGACAAATGTTTAAGCCTACAAACTTGTCATATTAAATAAAAGTTGTGTGTTCATCAATATACAAACATGTTAATTATTTAGGGTTATAGTCATTATCGTTATTGCAATTATTTAGTATTAATGTTAATATTACGAGTAATAGCAGCGATCGTCTATGAACACAAGCAATGTATACTTTGCGTGAAATGAAGTACCCATATCGCAAAAGGTAGGGCAAACAATACTGCATACCTTGTTTTGGAAATAACTTTAACTTGAACAAAATAAAAAGAAGCGAGTTGATTCACTTTTCAATTCGGTTTTAAATAGATTTTAACACGCTTTTAGGCGCGTTTCTTCGATTTTATTTTCTCTGCTTTTCAAATAAAGTTTCGAAGGCAATGGTCTAAAATTATTTTGGAAATAAAAAGTAAACTTTTCTTTAATGGTATCTTTAATGATATCGCATTTGTCAGTCTCTTCAGGGATATGTCAGATTCTGTCTGTCCGTCCTATGGGCTTTACGCCAATGGTCGAGATTCACAGCTCAAAGGTTACATTGAAATGATCTATCCCGATAGATTGTTTGAACAACTGAGACTAATGTTCAAATTTCAGTACTTTGATTAGATATGTGTCCAAGTATTTTCGTGGCTTTGTGGGTGCCAAGTTTTCATATCGTTAAAGATAAATGGAATGTGCTAGAGTTCCGCAAGTTACGCAAGTTCCGCAAGCAGTAGTTACGACGTTGAAGTCGCAAAACCAACAAAAGTGATTTAAATAATGGCAACCAATGTTGGTGTTCAAAAAACACTTCCGGTGTAAATTAATGATTTGATTAGTCGATTGATTGTTTGATTGACAGCAGCGATTGGTCAATTATAGGCTGCAGCCCCTGAAAGAAGCTCTTTGGGAAAAAAGCCAGGCTATCCTTTATAAAAACATCTGAATAAAAATCCCTCGTTATAGCATAGTCCTCAGGGAGTCATCTCCGTATGATATGAATTTCTTTAAAAAGGAAAGTCGAAAGAAATACATTCATGTTCAAAGCTTAAGTTTATATATTTTGTTGTTGTTGTATGTGTATTGTTTCGTTTCGTTTTATGGGTTAAATGACTGTGTTGTTTGTGATATTTAACATCCCCTAGTCACTGAAACTCATTAGAAATCGCAATGGAAAAAATGTATTTATCTATTCACATCTTAGATATATGGCTCTTACAATTTTGTTCTAAACTGTTGTAAATATTGTTATGAATTATTCAAACGCATTGAAATTGACAAAAGCCCGCTCATCAAAGAATCGTGATAGAATTTAAGTCATTCGAAATGAAATTAAAACAACAAACACAATAGCAATGTTGTCATTTATCACAAATACAGTCTTTAAGACATATCTTATTTCATTTGTCCAGTAGGAATAACTGGCATAGGGACTTAAATCAACGCAGCCTAATTCACAAGGCTATGGGGCATTTCTAGCCCATTCATAATTCAGATCATTAATTTAGGGATTAGATAAACGATAAACACGGCTAATGAATACGATCATGTCCGTCAGCCAGTTGTTGCGAATGTGCGCCGACTCAGGATGAGTTTGAACGCGTTTTGAGACTTTATGATCTGTGGGTGTATGGTAGCAAAGAGGATTGTCAACTAATATTATTATATTTACGACCATGAATTGATCGAAACTAGCACTGTTAAAACATTATAAAACACTCTGGAGGATTTTGTCGAAATATTTAAAAAATGTGTGGGTAGGCTGTCTTGTTTGGATAGTGAATATGATAAATATCTCAACAGAACACTGGTCGAGAACAACGTTACAGCATCTGCCATGTTACATGGGTAAAGCATGCCTGCACGATAACTGTTACAGCAATAAGGTGAGCCTAAACGGTGCTTGTTACGCCTACCAGAGGGTAATATGAATGTAGGTTCTGAAAGAAAAGAACAGGGTATCTTTCATGAACAATCCTTGTTCACAATTAGTCTCAAGGGACAGAAAAACGTTAAAAGGAACAGGGGTTGCTGTGGGGTTTTATTGTTGTTGTTGTTGCTGCTGTTGTTGTTTTATGTTTAACGTGAGTTTTAGGGGCATTCATTTTTTCTCATTTCGTCCCTTTAAACGGGTATTGCTGGTGTGAATTAAGTGTATGATTAATGAATTAGCGGATCGACGGCCACGCCTAATGAACTCCAACAGAAAGCTCAAATGAAACAAAAGTTAAATGACTGGTTGGTTACCTTAACTTCGTATCACTGCTTTAAGTAACCAACAAAAAGCCCTACATAAATGTCGGAGTTCAAAGTTAACTTGCGGTTTGAGTAATTGATTTAATTGGTCGATTGATTCTAAGATTATAACTGCGGTCCGTCTGTTATCAAAAAACGAAAAATTATGTATACCATATTTTAAATTAGTCATCTACTGTGCTTCTCAGAGAAATATAGTGATTTCCCGATCGATTGTTCCTTGATTATTTCACTGATAGACTAGTGAAATTATCGAATTGATTAATTCGCATATTGGTTGACTGTCTATCTGCTTTCATGCATCTCACTTTATTACTCTGCGAAGAAAGTTGTCTTTTTAATCAATGGCTGATCATCAGCTGACAGAAAGTCATGTACAAGACTAATATGGTATGATATCAGGCATTTCCCATCGGAGGAACAAATTTATCCAAGATGGCTGCCGGTCGAGCCTCGCTTCGTTTGAAACTTGAACAAAAAGATATGCATGCAATCGTTGGTATGTCAAGTGTTACCAACCATGTTTTACATTATCTATTTATTACATTGTTATGAAATAAATAAAAAATATCAGCTCAAGGCAGTGATGTTCAGACTATATGTTGTTTAGACCATTTGATCAATGTATTTGAATATTTTGTCGTGTACGCTTTAAAGTCACAGGTGAATCACCAGCTTATTTTGTTCCGATCAATGACTTTTTCTTTACACTATATATTGTAGAATAATTTGTCGCAGAGTCTTAGACAAATTTTCAAGTTATCTTTTGTTTTAGAGTTATCTGCCCTTGACATGAATACGTATCTTACGCATCTTAGAGTCAACACGAGTACAAGGACTTTACATAACTTTCCACATTTAGCCTTGAAAAGTGTATTAAATTATGTCACTTATTGTACTCTAGACAAATTATAACACAAAATGATGTAATTTATTCGAATTTTCATGTTAAACGTAATCAAATTATGATTTGTCAAAGCTGGATAATGCTACAAATTAATTGAAATTCAGAAGGCTTATTCTCAGTTCTTCAAATACTTTTAGACATTATCCTTATCTTTCCACACGCAAAAAAATCAGGGGCCCTCTACTTGGAAAATGACGTAAAAAATCTGCTAGGCTCGGGAGACATTTATTTCAAGAAGGGAATAAACGGTCATGTACCATGGCAAGAAAGAGTAAAACGACCTCTTACACATACCACAAATAAACGCCGATAAATGACACAATTTTTAATTCACGAATATACAAGCTGAAAACCGACAAGATGGACGTAAGAAAATGGGACTCTTTCAGATTAGGATATTTTACGTATTTTAAAAGAAGATGAAAAATGTCTGAATCAAGAGGCAATAGCATTAGGTACAAATTGCTCGATAAATGATGAAGTCAAAATACACTTTATACCTAATTGGGGTTCGCTTACATATCACTGAGGTGAACCAAACCTAGTAAGAGAGATTTTTGTGAGTTTTTAAAGAGATGACTCTCACAAAATTTTCTGAACCTTGGATTCATTTCTCTGACTAGAATGAATCAAGTAACTTCCCATGGTAATCAACGACACATGTGATAATTCGGGTAGAAAACACATGGAAGATGTCAAGGTAAAAAAAACTCTGCTAAATTTACACCAAAAAGATTTAAAATTACAAATGTGATTAGCACTTACACTAATGGTGCCGGCCTTATCAAGGCTGATAGCACAGGGAAGTCCGAATACGTCAGTTGTAAAATGGCTCATAATTTCAACAGATTAACTCTGAAATGATAGCTGTAAAACAATCATATATCTTTTGGGGTGCGGAGGGTCGGGGGTGTTTGGTATTTACTTTTTATTACCCTCATTATGTATTTTTTTTTATTCATTGTGAGATGCCCATTGCTGCAGACTTCTATAAGCATATTCTCTTCGTTCAACGCCTGTGAAGCTCTTGAGAATTTGCCTATCTAGACATTTAAGAGATTAATACAATATTTTTTTTATGTATGTATGAAACGAAAAACCTAATCATACTTTAAGAATACGTGAAGCGGATTCATACATAAGTGTGATGAGGTTTTTCGTTTCATACCTCCATGACAAAAAAAAATTATTCGATTAATTTTTTTATAATTTATTAACATCGAGCGAAAAAGACAAAAAAATACAAATTATGATATGTTTTTATGGAACCATTGTATGGGCAAGTATAAAAAATAGCTGCATGCTCAAACTTTTGTTCGTGGATGTATAAAATATTCTTTTCGGCCAATGAAAACGCTCGTTTTTGATAGACGAAACTAAAAATTGAATAATAGATGGACGAAAAAGAGGTATATAAATATACTTTTTCATAAGATCTTCAAACAGTTGCATATTAATATGCCATCTATTTATTATCCCCCGCCGTTTCGGCGAAGGGGATATAATAATGGTCTCCGTCCATCATTCCGTCCTTCCGTCATTCCGTCCTTCCGTCACTAAACTTGTCCGGAGCATATCTCTGAAAGTTTAATTGCTATCAACTTGAAACTTCATAAGTCGATAGATCTCGTTGAGGAGAAGTACAGGGCACAAGAACCACAACTCTTGCTTGCATAATTTTAGAGTTATTGCCCTTTGTTGTTTTAAAGACTAAGATTTTGTCCGGTGGATAGATCTCGTTGAGGAGAAGTGCAGTGCACAAGACCCACAACTCTTGCTTTCATAATTTTGGAGTTATTGCCCTGTGCTGTTTTAAAGACTAAGATTTTGTACGTGGCATATCTCTGAAAGGATGATAGCTATTGACTTGAAACTTCATAGGTGAATAGATCTCGTTGAGGAGAAGTGCAGTGCACAAGAACCACAACTCTTGCTTTCATAATTTTGGAGTTATTGTCCTTTGTTGTTTTAAAGACTAAGATTTTGTCCTGAGCATATCTCTGAAAGTATAAGAGCTATTATCGAACTCATTGAGAAGAAATGCAGTGCACAAGAAGTCTAAATCTAACTGGCTTCAGTTTACTATCAAGCTTTTACGGCGGGGGATGGCCATGCCCGACATGGCTCTTGTTAATATTAGTTTAAGAACATTTTTGTAATACAAAAAACTGATAGGGGTATATCTATCTCCTTCCCAACAGGAAAAGGTGTCAGGAATCGTCAATTTTCTACAAAGAGGATCATAATTCTTTTTTTTTTTTCCCATTCTATGTCTCTTTAATAGTTAGCTTTGCGTTGAAAACAAATATACTAAAAGTATAAAAAAAACATAGAATCTGGATAGTAAAATGGGGACACTCATTTTATTACGTCCATTTGCTTTTTCCTTTAATTCTTACTCTATGTCAAGTGATTTTTCAACAATATTAATCCTTCAATCTGTGATCACATAGAAATAAGCATAGGCATTTAATAGAACATATTTAATATCTAACCAAGCTTAGCAGCCACTACGAATTATATGTCTTTTTTCGTCAAAATCTCTCAAGAATGCTGTAAGTATATGTAAAACGTTTGAACTCTTATACTGACCGTTTATGATTACCTTGATTCTACAGACATTGACGTTCAGAAGGTTAGGAAATATTTCAAGGGGTCAGCATTATGGAGGATAAATAACATGACTTGAGGATATAATGGAAGAGGGGTCGATTCAATTATCAGACCTTTATTCAAATGAATAGAAAATAGCAAATTTTATAGTTGTTTATATAAAAATTGGTGTGAGTGCTTGTCTGGTGTTTCAAAACGGCTTTAGACGAACAAAAAAATCTTAACTTAAAGAAATGGTAGCATGTGAAAGCTGTATCGCCAAGACAAATTAAAAACAATGAACATATTTCAGTATATAAAAAAATAATCTTGAAATATGGTTTTGTCCCTATCTGATTTAAAACGGGAAAAGTTAAAGACAAATACGCAGGGTGACTGAAAATTATGTGACCATTATCTATCCAAGCAGGCGAGGGTTTAAAAGGAAATTTGAGGGAATGTCAGTATTCTAAGACATTTATAGATTTGCGGTGTCAGGCACGAAAATAATTTTGGACAAACCATATTCTGTTTCTAAGGGCAACAACCTTTTCGTCGATCTAAAGGCCCCGGGATATTTTGAACACCGTTCGACAATTCAAGACTTGGACTTGGACAGAATCATAAGATATGCAGTCTGTGACCACTCAGTCTCCTGGCTTGAGCGTATAAAACAAGCTCAGGCTGGTTAGGTTTGAGTGTTTATCACTTTAAATGCAATATCATCAGTATTCGAGGCTGGGATCATTTTGGTCGTTACGGAAAATTACTCATGTACTCATTTAAGTGATAACGCAGACATTCAGGTTTGTTTTTGTTTAAAACCAGTTGATAGCAAAACGCTTATTTTGCTGTTGTAGTTATGAACGTTAATTTTATTTTTATTTTACTGTTATTGAATTGATTTTTAGCCTAGGAAATAGAATTTGAATCCGGGTCCGTTCGCCCTAAAACACGTTCGCTTTTATTACCTTTCTCCCTACTTCCCGTTCGTCTTTGATTTCTTAGATTACCTTATCAATATTTATATGCTTTAATTAAGCAATGATTGCTATAGAATTGAACTGGAATTAATGATCTAATCACATACATGTCACACATTAGGCCAGTTTGGATTACAATAGAGATAAGCCTTTTTTTACAATTTGTTGTTCATTTACATCTCTGCAATTAAGCATATCTCAGAAACCCTTTTCATAATATCCATGTCTCTTTTTTTAACATGCAGTTATATTACAGTCAAATCAGAACGTTTTAAAATCGAACACTAAACATTATTGCAATTTTAAATCAAACTTAACAAAATCTATAATACAACGAATTCCAACAATATTTTGATATGAAAGTATACAAAAAAACTGACCTTTCAAAACATAAAGATAAGGGCTAACGGATTCCTTTTTATGGCAAATGGACCCGGGGCGAAAGTATATGTAGGGCGAACGGACCCGATTACTGGAATGTAAGGTTACTGTGCAATTCTCGCTCTTCCCATACCTCTTTCGCAATTATTTCAACAGAAAACTTGTAAAATATGTAATTAGTTTTAAAATCTTATTACGGTTGACTTTTTGTGTGGAGGATTTAGCCAAAGGCTTTCTTTATTTTCTAAAATGGCTATTTTAGCTATGAATATTAACCAGGCCCTTTGGAAAAAAGTAGTTCCCGAGTTTAGGATTGAAAATTCATATCATCACTAGTGATGATATCAAAAATTATTACACTGGGAAATCCCAAGATTTAACGGCTAGAATTATTATAAGATAAAATTTAGCAGAAATGCATTTTAATCCCAAATGGAAGTTTATAAATTCAGTAAGTTTAAAGATTACCTTACATCAATATCTTAGGTTCCCTTCAAAAAATAAACCTAAATACTTTCTTTTTTTTTTTTTTTTTTTTTTTTTTTTTACGAATCTTACCTTTTCCTATTGCAATTGAGAAAGTATATACTTTCGATTTTTTCAGTGGCAAGAGAATTCTGAAAAGTTTATATTTCTACAATGACAAAAATTACTGTCACGAAATTTGCAAACTCCTAGCATTTAAAGTAAAATTATGTCGCTATAGTAGGGATCTGTCCTAATATATAGATATTTAAAGGTTAAAATGACAAAGATCACGATGGAATTCAAACCAATCCCATTGCAAATTAAAACAAGATTAATGCGACCAGAGACTTCCTCTATTAAGCGGCCTCTTTCATAGGCTATCAGGGTTGGATTTCCTTTCTTTTCAAAGACGCATAACAAATACAAAATGAGGGCGATTCTTTTTTAAATGAGGGCGATTCTTTTTTCTGTAGTATCATTAGACATCGTTTGTTTGTTTGTATGTTTGTTTGTTTATTTGTTTTTCTCTGAGATAATTTGCTTGTTTTATTTGTTTTATTCTCTCTCAGGAGCCCATTTGTTTAGAAGTTGATTGTATCGTTAAGACTATTTAAGTACTTCTTACGAGCACGTGCGTGACAAATTCAATAAATACGCATAAGCGCCAAATAAAGACTCAGATCAGCTTATGCATCTGCACAGCCTGATTAGAGTCATCACTGTGGAGCTATATACAAATGATGACTCGACGCTTTTTAGATAATCAACGAATGCACAGAGTTACTTTCCAGGCTGCCCTTTGTCTGCAATTGACCAATCGCGGCTGTCAACCAAGGAAACAATCGACCAATCAAATCATCCATTCAGCCCGGAATTGGGCTTTGAACTTCAATTTTCGCTGCCATCTCGTAACTACAGCTTATTCAAGCTGTAGTTACGACGTTTAGTTCGCCAACAAAACATTTTTTACTTTTTTGTTACAAGCTTTTGGCCATAAATGTTGCAAAATATTCCGTTTAAAATTGAAGCTGAACTTCCTGTCGCAGTCAATTGGCGGGGCCAGCGATTGGTCAATTTACGCAAACAAGACATTATTTAACATGTCACTTGTAAAATCATTTTATATTCGCGATAAGTACAACTTTCTTAATTAGAGCAAAGAAGTAAATAAAATGTCCCCTTTATCTAAGCGATCTTTTGCACGGGGCTCATTTAGTACTCGTACAGGAATTTTTTACTGTATATAAATCTCTCAATTCGCTCCCAGTGTGTCCCTAGATGTGGGATGACGCGTCAATGTGTACATGGGTGAATTTAAAAATGATTACGTGACAAAAATCGAAAAATGCGCAAACGTGTTTAAACAAGGCGTTTGTCTATCTACTTAAATACTTGTATCGACTTGACCCGCGAAACCGCGGGTTTTGGGAATCAGCGCTATGGGTTAAAATACTGGGTAACGATTTGGAGTTTCTAAGAAAAACTTTACTAAATGAAGACTGCCTTGATGTGTTTTGATAAAAATAACAAAATTTTAGATTAGACATAAATGATAGAGTTTGATGAACACGTCGAATGGTTCGTTATATGCTCATAAAGCTTTTCTTTTAAATACAAACTCTGGTGGGCCTGTGACGGATCTCAGTGTTGTTGTTGTTGGGGTTTTTTTTTTTGGGGGGGGGGCTCAACTGTTACTCATGTTTGAACCATTACCTCAGCGACAGACAATATGATTTCAGGATGGTTCAAATTGCTCGATCGATTGAGCCAGTCCGTGACATTTCAAATGATTTCATAATGTCTCAACTCAGCCTGTAAAATTATATATCCAGTGTCTTCACTGTGCGCCCTGTAGATTGCTGCAGCCCCTAAGGTTTATTTAGAAGATCAGCTTATATTCTGAATGCAATGTGTGGCTGTTCAGGCTGCCCAGTATCCAAGCTAATATGGAATTTAATATTTTAAAAATTGTCATTCGCGAACGAACAAACTAAGGATTTCTATGGTTTGGATAAAGGTTTCCCCGAAAAACAAATAACTTCACGGAAGATGACTGCGTTTATCTATCTATCATTCAAGTGTTTGCACTGACTGATAATTTAGAGGACAAATTCGAATTCCTTTAATATGAACCTTATCCCCCGCATATTTTATTTCCACGAAAGACCAACCCTTGTTGCTTTATCTTAAAGAATAGTTTATTGCTCAAATTTCTCACCAATGGGTTGATAATCGTAGACCTATGTGGGATAGCAGCTGGAGGCTAGGAAAGGATGTAATGGTAGTACTGGTGTGAGAAATACCAGGAATCCATTGTTAGGTGCTCCAGCCGCCGCGATAGAACTGAAAGACTGTTGAAAGCGGAGTAAAACCCCATTCAAACAAACAAACAAATTATTGCTCAAATTAATGACCGTGGTTATGTTCGTTTTTGCTTGCGTTGTGGTTTCGCAAGTAGTTGTCAAAAAACTTTTTTTCAACAACAATTAAATCTACAAAGGTTCACAACACAAGTAGACGTATTCCCTAAATCACCGTTTCATACATGATTTTGATATATAGGCTCATCGAACAATTGTTCAGTTCAGAGAGCTGTTTGTGTTTGTGGTGAAAGTATTTTGTTTGATTGAGATTATTCTATTTTATTTTAGTTCGATGGTAATGAAATCTTTAAGATTATAGAGTCGGTCTCTAATACCATATCCAAATGTTTTCAGAGACAGCGGCAGAATCTAAAACCCACAACTACCCTATTTCACAGCTAGGTAGAATAGGACTGGGTATTTAGTATCTTGCCAATGAAAACATAAAGTGACGGTAGGGCCCGAACCCGTGACCGCCAGATTACTGCTCAATTGACCAATCGCGGTTGTCGATCAAGAAATAAACCGATTAATCAAATAATCTATTCAGCCCTAACCTGAGCTTATCAACTCCGACATTGCCCGCCATTTTTGTTTACCTTTATTGATGGTTGGCGACTTAAATGTCGTAACTACAGCTTATTCAAGCTGTAGTTACGATATTTAGGTCGCCAACCAACCATTTTACTTTTTTGTTACATGCTACTGGCGTAACTTCCTGTCGGAGTTAATGGGCGGGGCCTAGGTAGTCAGTGGGCGGGCCAGCGATTGGACAATTGCCTTCACAACACGACCACTATAGTAGCGCTTTAATGATAGCACCATATGAAGGGTTTAAGACAGATTCTTTTTTTTATCTAACACCGGACAATCCTGTAGTTTCGTCCGCTGACGAAACCTTGCTAGTTAAAGCAGAAAAATGAGACTTTGCTTGTAACAATCAACTTCTCCTCTTCTCACAATGTATCGTTTAACGTACGGCACTTTTTCAAAATTTAAACAAATGTTAAAACAACGTTAGCGACATCCTTCACCATTTTAAACCAGAATAAAAATTGTCACTTGAGGAAAGGATTTTTTTAGATGTCCTAAGGAACAACTCATGTTATTTTGGGTGATTGAAAACGTTGTCAATGTTTTCCTCAATAAGAATTATATAAACCTTGCTCTAATAAAGAACGCGTAATCTTAAAAAATCTAAATAAGGATCATAAGAATCTCGATGAAAAGAAAGGACCTCTAGTGCCTTTACTGCTTCATGGGGACACAGACAGAAAAGTATAGTCATTCATCTGGAGTCAAGTAACTGTTGACCTTCTTTCTGAAATTTTGAATTATTTAGTGTATATTTTTATTGTTATTTTCTTTTTTCAGTATAATAGCAACTGTTTGATGTTTTTTCTTCGTCATTCTCAAAGTTTGACCTTGACATTTGACTTGCTTACTGATGACTGCTTAACCCATTACCACACAATGGCGCTTTTTGACGCCCCTCAAAAGGAAGAAATTGCTTGCATAAATATAGCCATGAGAAATGATTGCTTCTCATCAAGCATCATGTTTGATCTTTGAACTCGACCTTGATCTCCATGTTTGACCTGGGTTGTTGTTGTTGTTGTTTGTTTGCTGTGTGTGTGTGTGTTTTCTGTTTTCTTTTGCTTTTGAATTATTGAGTCTAGGGTTGTATTCTCACAAGTAATTGATGGATTGCCTTTCAACTGGAGTCGAGTAACCTTTTGCCTTGGCCTTTGACCTACTGACTTTAATTTGAGGGCCGCAGTATTCTAAGTACAAATACATAAGCAAATGGTAATTTAATATCAACTTGAATAATGCTCAACAATTGACCTTGACTTTGACCCATGGTCAACTGTTTGAACTTTTGAATTATTAGGGATAGACATGCGCCTTTGGTTTACTTGTTTATAAAATCAATCCTTGCTCAATACTTTACAAAGTAATAAAACATTGGTTAGAATTCAATCATTTACTTTTGTTTTGTTTTGTTTGTTTGTTTCGTAGAAATGGCCAATGATGTATTATTACCAATTCGTTTTACTAGATGTAAAAACAGTGCATGATGTATATTTTATTGTTGCCAGCACTATGGACTTTGAACCTGAATTGTCTACTTCGTGAAAATGAAAAATTCGCTTGGATAAGAACAATGCCAAAATATCGCTAGTACAGCTGTAGTTGTTGTGTTTTGACGGTCACTCTATTCTCTAAATTTTGCTCGTCAAATAATCTCTGTGTGGTGTAAAATAAGATTTATTAGACATCTCTAAGTTCCATTTTTATGAATAGACTTATAGGCTTATACAACCTTCGTGACAAAACGAAACTAATTTCACAAGGTGTTTATTCATCTCAATAAAAGTGAAGTATCGCCTGCTTTACCTGAGAGAAACAGCTAAGCGAAAAAGACTTTGGTTTTTAGAAACAAATGTTCTTTAGTTATGTATTTAAATAAATGTTTTTCACAACCCATCACCATTCCGAGGTGGTCCGAGGTATAACTATAGCTACGGCAATGTGTTTGGTTATTTTTTCAGCGTCAACGTCTTTGTAGAAAGAGAGAAAAAAGAGAGAATAGAATCTCTTTTATATTTGCTCGAAACGCTCACTAGATGTTAATTTAACCTTTTTTCCATTTTGTTTAAATTTTAGACTGGTCTAAATTGAAAGTGCTTGCAGATGACAATGAAAATTTCTTCTTTTTCCACAAAATTTTCTCAAGTATAAAAATCACAGCAACGTGAAATCCCGGGTTTAAACAAGGTTAAGAAATAAAGAGAATTTTGTTATTGTTGTTGTTTTTATTTGTTTGCTTTTGGTGTTTTTTCAGGGGGGGGGGACTTTTTGTTTTGTTTTGTTTTTCACTGAGGTATGAACCTAAAAACTTCATAAAGAAATTAAGAGAATGTTAGTTTGATTTTTTGTTTGCTTGTTTGTTTGTTTATTTGCTTTTCATTGAGATATAGACCTAAATTTTAATCTGTATGAATACTAGCATTCAGTAAACTTGTATGGACCTTTTTTGTACGCAAGCATACAAAATAGATGCGTGATCAAATTCTTGCTAGGGAGGGCATCAAAATACTAAACATATTTTTAGACTTGATTGACGATACTAAAATTAAGTTTTCATCAAAATACCAAAAGGTGGACAACCGACCCTTGGTTTTCTTACTGTGTGTTATAGTCAAGAGAAACGGCTTTAGTCTTGATAGACGATACTAAAATTAAGTTTTCATCAAAATACCAAAAGATGGACATCCGACACATGGTTTTCTTACTGTATATTACCTTTAGTCGACCGTAACGGCATGTTGGACTAGCGCTAGCATATGCACGTGTTTGGGTGTATCATTTAGTGCTGGTTTCTTCTTTAAAAAATTGTGTAAAAAAATAGTTCCCCAAAAAGAGTCCCATCCGGAATTAATAATACATTATAAGACATTGAGATATTGTTTTGTTTTCATTTCGGTAGAGTTCGAAAGCCTAATTAACTTCTGTATAAATCAGCTTCGCTGCTTCAAAACGTGCGGTTAGGGTTTTAGTTTCATATTTTCGTGTGAGCAAAAATATTCTCTTCGTCTATTAAATGCCAAATATTGCACATTTATTTTCTTCGACGTTTTCCTTTAATCCATTACCACACAGCCCAGCTTTTTACCCCCCTCTATGATAAAAGCTCTTGAAAACATTATGAAAATTTAACAAGCATTTTCTTCATTATCGACAAAGTTTTCTACAAAATAAGACATATATCTTTTAGGTTCCATTTACATAAATTGTCGTCTGCAACTTCTTGTTTTTCGTTTGGTAATGGGTTAATATTTCTGTTGTTAGAGGATCGAAAGAATGCCTTTGTTATTAAATAGTAGTAACGATCGTGGTCACGTTTTTGAATGGCGCGGACAGTTTTCACGCTCTAATTCTAAAACAAAAGATATATTTATGAAAGTGGATTAAATTTCAATGTTTTTAACCCCTTTTCATGTGTTTATTGAATAAAAAGCAGCTTATACCGAATGTTTTAGAACTATTCGCTGATAAAAAATGTAATTTCTACAATGGATAAAAGGTCTTCGAAAAAGTCGGTTACGTGAGTGACTTGTCTTTCCTTTATATCTCTTTTTTGCTGTTTTGTTTAGATCTTTAACCGAATTAGTAGATAAAAGGGTTTTTTTAAACTTTATTCTAATATTTAGCAAATATTTTACCTGTGATACGTCTTGCATTGAATTTTGGACAAAATATATAGATTTTCTGTTCAAAGAATTTAAGTAGCTAAAAAAAGGGGGAATCGGAAATAGAGCTATAGAGGGGCTGATAATTATAGGGTATTGATAAGCAATACCATTAAATTGGCATTAAAATTTGTATTTTGTGGCATTTTCTAGACATTTTAAGCTCATAAATAAAACTATGATTATGTAAATATGCGTGCATGCGAGAGTATGTGTGCGCATTCATTTATTTGTCTTTTGGTTATATGTAAATATGAAACAAGACAAATTAAAAACCATTCCATAACAAAAACTATAATGCTCGAAAGACCTCTAAAACCAGAGATTCTGATAGCCATCGTGCCTTAGGATAGGGGATATCGATAAAGGATAATCGTAAACCTACTGGAGGCCCGGAAAAGATTTAGTGGTAGTACTGGTGTGAGATATGCAAGGAATCCATCGTTAGGCGATCCAGAGAGAGAAACGTGTAACTAGTCGGGTCGGCGAGTACTCTACCGACTGAGCTAACCGGCCAGCTTAAATGCAATCTTTTATAGATGTGTATGAGTTCAACCAACTGCAATTGGCCAATCGCGGCTGTCGATCGAAGAAAAAAACGACCAGTCAAATCATTCATTTAAACCGGGAGTGAAGTTTTAGTTTGTCGCTATTTATGTGCAGCTTTTTTGTTAGTTTGGTGACTTAAACGTCTAACTAAAGCTTATTAAAGCTGTAGTTACGACATTTTGGTTGCCAACACACCATTCTACTTGTTTGATACATGATAATGGCAATAATTTTTTCAACTTGACACCGTTTGAAATCGGAGTGAAACTTCCTGTTGGAGCCAATAGGCGGGACATAAAACAGTAAGTGGGCGGGGCCAGCGATTGGTCAATTGTTGATATTGCATTTTTTATAGAAGTGATAGAAGAAGTAGTTCGGAATGCATTTCATTCAGTTATTATTATGGTCAGAGGTTAGCAGCTTAGCAAAAAAGCATATTTTTCGGATCAATGCGGCCGCAGAAGGCAATTAACCGCTTGCTTTGTTTTTAGTAAAAAACGTGCCAATTAACATACAACATTTGGGGTCTTCTCAAAAATCAACTAGTGTAAACTGCCACTGAAGGCTTAAACCACTAAATCCATCTAATTCCTACGCCGTAAAAAGCAGGTCTTATAAATTTTTCTTGCAAAGGCTTTTTAGCTCACCGTAGCGCATCGTGTTCAAAATGACGCTGATCAGTCTTCAAAGAATGCCGACGACAATTTCAAATTTTTTAAATTTCTAAAATATTCATTTCTCTTGGTAGAAAACAACGCGGAAAATGAAGTTGTAGCTTGTAACAAGAAATTAATTTGTTCATTTTTCCACATTGTTTTCCAGAACTGTTTTCTTTATGGGCTTAAAAAGGAGAGATTGTGTGGGAATTGGTTAACTCCTTGGTTACTTTTACCTCGTAATTCATCATGATAACCTTTGCCAAAAAAGATTACTTAACAATACCATGATTTGCTAGCTTTCAGTACTTTCAGTACTTTTATTTTATACTCATTCCTGTGTCAATACAGGATTTGGAGCGTTATTGTATAACTGATACCATTTACTATGCCCTCTATTCATTAAACGAGCCACGTAAATGCCCATAAAATATTTTCGCTGATAACACAAAATAGCCAAATAAGGTAAAAATTTAGGTACAGTTCTTTGAAACGAGAAGAAAGACACGTGCGTACTGGAAATCTCATATCAGCTATTTTGCAGCCGACGCATCACCGCTGTTTATTAAAATAAGGCTGTTTCTTCATTTTTCAAGGAATTTCCTATCCTTGAAGACAAAGATTTTTAAGGGTTTATCAGGTGGGAGGTTGGAGCCCATTTTACCACTACGGCAGGTGTGTCCATAATTGAATTATAAACCATTGGACAAATTGTTAAATCGAATGTTTTTTTTTTCTTTGTTTATTTGTATTTACTTTATCTCCATGGAGAATACATGCGCACGTCAAACAGGAGATAATTTTTCATATCTTGTAGGCTCTTGGTCGTGCTATTTTTAATAACTGCTGAAATACCTTACTTAACCTAGTTTCAAAATGCGCTACACTTGTCAAAAACCGAACAAATAAAAATCATGACTTTCGCAGAAAGTTGCTCGAAGGCTGATTTATCGAGAAGTTCATTTGAGACCTTATAAAGAATGTTTGTCTATCCCTAATACCCTTTAAGCCTCTCTAACTCTATTTCACAAATTATGTTTATCCTGTTGAGTGAACTTGGAGTGAAAGAGTCTGTCATTCTGATTTCAAATGTTCCATTGGGCAGAATCATTCATTAGTGTGATTTATTAAAACAAAACTATTCTCTATATTCCTTATAATTTAAGACACCAGGCGAAAACAGCCAATATTTCCTTAACAAATTGCGACACATTTCTTATGGAATTATTTCGTGCACAATCATATAAAATAGCGGCGTGCTCAAAAATTGTTCATGAAGGAACGAATTATCTTTTCCAGCCGACCAGAGAGCTTGTTTTTTATAGACGAAACTAAAAATAAAATTTTGATATGTTTACTCTTTTGAATGAACCAATAGAACAGACGATTGGACAAACAGATCATTTGTTTATACCATTATAAAAATATCAACCTCCAACATTTGTCTTAGACATTTTCGTTTGTGGTTTAGTTAAACTTGAATAAGTCGTTCGCAAACCAACGATTTGCCTTTAATCTAATGTCTATTGTCATAGTTTGAAAACTATCTATCGTATACCGGTTGGTCAACAAAGTCTACCATCTTAGATTAATACATATCGATTCCGCTTCATTGATTATACACCAGTACTTGCGCCGAATGTGCGTGTGTCAACAGAAGAACCAAGATCGATAGTCGATTCTAGGAATCGACCTGGGGACCTTTAGGTTGTGAAACCGAAGCTCTGCCTCTGGACCGGAGACACCGCACCCTGATCATATCGTCGGTGGGCGAACAAAATGTCGTAGCTGCAGCTTTATTGAAGCTGTAGTTATGATATTTTGGTCTTCTACGGACGATATATTTTGCAAACTTGTGTCTTTTTAAACCCCAGTTAGCCCCTTTAGCTCTGTTGGTAGAATGCTCAACTTCAAGATCACGGTTTCTAGCCCTGGACTGACCCAACCTACAAACTAATTGTCTTTCGGATGAGGCGTTAAACCGAAACCCCGTGTACAATTGCTATACAACATACACGTCAGGTCCTTTCCTTATCGGACGACACTATTTTCGACTGGTCCAAATTGAAAGAAGTGAAAAAAAGTATTTCCCTTTCAGGTTAAATAATTGTGGGGAATGAAGAAATAGCCAGTACAAGCAATTTCATTTTTTTCGAACAATTTCTCCTTAACTATATTCCTTGGGGTTCAAAAAACGGCATTTTGTGGGAATGATTTATGAAATACATTACTTATTATAATGTAAAACAATATACATAGGAAGGGCCATGTTCACTAGATAGCGATTGTTCATTGATTGATTGGTTGGTCGATTGATTGAATAGTAGGCGCTGGTGGTCTGTAGAAAGTTTTAGTCAGTTCCTTTCCCCATACCTCAAAGTGAAGAATCTGACAAGATCATGCTGATGCACATCGACGGTGTTCTGTCAAAATATCATGGAATTGAAGCATGGAATTAACTTAAATTACGAGCTTTGGTAGAACTCCGACGAGTTGATCAGAGTCTTTACTCGATGTCATTGTTAAATTTGTTCGAAACGTCACTCAAATGTCCAACTTATCGCCAAGTGCACAAGCACTGTAATTCGTATGGGGGTTGTGGTATAAGTAATACAGCTGTTATCATTTTTGTTTGTTTTCCTTTCTCCGTGCCAACAGTATCAGGAGTTTAAGGTCAAATCCACCTGAAACCTGCTCATCGTATCTGTCTTAGGGAATGAATTAGCATTTAAATGGTCTTTTTGCATTTGTCACTTTCTCCACAGCTTTCTCTCCAATACATTTATTGGATACTGGATAAATCCATTTTGACATGAACATTCATTTTAATGTTGAAAAACCAATTCACACACATCCCGCTTTTTAAGGTTCCTCGTGATTTTTTAAACAATGTATTCTACCGCAAAAAGACGAAGAGTTTAAAATCCTACAAACTCCTAGTTGTCGTTTGCATTTTCTTTCAATTAAAAACAGACTAGAATTTGATTGTCTAGCAATGGGTTAAAAGCATCAGTCAAATTTACCCAAATACAACCCATTCCCACACAAGAACATTTTAGACTGGTCCAAATTGCAAACAGTTGCAGACGACAATTTCAAGTTGATGAAATTTTGAAAATCTTTTTCTTTTGGGATAGAAAAAAAATGTGGATAATAAAGAAATTGCTTGAAATGTCTTCATTTATCACAATGTTTTCCGAACCTTTTCGATAGAGGGGCGATTAAAACCTCCTATTGTATGTGAATGGGTTAACCAAAACATTTTTAAAAAGTGTCAATTAGGTTAGTTGGCCTATCTCGCAAACCGGACAAAATAAATAAAAACAAGAGCACCTCATGCGGATGTAAAAGCTCGTCTGTCCAAGTGCTTGATAGTGAGTATCACTTCTAAATCGTATAGGGTCATAATTCATTAAAAAGAAAAAGCATTAAGAGTTATCCTCCCTTGTTGGTAAAAAATGCTGTCTTGATGGCGGATATATACTCGAGTTTTAAGTGTGCTCAGTAATGCCCGAAATATTACAAAATGTCAACGTTTTTAGACGACGACGACTGAAACTTTCTAATGCACGAGAAATTTCTTTACAAAGACAAGTGACAGATGCACAGATAAGGTGCAAAATGAATTTGCTTTAATATGCATGAGTGAAGATTACGGCGGTTTGATAAAGCTGCCGTTACGAGATTTTGCTCACGCACCTACGATATCATCTATCGTGCGAAAATGGGCTATCTGCTAAGTGAAAAAATACCAACCTTATCCGACTGCTTCAGCCGCTCAGTTCAAACAACCTATCTTTTCGGGTTTTCGGTTTGAAGAAATTCCATTCTACCAAACCTTACATCGTCGGTTGGCGAAAAAGATATCGTAAATACAGCTTGAATAAATATTTATGATATTTTGATCGTTAACCAACGATTAAAGCTGCATTTGCGATATTTTGATCGCCAACCGACGATTAAAGCTGCATTTGCGATATTTTGATCGCCAACCGACGAATAAAGTTGTATTTACGATATTTGAGTCACCAACCGACATAGTTCATTTATTGAAATACGGATTAAGACCCAACATCTCATTCATACTACTCCTTTGTAGGTTTAGACTTGATCATGATTGGCAGTCCGGGAAATCTCTGGCCGAATGTAATATGGAAATGTTCCATACCAATCTACTCTCTGACGTCACGTTTTACGTAGGCAAGAAACGGGTACCCGTCAAGGCCCACAGATATGTGCTGGTGAGCAGGAGTGCTGTTTTCTTTACAACGTTTTGCACGAAATCGCCGCCAGAAACCGAGATAAGTCTACCTGATGTTGACCCGGAGATATTTGAGCTCCTACTAAGGTGAGTGTTTATGACCCGTGACACTTTAATGGAAAATCCGAGAGTTACGCCTTAGAAATATTTGAAAATATGATTCTTTCCAGGTCAGCAAGAAATCATCGGTTTTTGAAAAATAAAATAAATAATAGAAATAAATCAATAAAATGAACAAAATAAGTAACAATTAATTATGTTAAATGATAAAATTAAAATAGAATAAATAATAAAAATAAGTATATAGAATAAATAATTACGGTTAGTCGGGATTTTGAAGACATTTCTGATAAACTGAAAAGTTTCAATTGCGGTCTGTCTGTGGAGTTTATGCAACCTTATACGGGTCGACACTTTTCACATTTCGTAGATGGCCCCACTTTATCTGGAGGGTTACATTACTATATTAATTTTAACACTATGTGGGAAAATTTAAGACTGGTAAAGCAGAAAAAAGGAAAACATATTTTCAAGTGAAGAAATCGCTTTTTTCCATTTTTTGGGATGGGGGTCAAAAGCTATTGTGTGGGAATGGGTCAATATTGCATTCTTTTAAGATTTTTTAATTAACCTATAACCAGGCGATAAATTTTAGACTTTTTAGCTCACCTGAGCACAAAGTGCTCAAGTGAGCTATTGTGACCACCTTTTGTCCGGAGTCCGTTCGTCGTGCGTCGTTCGACAACAATTTCTTCAAACGACATCTCCCCCCCAAACCACTGGAATTTGAACCTAATTTGGCACAAATGTTCCAGGTGGTGGTCCCCTTTAAAAGTAGCTAAAAGAATGGAAATCCCTCAAAAACTCTGGTTGTCATGGCAACAAAAGTGAAATGTTAAAATAATCTTTTAAAATATTCTCCTCCTGGCCCAGAAATATTATGCCAAAAGTCATGACCCTCGGTGCCCAGAAATCTTTTCCTCCTGACCCTTAAGGCATATAGCCTTGATGTTTTGCATGAAGCATCAGTCCCCTTACAAATTACAGTGCTTTTGCACTTGACTTCTTTCTTATTTCTGTAATTATGAACCTTGGATCCAGAGGGAGGAAAAAAGTTTTCTCTTTCTTTCAAATCAGCCCTCAAGCCGTAGAATTTGTCATTTAGACTATGGGATCCCCAGGTACAAAGCCTATATATACATATATATAAAGTATGGCCCACTTGTTTCATAATCCTAGCCTTAAAATGAAATTAGACTGTTGAAAGAAAAAAAGAGCCTTTATCTCAGGTGAGCGCCTCAGGGCCAACGGCCCTCTCGTTAAAATTGCCCTCTAAAGCAATATTTTATCAGCACGTGAAAATATGAAATTGGTTGGTAATCGGTGCAAAGGCAATCTTGGTGAAATTTAGATTAGAATTAATAACTGCAAAGCCACAAGGAACTGTTTCATTTTCCACAGGCGACCACTATAAGAAACATGCACATAGCTGATCTCCGAAAATTGCAGGGAGGTCAAACCACATATCGATTTCAAGATTGATTGATTGAATGGGGTTTAACGCCACTTTTAACAGTATTTCAGTCATATCGCGGCGGTTGGAGCATTCAACAATGGATTGTACTACCACTACATCATTTCCTAGCTCAAGCTGCTATCCCACTTAGGTTAATGATTATCCACCCATTGGTGAGAGACAAAGGATATGTGCCGCCGCCGGGGTTCGATCGAATTCAAGAACAATCATTCCTCTGTCAAAATAACTGAATTCTGATATAGGATGATCCTTTTATCAATGGCTTATGACGACATTTTTAAGATAACCATCTTCGCGCAACTAGTTTTAGATCTACTTCCTTTTCCGAAAAACACCCCGCGTTGTCAATGACCGAAATAATTTTGCTAATTTTGCTCCCAAGTATCAATATATCGGATTATATCATTAGATTTCGCCTTGAAATGATATGGACCAATCAGAGGCCACTTTTACCCTTTCCCGATCAATCCCTTAGTTTTAGGTCCCTTTGATTTTATAATTGAGAAAACATTTTCAAAAAAGAAAAAATTGCTTGTAACAAGCAATTTCTTCTTTTTCCACAATATCTTCTTCCCCACTAACTGGTCATTTTTCAAATTAAATCCACCTTAAATTTTCTTCTGCAAACCTTTTAATTTGGACAGGTCTAAAAACAAAACAGGAAAAATTTAATCTTTTTTTCCATGCCCGGACTCACACGAAAAAGAGGGTTTGGGCTTGTTATAATTAGCTAACAATGTTTATTTCATACAGTGAAAGATAGATGTACTTTTCAATGACTATGAAACATAATCTTCATTTTCAAGGGTGAACATAATCGACCATTCGCCGGCCCCGCCGACTTATTCCTTTGGCCTGGCCCACTGAATCCAACAGGAAGTCCAGCTTCGTTTTTTTAACGGCCTTTCTTTGTAAAATTTATGACCAGTAACAGGTAACAAAAAAGCAGAATGGTTGGTTGGCGACATCAGCGTCGTAACTACAGCTTGAACAAGTCACAAAACCAATAAATTTGTTACACACAAGTGGCTGCCGATGTCCAAGTTCAAATCTTAATTCCAGGATATATTCCTTGACTGACAGCCGCAATCGGTCAAGTGACCAATCGCTGGCCCCGCCCACTTACTACGTTGGCCCCTCCTATTAACTCCGTCAGGAAGTTCCGCTTCGTTCTTTAAAATCTTTTTTTGAAAAATTAATGGCCGGTAGCATGTTTCAAATAGGCGGGATTGTTGGTTCACGACCTTAACGATGTAACTACAGCTTGAAAATTGCGTGTCAGAGCACCGGACAGACGGACGAACAGATACAGAAGGTAATTTGCGGTTCAACCACTAAATTAGTCGCTAAATTAGTTTGCTCAAAACATCAAATGGTGTAGTTTCAAGGACGTTCAATTTCAGCTCGTCACAATTCAATTCGACTACAAACAACAGCAAAAATAAGAAACAAGAGGGCCAGTGGCCCTGGCGCTAACCTGAGATAAGGCTCTTTTTCTTCAAGGCCTAATACTAACAGGGTCGGGAGAATTTCTGCCATATTTGGTTTAAATTGGCCAAATAGTTTTAAAAGAGTTGGCTTCTTCATTTCTATTTAAGTCCAATCATCCTATGGCTCTGAAATTTTATCAATTTTGAAAGGGGTCAGTACTAATGCTTCATGCAAAATTTGAGATTCTTCAACTTCTGAGTCAGGAGGAGATGATTTTTTATGCAATTTTACTTTTGTTATGGTAGCAACCAGAATTTTCGACTGATTAAATTCTTTGGTTGAAATTGGCCCAGTGGTTTGTGAGGAGATGTCGTTTTAAAAATCCTTCTTTATTTCTATATAAGCCCCACCCCGGGGCTCCTTCCCTGGGGACCTGGGAGTGATAATTTAAGCAATTCTGAAAGAAGTCAATGTACTAATACTTTCTGCAAAATATCGAGATTCTACGCCTTCTGGGTCATCAGAAGATGATGTTTAAAGCTTTTTTTTTAAATTTCAGTTCTGTTACCATGGAAACCAGAGTTTAAATGGATTTCATTTATTTTAGCAATTTTGAATAGCACCACCTAAGGAACATTTCTGTCAAATTTGGTTGAAATCCGCCTAGTGGTTTGTGAGATGTCTTTATAAAAACCCTTCTTTATTTCTTTATAAGCCCCAACCCATTGGCCCCACCCTATTGCCCCCCCCCCCCTCCTGGGGACCCGGAGATGATTTTTTATCAACTCAGAAAGAGGTCAATGTACTGATGCTTCATGCAAAATATAAAGGCCCTATGCCTTCTGGGTCAGGAGGAGATAACGTTAAAAGATTTTATTGAAATTTCAGTTTTGTTGCCATGGCAACCATAGTTTTCAACGGACTTCAAATACTTTAGCAATTTTTAAACGGCACCACCCAATGAACATTTCTGCAAATTGTGGTTGAATCCGCCCTGTGGTTTGCGAGGAGATGACGTTTTAAAATTGTTTTCACAGGACGGACAACAGACAGAGGACGATCAAAATATAGAACAATATAAAAATAGGGGAAAAATGTTTTCACTCCATTCTGGGTGCCTTACGCTAACCAAGTTTTTATCAAATTGAAAGGAGTTTTATTTTATGCCTAAATTTATCTAGTAAACACATACATTCCGCACAGACAACTAGAGGCGCTTGAGCGCCTGATTCGCTTCACAGGCCTGAATTTGCTTATCATTCCTTAGAAATTTCGTTGAAAACCATCCTGCACATTGTAGGTTTTCCATTTACCATGCATCGAAATAAACCATATCTATTAAAGCAATGTTAACAGCCAATCAAATCATTTTTTAGCAATCTCAAAAGGGGTCACCAAGGAACCATCCAGTGAAATTTGGTTGAAATCCATCCAATTCTTTCTGAAATTTTCAAAGCTTTCATGGAAATAAGTCCCCGCCCATTAAAGCCATGTTTTCTGACCTATCGAAATTCTTTTGGAGAAATTTGATAAAGGATAATCCAAGGATCAACCCAGTGAAATTTGGTTGAAATCCATCCATTTGTTTCTGAGGAGAAGGTTTTAAAAGTTTTCACAATATATTGAAATAATCCCCCACCTTTCATCTTTTTCATCAGATCAAAATTCTTTGAGGGAATCTGATCAAAGGTCACCCAACGAGCACTCCGGTAAAATTTGATTGAAATCAATTATTTTCTTAGAAGAAGATTTTTAAAGATTTCACCATATATGGGAATTAGCACCATCCATTAAAGCAATGTTTTCCATCCGATCTTAATTATTTGAAGGAATCTGATAAAGGGTCACCGAATTAGCATTCCTGTAAAATTTGGTTAAAATCCATTCATTGGATTCTGAGAAGACGATTTTTAAAGCTCTCCAAATATGAAAATAAGCCCCGACCATTCAAGCCATGTTTTTATCTGTTCAGAATTCTTTGGTGAATAAAGGGTCACCCAAGGATCATTTCTGTCAAATTTGGTTGAAATCCATCAATCGGTTTCTGAGAAGAAGATTTTTAAAGGTTCCACCATGTATGGAAATTAGCCCCACCCATTAAAGCCATGTTTTGTTTTTCATCCGATTAAAATTCTTTTAAGGAATCTAATAAAGGGTCATCCAAGGATCATTTCTGTGTAATTTGGTTGAATTATGTTCAGTACTTTCTGAGGTGAAGAGTTTTAAAGTTTACGTACGGACGCACGCACGACGGACACAACGCCATGAAAATAGCTCGCTGGCTTTCAGCCAGTGGAGCTATAAATCGGACACGCCACAAAAATTGTAACTATTAGTGTCAAATACGATTCCATATAAGGTAGTCTAAGATGACGCCATAATGTTAATATAATCAGAATGGAAAAGAAATGGAAATACTTGTAGAAATTTAGATTTTTTGAAATTATTTTTATCGAATTTGTTATTAAAATACAGGTATATAATAAAAGGAATACTAATTTACGATAAATTTACAATATCTTGTATTTACTTCTCGCAGCGGAGGAAAATTTGTCATTCCACTCGACCTTCGCTTTCGTGAAATATCAAAATTTTCCTCATAACATACTCTCTTACAGATTCATATACACGGATGAGGTTGAGTTGACCGCCAAGACTGTTACACCACTTTTATATCTTGCCAAGAAGTTCCTAATTGGAGACCTAGTGAAGATCTGTGTAGGACGACTGCGGGAAGGAATAGCTGCCGATTCTGTTTGCTCCCTGTTAGAACAGGCCCACCAATACGAGGAGATAGAGTTACAAGTACATTAAAAGTTAACCAACTAATAAAGTAGCAACATTTTAGTCGGTTTCAAATTCGTGTTAAGAAATTTTCTACAGTTGAAAAAGAAATGAATCAAGGACAGAAAACATTATATAAAAGGGGAAATTGCTTGTAACGAGCAATATCTCCGTTTGCAAAAATCTTCATAGAAGATAATTTTCTTTAGTGCATCAAAATGCAGAAATACATACATATGTATGCTGTAATGAGTTAAATGACATTGATCTTTTCAAACAACACTAGTTTGGTAAATTTTATTCAAGAATATACAAAACTATAGTCAAATAAACATCCCTTTATTTGGGATTGTAGAGCGAGTTCCCAAGTGGTGGATCGCAGCTGTCAAACAAAGTATCGATAGATCAAATCGTACATTTAGAAGTGAACTTTTAACTCTGGCATTGGTCGACATTTAAGTGAATTACTTGCGAAATGTTTGGCGACTTAAACCTCGTAACTTCAAGATGATAACAACTTCGTGACGGTGTCCCTAACAATGTTTTGTCGTCCTAATTGGATTACACCAAGACTTTGTCACACGATCAATTTTTCATTATCTCTTTTTTTCCCAAAATAATCTACTTATTCAAATTACCCATTTTCAATTGTGCAAATTCCGCGTTTGATCCACAGCGAGGTTGCGTATACAATCTGTCCTTGTTTGTCACTTGGTCTTTCATTTCAGAACAAATGCTTAGAGTACATCTACAATCACGCCCACGCTGTTTTCAAGTCGCCATCATTTCAAGATCTCTGCGCCACATGTCTAGGAAAGGTGATAGAATCAGACCACCTGCGAGCAGAAGAGTCGAAGGTTTATGAAGCTGTGTATAACTGGGCTTCCAAGGCTTGCAGGAAGAACAAACTAAACCCTAACGACGACAACAGACACAGGATGCTGGGTAACTTGCGATATTTAATACGATTTCCTGTTATGGACGTCGACTACTTCACGAAGTATGTTTCGACTCAAAATTTACTCACGAAAGACGAGAAAATTACTTTGTTTCAGTATCTTCATAGTAGGAGCAAACCTAGTGTAGAGCCTTTCAAAACTAAACGTCGATCTGTTACACGGGTCTTGAGATTCCAAGCAGTGACAACTGATTGGCCGGTAGGAGACTTTTTCTGTGACGCAATAGATTTTCAAGCATCACGTGACATAATTCTAGATGGCGTTGTTATCTACGGGAGTGCGCATGAAGAGGCCGAATACAATTTATGTGTTGTTATCTTAGATCAAAGAGGGAACAAACTCTCAAAACGTGACACAGAGATTGAAACAGATCCCGAACAAGACAATTACGACATTATTCTGGAAAAGACAGTGAAAATTCGAGCTCAAACTTGGTACACTATATCGATGACAATGTCGGGTGTTAATACTAAACGCGGAATGAATGGCCGTGATATGGTTTATTGTGAACAAGTACAATTCATGTTCAAAACAAGTACAATACCAAGTAACAGTACCACGGTGAAGGATGGCCAAATTGCAGGGCTTTTGTTTCATGATTAATGTTTTAGTGTGTTTTGATATATGATCATACAACAGATGTTTAAACAACTCAACATTTGAAAGGCTTGCTGACAATAACGTGTATATTGTTCAAGTTAATCGTCGTTGTGTGTGTAAAATGTCGTAGCTACAGCTTGAATAAAGCTGTAGTTACGACATTTTGCGCGCACAACGACGAAATGTTGCCAATAATATGAAAAGGGACCACTCTAAACTCTATCGAGTAAATATTTGAGAAAAAAACTAGTAGCCTGCAAGGATCAATAAAAGGTAATTTTTTGAAAAACCAAACACAAAAGACCCATAGAATTTACAAGGTAGGCAAACGTTCTACTTTACTTATATGAGAGGAAAGGATGCTCTTGATATCCCTTCACTGGTGAGGATGTGTAGCCCCTAGAAAGAAAACTAAGAAATTGTGACAAAGGCCCTTTTTCTGATATTTTCCTATGGAACCTTGCTGGTTTTAAAAGGGTTCATCCTTTTGTCCAAAAAGTCATTTTGACAAATTTTCACCAAGAATGGGACAAAATTTTGGACCATTGAGTGTAAGCAACAAAATATCATTAGGGTCCAATTAAACAATTGATATTTTCATTAACTTTCCTTGTTATGACCTGAAATTCATTCTAACATAGTAAAATCAATATTCAGCCAAAGTTGTGGCTCTTAGAATACCACCAAAGAAATTTTCATTCCATTCAATTTTTCCATATTTTCAAGGAAAAACTATCCATTTCAAACAGAGTTCATCCTTATGACACCTATTATAATGACCAAATTTAATCAATTTTGAGCAAAAACTTTAATTCCTAGAGAGTCAACACTTTAACTGTTGGTGTTGGACAGTAAACTTCAGACATTATATGGAGGATATTGAAGAATAGAAAAGTTTGACATAAGCAAGTTATGCTTAAGTTGTCCAAAACATATCTTGTTTTGATTTGAATTGCAAAAGCAAATTCTGTCGTAGCTTATACCATTTATGTAGAACTAAGCAATGCATACTTATGCATTGGGAGTTTTTAATTCACTACATAATCAACATGATTTGCACTTTTAAAAAGCAAAGCTATGGGCTGTGTAGCATTGACTGTTGCATATTTTCTGAACTTGGATTTGTTATTCTACTTAACCAACTAAACTATCACTAAACTATCATTGAATGTGATTCATACCACCTCTATTGGTATTTGTTACAGAAAACTATCTTGTCACTTGGAATAAAACATTCTTCAACAAAAAAAATTTGCTCTAAGAATAGGGAATGAATCATTAGCAAAATCAGATATGCATACCTTTGGTAAATACAGGGTGCATATGAGAAATTTTAATCCTATCTATTCAGTAGTTGAAGAGTAGTTGAAAAAAAAGTGAACAGAGAAGATTTTTAAACAAAGTGCCATAACTCTTAAGAAAAAGAGTCGCTTGAGCACCTGTTTCACTCCACCAGCCTGATATTCCTATGATACAAGTACATGTAATTTAGTTTTCTTAAACCAGATTAGAAGAATTACTTTTTTTTATTTACTTAAAGGTAAGCTACGTGAAATTTGGCATATCCTCCAAAGCAATATTATTAACTCATTCCCTCTCAGTGACGCCTTTTGACACCTCTTTAAAAAAAAATAATTTGGAAAAGATTGTGTAATAAAATTTCACTTTTGTTGCCATGGCAACCAGAGTTTTTAACAGATTTCAATTCTTTTAGCTACTTTTAAAGGGGACCACCGAAGGAACATTTCTGCCAATTTTGGTTCAAATTGGCCCAGTGGTTTGGGAGGAGATGTCGTTTAAAGAAGTTGTTGACAGACGACTGACAACAGACGTCTGATGGACGCCAGACAAAAGATTATCACAATAGCTCACTTGAGCACTTTGTGCTTAGGTGATCTAAAAACAAAGAAATTGCTTGAACCAAGCAAGTTCTTCATTTACACAATGTTTTCTACCAAGAAAGTTGAAAAATCTAAAATTTCATAAACTTGAAATTGCTGTCTGCAGCTCCTTTCAATTTGGACCAGTCTAAATCCTAAACCAATGAAATTTTTTTCAAGAAATCCGATTAAGAGTCAGCAAAAGATCATCCCTGTTAAATTTGATCAAAATCCATCCATTCAGAAGAAGATTTTCAAAGGTTTTACTATACAGCATAATGTATTTCTAACTGACAAATACTTTGAAGGAGTCCAATAAAGGGTCACCAAAGAGTCATTCCAGTGAAATTAGGCTGAAGTCCATCACCTTGATTTTCAAGTTTTCACTATACACCATATTTGGCGCTCTGCCCAGCCCATCAAGCTGTAAAATTTCCTGAAATCCATCAACTGGTTTCTGAGAAGGAGACTTTCAAAGCAATAGACATCTGGCATTCAGCCTGCTGATTTGAAAATGAATGGAATGTAACCAAAATAGCATTGCACATCTTTGCTTGACACTAACTGCTTGTGTGAAACTTGAATGTAATCAAATCAGTAGTTTTAGAGAAAATGAGCAGAAAAGAAAAAGCTAGACTAATCAATGGACTAACCAACCAACATGCTAAGTCGTATATAACCCTTAAATTGTAGTTTGAGGGTGTAATTAGCAGGAAGCAAAATTCTAAACTGGTCCAAGTTGATAGAAGTTGCGGACAAAATTTTCAGTTCAAGAAGTTTATTAAAATACATCTCGCATTGAAATACCAACTTCAATTGCCTTATGAAGGGCAAGGTCTATATTCCATATACATGTTCAAATTCAAGGCTGGTTGAATATGAAATCAAATTAACCCATTACCACACAACGAAATTTTAGACTGGTCCAATTTCAAATAAGATGTAGACCACAATTTCAACTTAAAGCAATTCTGGGTTTCTCCATCTTTTTTTATAGAAAACAAGGTTGAAAATGAAGAAATTGCTTGTATCAAGCAATTTCTGTATTTTCAACCTTGTTTTCCCTAAGTCATTTCAGGCAGAATTGTGTGGGAATAAATACTCAATACACTCAATCATAATTGACACACTGTATTACGCCTTTGCTTTTCTCTTCACAGCCATTTTAAAAGCTTGTGCTATTTTTTCATCAGGTTCATACTCCTTTTCTGTCCTGAAATATTCTGTCAGGTCCTCATATTGTCCATCCTGAGGGTCGTAATTGTCTTTAGGAGGGGTTTCAACAGGGCCTTTCAATTTAAGACCTATCAATGACTCATCAAGCTGAAAGAGACAACAAAGATATTTCTTTAACAATCACCACATAACGAAATTTTAGACTGGTCAAAATTCAAAGAAGTTGCCAATAATTTTAATTGATGGAATTTTGATGATCTTTGTCTTTTTTTGATAGACTAGTTAGTTGTCCCAGGACAACTGCTGTCATGCCCGAAAAGTTTTGTAGGTATCATGCTCCAAATAAGCACAATTTTAGTGTTTGACCTTGAGCTTTGACTTTGAACTTGAAGCTATCCAAAAAGTTCTTTCAAATGGCACATCTACTCATGGAGAATAATTGTGCCACGTAATTCTGAAATCCATCCATAATTGTAGGAAAAATGCTCCAGACAAGCACAATTTTAGGGTTTGACCTTGAGCTGTGACCTTGAACTTGAAGCTATCCAAAAAGTTCTTTCAAATGGCACATCTACTCATGATGGAGAATAATTAGATGGAGAATAATTGTGCCAACTGCAAAGGGGCTTCACAAAAACATTGTGTAAATGAAGAAATTGCTTCTTACAAAAAATTCTTTCAAATTCAGAATTTCCATATTTTGGGAAGAACTTTTCTTGAAAGTTGTTAAAAACTTGAAATGTGTCACAGACAGGGATGCCCCAACATAATTGCTTGTCACATGATCTTCAGTTGTGACCTTGAGCTTAAAGCATGATACTAATACTCGTCAAAGGGAACAGCTGCGTTAAAATTATTTTGAAACCCATCAATTATTATAGAAGATATGCTCCAGACAACAACTGGATACACACACTTACACACCCATCAACGGAATGAGGTATTGCTGTAAAAGGAAAAACTGCTTATAACAAGTCTTGTGTCCTTTCCTAATAGTGTTTAAAAATTTACTTTATTATCTTGGGATTATAGACTGTGAAAATGTCTAAGTTGATATTTTTTCTGATAAATGCAATTAGAGTTACCTACCCTGATACAACTAGATGCTATCACTTCAAGGTAGTAAAACAGCGGGTATGTAGGGGAATGGACTAAAGCCGTATCTCCCCCCAAAACATTTAACAAAATTTATAAGAAAACCATTATCGGGGGTCAAAAGCATTAATAATTTTGACAATTGAAATTGTAAGATCAATATCATTCTACGTGATAAGCCTATATTTCATGAAAGAAGTTATGATATTGTGACCCACCAGATACATTGTTTATATAAAACCATGACGTCAGTGATGATGTTTTAACTTTTGCTAGTCGTTCAAAAAACAATCTCAGTCACAGAGATCAACAAAATTGTCCGTAAAGTTTAGTCACCAGCACCTGTGTATATAAAAGTCAGTGCTGAAGGTGAGCAAATTGTTTTGGTGAATAATCGGGTGCAGCCGTCTTGATCTCAAAATGTAAACAAATAAGATTTGAAATTGATAATAACAAGAGGCCTATAGGGCATTATCTGTCACCTGAGTCCAAAGAGCACAAAAACAAATAAGACTCCACCAAATTATGCTACATACTAAATATCAAAGCTCTAGCCTTTTATGTTGGGAGAAGATTTTTAAAAGTTTTCACTAAACAAGCCTAAGTTAAATTTGGGATGTCTTTGAACAGGCTAATTCTGACCCTGGGGCCATAATTTATACAGTCTTGATGGAGGTCCACCAGGTGATGGCTCTAGGCCTCCTGTTTGGGAGAAGAAGAGTTTTAAATTTTCACTATATAAGCCCTATGTAAAATTTGTGACATACAGGAATGGGCTAATTTTACCCTAGGGCCATAGTTGATACAATTTTGATAAAGATCCACCAGATGATGATACATACAAAATATCATAGCTCTAGGCCTATCTGTTTGGGAGAAGAAAATTTTTTACAAATTTCACTATATAAGCCTTTGTTGAATTTGTGACATCCGGGAAAGGGCTAATTTTAATCCTTAGGCAATAATTTTTACAATCTTGATAGAGGTCCACCAGATGATGGTGTATACCAAATATCTAAGTTCTAGGCCCTCCTGTTTGGGAAATGATTTTAAAAAAATTCACTATATAAGCCCTTTGTAAAACTTGTGACTTCTGGAAATGGGCTATTTCTGTCTCTGGGGCCATGATTTATACAATCTTGATAGAAATTCACCAGATGATGCTACATATCAAATATCAAACCTCTAGGCCCTCTTGTTTGGGAGAAGAAGATTTTTTAAATTTTTACTATATAAGCCTATCTTAAACTTGTGACGTTCGGAATTTTGACCCTGGGGTTATAATTTATACAATACTGATAGAGGTCCACTAGATGATGCCACATACCAAATATCAGAGCTGTAGGTCTTTTGGTTTGGTAGAAAAAGATTTTCAAAGTTAACACTATGTGAGCTTATGTAACAACCCCCCCCCCCCCAGCACGGCTATTTCTTGACAGATTTTCTTTTCTTGTAAAAACTTGAAACTTGTCAAAAAAGTTTTGGAATGCAATGTGGAAAATGAAGAAATTGCTTGTGACAAGCAATTGCTTCAATATTCACAATGTTTTCTACCCAGAAGGTTGAACAAATCTAAAAACTTTATATTGTCATCTGCTACTCCTTTGAATTTGGACCAGTCTAAATTTTTGTTGTGTGGGAATTTGTTTATCACACTGTATGAATACATAAAGCTGATTCATACATTTATGTGAATAAGTTTTTTAGGTTCATACCGTAATATAAACAAACAAAACGTTCTTTTCATTTTTTATTGTCAAATGACCTCATGCAACACAAAGCAAATAATTTTCAATTTTAAGTAAAATTTAATGGATCTACTGTTCAAAATAGTTGTCCACTCAAAATTTTGTTCATGCATTAAAACCCCTGAATCTTGATAGACAATATTAAAATTAATTATTATCAAATGAATGAAGTACACAAATTTGATCAAAACTAAGTTACTGAGGAAGGACACTACAAGTACAAGGGATTACCTGAATGGCTTTAATATATAATTCCTCAGACTCCTCTCTCAGTTTTCTAAGAGCTCGTTCCTGACATTTTGTTACACGCTCAATAACTCTAGTTTCATTTTCAACAACCTGCTTCTTGTATTTTGACCATTCTTTTAATAGCAAGTCATGGGAATCTTTCTCCTCTGAGCTGTAAATCTCCTTGTCTCTTGTGCGAATGCTGTACAAATGAAATTCAGTATCATTACAATTGGTAGCCATATGGTAGAGGACTGGCTTTCCCATCAAGAGTTCCTGAGTTGATTACCAAGTGCTCCGTCCAATCTTGGATCTTTCATCGACCAACTCATTCCCTACAAATACTGCTGAATTCTCTAGGAAGCAGAATAGGGCTGGATTAATCCTAAGTTGTAAGTTGTTAATAATTAGGTTTAACCCATTCCATCATGACACAATGAAAATTTTGGATGCCTCCAAAGAAAAGAATCAGTAAAACTTTGTGTGAAATGAAGAAATTGCTTGTAACAAGCAATTTCTTCATTCAACACAATGTTTTCTGCCAAGAAAGTTGAAAAGATTTAGAATTTAATAAACTGTAACTTGTCATCTGCAAGTTCTTTCAATTCCAACTAATCTAGAATTTGGCTGTCTTGTAATATGTTTAATCAATTGTTGTCAACAATAACTTTCTACATTTGAAATTTATCTTGACTTATGATCCATCATACAAAATGGGAACATTTGGAAATTCTGTAAAATAAAATAGACACATAATGATAGGATCTAGTTAGGTCAAATAGGGCTGGAATTATCGAATACTTACACATTTCCTAGATGATGTGTTTCTGCAAGAGAGTTCTCAATTTCGTTGCTAACCTATTCGAACACTTTCCTACCTTTTTACAACCTTCAAGAAAAAAGCTTTTGCAAAGATAATAGGTTAATATATACCCTTCTTGTATTTCCCTCTTCAGTTTTGGCCATATAAACTTTTCCTCTATTGGTTTAGGTATTCTCTGTCCTCTCCGTTCCAATCTGGTGAGTTCTCTCCTTATCTTTCGCTTCTTTCGTTCAATTTTTGCACTTTCCAACTGTATATTATGGCAAGGTGCACTAGATCTCCAACTGAAATAAGTCTATCTTGTTTTAATCCCTATCAAAGTTGAACAATCCCTCATTTTACACTCCTGTATAATCATATAAAGGAAAGCTTTGTACAACTTGAGGCGCTTGAGTGCCTGTTGCACTCCACAGGCCTGATAGTACAGATTAAGCTAATGGAGTTTTAAGGCTATGTTTCTGAGAAATCAAAAGTAATTGATGGACTCTGAAAAAGACTCACTAGAGGATCATTCCAGTGAAATTTGGTTAAATCAATCACCTGGTTTTTGACCAAAAGATTTTCAAAGCTTTCACCATAATAATTATCCAGGGCTCTTCAGAGTGGGCGACTCAGGCAAAGAAGTTGCCAGGTTTCATAAAACTTCGCCAGAGTTGCTGATCAAAGCGAAATCAAAGTCGCCTGAGAAATACGGGAAGTCGCCTAGAAAATACGGGAAGTTGCATTGTTATGAACAAGTGAAGTTGACAGACTTTAACCCATAACCACACACTCCAGCTTTCTGATGCCTTGAAGATTTTAAATGTTTGAATGAAAAACTTGTGAGAAAAGGAAGAAGTGCTTGAAGCAAGCAATTCCTCATTTTCCCACAAAGTTTTTTGCCTTATTTGGTACTTATTTTCTTTTTTTAGCATGTTCTGATTTGACATGTGATATTTAACTTTTTTTTCAATTTGGATCAGCCTGAAACTTTTGTCTTCTGGTAGTGGGTTAAATAAAATGGTAATAATAATAATGTTTTCTTATCTTCTGCTACAAATTAATCTCTAATCAATTTCTTAACCCATTCCCACACAGTGACACTTTTGGACGCCCCTTAAGGAAAGCAATTTGAAAAAATATTGTGGAAAATAGAGAAATTGCTTGCAACAAGCAATTTCTTCATTTTACACTTTGTTTTCTACCAAGAAAGTTGAAAAAATCTTAAATTTCAGAAACTTTAAAATGTTGTCTGCAACTCCTTTCAATTTGGACCAGTCTAAAATTTTGCGGCCTGGTAATAGGTTAATTCAGTTCACCTATACTTTCTTTGCAAATATTTGATTATTATCATTTTTGATAGTTGAGAATATAATGAAATCTATAATATGTGAATATTCCAGAAAATAAATTCAGTATCATATTTCTTAATTTTCAAACGTGAAGAAAAAAGTCTAAAATATTTGTTTACAGGAATAAGATCTCTGTAATAAGGACTGAAAGAAAGGATGAGATAGTACTTTTTATGTTAAATGGACACTCACACTGAATAAAACAATATGCACCTACTTGGTTGTAAAGCTATTTTCATTTTGCTATAGACATGCAGAATATGCGCAAGAACTTGTTATTTAACACAATTCCACTTCAACTGAATGTCTCACCACTACTCTCTAATTTGAACAAGAGGACCATGATGGTCCTAAATCGCTTCCCTGAGTAGAGGGTCAATAGCTGATGATATGGACCAAATATAAGAGCTCTAGGCCTTATTGTTTGGGAGAAGAAGATTTTAAAAGATTTCCTTCTTTATTCCTTTGTAAAATCAGGGATGGCACGGAAAAGGGCTAATTTTCAGAATATGGTAATTCTTTGAAGTAATTTAGTAGAGGGTCAATAGATAATGACATGTAGCAAATATCAAAGCTCTACGCCTTATTGTTTGGGAGAAGATTTTCAAAGATTTCCTTCGTTATTCCTTTGTAAAATCAGGGATCACACAGAAAAGCGCTAATTTTCAGATTATGATAATTCTTTGAAGTATTTTGGTAGAGAGTCAATAGGTGGGTGATGATATGTACCAAATATCAAAGCTCTAGGCCTTATGGTTTAGGAGGAAAAGATTTTTTAATAATTGTTTACGGATGGACAGACGGATGCTGGACATTTACCTATCACAATAGCTCACCTTCAACACATTGTGCTCAGGTAAGCTTAAAACTTCTTCCAATTCAGACTAGGGAGAAGTCACTTCTCCAATTCTGAGAGTCTGCAGAACCCTGTTAACCCCGCTGGTTTAATTCATGCTTTTCATCAATCAAAATACTTTTAAAGAATCTGATAAAGGGTCATCTGAGGATCATTCCTGTGAAATTTCGTTGAAATCCATTTGCTGGTTTCTATGAAGAAGATTTTCAAATCTTTCACCATATATGGAAACTAGCCCCAACCATTTAAACCACATTTATCATCTGATCAAAATTCTTTGAAGAAAACTGATAAAGGGTCACCCAATGAAAAAAATGGTTGAAATCCATCCATTGGTTTCTGCAAAGAAGATTTTTAAGGTTTCACCATATATGGAAATTAGCCTCGCCCATTAAAGCCTTTTTCAACCAATCAAAATTATTTCAATGAATCTGATAAAGGGTCACCCAAGGATCATTTCTGTGAAATTTTGTTGAAATCTGTTCAGTAATTTTTGGGGAGAAGATTTTTAAAGTAAAAGTTTAAGGACTGACATATGGGTGGACTGGCACACGGACGGACACACTACTGACATAACACCATGACAATAGCTAGCTGGCTTTCAGCCAGTGGAGCTAAAAAGGAGAAATCGCTTGTAATAATAAATTTCTACTAAGCATACAATGTTTCCTACACTATATGACACTTAATTACAGTTTACACTCACTTTGTAATGATACTTGCAACTCCTTTAATTTAATCAAACAGAAGATTTCGTCATCTGGTAATTGGTTACTGACTTTAAATCATTACCAGACAACACAATTTAACACTAGTCCAAATTGAAGGGAGTTGTAGACGACAATTTAAAGTTTTAAATTGTTCTTCTGGTGGGGCATCAAAAAGCATCATTGTGTGGGAGTACAATAGTAAAATGTACTGTACATTTAGTATCAAAGTTCAGCTTACTGTCGTTGGGCAGAAATTCATCAACTGTCTCAAGAAATCAGTAGAAAAATTAAAAAAAAACAAAAAAAAAAAAACAACATTTTTTTCATCCATTTCCAAAACAGAGTCAGTTTACTAATTAAACCCATCACCACAGGAGAAAATTTTAGACTGGTCGCAAATGAAAGCAGTTGCAGAAGACAATTCAAAGTTTATGAAATTTTCGATTTTTCAGCTTTCTAGGTAGAAAAAATTGTGGAAAATGAACAAATTCATTTTCCACAATGTTTTGTAAAGCATTTTTGTATGGCATCTAAAAGTGTCACTGAGTGGGAATGGGTTAAGTCAATTTTCTTCAGTGGTGTTAAATATGGCTGTAATCTTCTCCACCCTTTCCTGTACATTCCCTGGTGTTTACATACCTGTGACTTCATACTTGAGAAAACATTGTGGAAAAAGAAGAAATTGCTTGTTCTTTTCCCACAATATGTTCCACCCCATTGGCTGGTTACTTTTCAAATTGAACTCAAGTTTGATTGTCATCTACAACTTGTTTCCAATTGGACTAGACGAAATTTTGAAAAACAGGAAATGATCAATTAGTAAACAATAACATTCAATAGAATCTAAAATTTCTGTTGCTAGCTTATTTTAATGCACTGCAACAGTTTTACACCATCCTGCATTTTGATGCATCAAAGCGCAAAAGTAAACAGTAGTATGAAAACATTGCTTGGAAAGGAGAAATCCCTTGTTGCAAGCAATTTCTCCTTTTCCCACTATGTTAACTATCCTTTTCAACATTTTCTTTATCATTCTTGAATTCTTGTCAGCATGTTCTTTGATTGTGCTGTCTAGTTGATATATTAATCCCGCACCCTACCTACCTCAGGCGCTCAGATTGTTTAATTCCAAGAACTGCTGAACTATGAAAGTGAAGAACACCAATATTTCCCCTTACATTCAGTCTGAAAGCAATAAGGACAAAAAGTATTAGTAAACCATTTTTATAACATTGCCTACATCGAATGTGTGGTATTACACTCATGACTGTAATAACTATGCGATTGAGCTAAAGCTTTTGGTTACAGTGGTAATGACATCCCAAAATGCATGCAACGACATCATTTTTCAAACTAAGTTTTCTATTTTATGTTATGGTAAATTTACAAAGGTATCAACAAATAATTTGATTTCAGTAAGATTAAAATTTCTAAATAAGAGTTTCAAAATAAGTTTAACAATTGTCAAATAAGTGTCTAGTCACTAACAAGAGTTAATTACCAATCAATCTTGGTTTTATCCATGATGGGGATGTATTTTTACATAGCCTATAAACTATTGCTAATTATTTGGCATACACATGAATCATGATGATTCCTAACAAATGGCAGACACATTTTAAAGAGTCAATATGATGCACAGTGACATTTTTCTGAGCGTCAAAATTGATTCTCTTTTGATTTCCAGAGTATCAAAACCCGAAGTCTCAGGTCAAACAAAACCTGACTAGATAAAACAGGTTAGGGAAAAGCCAGAATCAAGGTGCTTAAATATGCACAGTTTTGTACTAAATGCTTAGTGAGAAAAGCCCAGCAATTATTGAAAACCATTTCCTAGGTAAGCATTTTGTCCATATTTTAAATGCTGTGAATAGTGTTATTTACAGTAAAACTCATCACAGAATTTACTGCAAAAATTGAAGGCTTGAACCCCTTCCGTTCCACAGTGCATACTATTTTCTATCCATCCATACAAATATTTTGGGATTCATGTCAAATTTTAGACTGGTCCAAATTGAAAGAGGTTGCAGATAACAATGACAAGAGGCCCATGAGGGCCTGAGACGCTCTACTGGTTATCAAGTTTTCTGTTAAAGAAATCTGATATGTAAGGAAGTTAATTGCTCAAAGAAGATTGCATAAAGAAAAAAAATGGGCTTTATCCCCTTTATCATTTTAAGCAACAATCCTCAAGGCCCCTTTTCCCATGTTTCATGACGGATCCACTCCATTTCCAAAAGAAAGTTACCTTATGACCCTACAATCATTCTGTGAATATTTCATCAGAATATGACAATAATTGTGGACTTTATCACATAAACAGGATTGTTTTGAATGAAAATCAATAAGGCCTCTTTTCCTGTGTTTTCTGATGGATCAATTTCATTCCAAAAGGAACTTTCCTTACAACCCGACAATTGTCCTGTGAAATTTAAAAGACAATGTGATAATGATTGTGATCTTCATCACATACACAAGAATGTTTGAATGATAATCTGTAAGGCCCCTTTTACTGTGTTTCAAATGCCACAATTATTCCTAGCATCTTTGAAGAGAATCCAATAAAACTGTTGACTTTATTGTGTTAACAAAGATATTAAATTCAAGTTCTCATAGGGCCCCTTTTCCCGTGGTATTTAACTGTAGGTTTTATCATTCTATGAAAGTTATAAGTGAATCCAATGAAATATTGGAAATTCATTATGTTTACTAGAATATTTGAAAGGAACGATCCTTATGTTGGTACAATCATTCTTTGAAAGTTTGAAGAGAATCTGATGAGAACTGTGGACTCTATCGCATAAACGAGGATTTTTTAATTAAATTTTCATAAGGCCCCTTTTCACGTGTTTCTTGACGGATCATACCCATTTTCGAAAGGAACGATCCTTATGATGATACAATCATTCTGTGAAAGCTTGAAGAGAATCTGATGAGATCTGTGGACTCTAAGCGAAGATTTTTTAATTAAATTTTCATAAGGCCCCTTTTTCCATGTTTCTTGACGGATCTGACCCAATTTCGAAAGGAACGATCCTTATGATGGTACAATCATTCTGTGGAAGTTTGAAGAGAATCCGATGAAAACTGTGGACTTTATCGCGTAAACGAGGATTTTTAATTGAATTTTTGATTAAATTTTCATAAGGCCCCTTTTCCCGTGTTTCTTGACGGATCATACCCATTTTCGAAAGGGACGATCCTTATGATGGTACAATCATTCTGTGAAAGTTTGAAGAGAATCTGAATGAAAACTGTGGACTTTATCGCGTAAACGAAGATTTTTTAATTAAGTTTTAATAAGGCCCCTTTTCCCGTGTTTCTTGACGGATCTGACCCAATTTCGAAAGGAACGATCCTTATGATGGAACAATCATTCTGTGAAAGTTTGAAGAGAATCCGATGAAAAATGTTTACTTAATCGCGTAAACAAGGAAAAGTTTAACGGACAGACGGACGACGGACGGGAAAAAGCCATCGCTATAGCTCTAGTGGCCTTCGGCCAGTAGAGCTAAAAATTGTTCTTTATTTCTATACCCCCCCCCCCCCCGGGGGCTCTGCCCCTGTGGACCTGAGGATCATGATTTTAGCTATTTTGAAAGAGGTCAATGTACTCATGCTTCATGCAAAATATCAAGGCTCTACGCCTTCTGGGTCAGGAGGAGAAGATTTTTAAAGATTATTTTGAAATTTCAATTTTGTTGCAATGGCAACCCAGAGTTTTTAACGGAATTCATTTCTTTTAGCAATTTTTGAAGGGGACCACCTAAGGAACATTTCTGCCAAATTTGGTTCAAATCGGCCAAATGGTTTGGGAGGAGATGTCATTTAAAAAAAAGTTCTTTATTTCTATATTAACCCTAGGATCATGATTTTAGCTTTTTTGAAAGAAGTCAATATACTGAAGCTTCATGCAAAATTTCAAGCCTCAACGCCTTCTGGGTCAGGAGGAGAAGATTTTTAATTTTTTGTAAAAATTTCACTTTTGTTGCCATGGCAAACCAGAGTTTTTAACGGAATTCATTTCTTTTAGCAATTTTTGAAGGGGACCACCTTAGGAACATTTCTGCCAAATTTGGTTCAAATCGGCCCAGTGGTTTGGGAGATGTCATTTAAAAAAATTGTTGACAGACAACGCACAACGCACGGTGAGCTAAAACAAGAGGGCCGTTGGCCCTGGGGCGCTCACCTGAGATAAAGGCTCTTTTTCTTTCAACAGTCTAATTCATATTAAGGTTAGGATTTTGAAACTAGTGGACCACAATTACATATAAAGACTATGAACCTGGGGATCCAAAAGTCTAAATTACAAATTCCAAGGCTTTAGTGCTGATTTGAAAGAAGGAAAAAACTTTTTCAATGGGTTATAATTTCAGAAATTAGAAAGAAGTCTGTGAACTGACGCTTCATGCCTATACCCCCCACCCACCCCTGGAGACCCGAGGATCATGTTTTTAGCAATTTTGTAAGAGATCAATATACTAATGCTTCATGAAGGTGACCACCTAAGCAACATTTCTGCCAAATTTGGTTCAAATTGGCCCAATGGTTTGGGAGGAGATGTCATTTAAATAATTGTTCATTTTTTCTATATAAACCCCACCCCCCTGAGGCTCTGCCCCTGGGGACTCGAGATTCCTGATTTTAGCTATGTTGAAAGAGGTCAATATACTGATGCTTCATGCAAAATATCAAAGCTCTACGCCTTCTGGGTCAGGAGGAGAAGATTTCTAAAGATTATTTTAAAATTTTACTTTTGTTGCCATGGCAACCAGATTTTTTAACGGATTTCAATTCTTTTAGCTTTTTTGAAGGGGATCACCTAAGCAACATTTCTGCCAAATTTGGTTCAAATTGGCCCAGTGGTTTGGGAGGAGATGTCATTTAAACAAGAGGGCCAGAATGGCCCTAAAATCGCTCACCTGGATAATTTAAATGCCTCTAGACGTGTAGATTGTCAATATCATGATAATGATATTTCATTTCAATGTCTATTTACCCAGAGTTCTCTTTTTCATTGAATTGAATTGGAGGCCATTTATTGCTTTCGTATCCAAATTCAATTCATGTCCGGCCACTGGTACACTTAAGATGTTTCTTTGGATTTTCTCCCTAAATATTTGCTTTATGTACTCTAATCATATATATATTTAGTAAAATTGGACACCTACCTTCATTCCTAGCAGAAAACTAAGTACCATGCTTGTATTTTTTTGTGAAACAAATACCAATTTTTCTTTCTGGGCAGACATTGTGACTCGATAATGCATACCCATGTAATTTACACTGTGATAAAACCTACTGGCGAGGGGGATACTTGTCAACTGTTTGGAACATGTACTTTAATTGGGTCTTGCATCTTTCATCAAATTGATTTGTCTTTTTCCTAGTTTTTCCTTTTTTTTTCTCTTTTTTTAAAAGATATCATAAAACCAAGACTTTTTCCCATTTTACCGGTAGCCTGGACACCCTGGACACACCACGATTATAGATTGGGTGTCTGACGCGTTTCTAACTGGATATGGTGGCAGCCCTGAAGCACTCACAGAAATAACAGCATGGTAATAGCCCCATTGGCCACTGTCAGTGAGATTCATGCCCAGTTTGATTGAAATTGGCCCAAAGGTTAGGGAGGAGAAGATTCTAAAGTCAAAAACAGCAAAGCCTATATTTGCGCTTCATTCAAAATTTAACAAACTAATATTGAAAAGGGTCACCCAAGGAACATTCATGCCAAGTCAAGTTCAAATTGGCGCGATCGTTACTGAGAAGAAATTGTTTAAATATTTCTAAGTAAAAATCTACCCCACCCTGCCACGCCCATTTTGAGTGTCATTCAAAATTTTGCCAACATCTTTTGAAAAGGGTCACCAAAGAAATATTCATTTCCAGTTTGGTTGAAATTGGCCCAATGGTTACTGACCATATTTGGCCATAAATCAAAATTCTGCAAACAACTTTAAAAACTGTCACCCAAGGAACATTCATGCCAAGTTTTGTTTAAATCAGCCCAATGGTTACTGAGAAGATGTTTAAAGATTGCAAGGTGAAAAACTGCCCTACCCTGCCACGCCCATATTTGGGCATAAATCAAAATTCCGCGAAGAACTTTAAAAAGGGTCACCTAAGTTACATTCATGCCAAGTTTGGTTGAAATCCGCCCAATGGTTACTGAGGAGAAGTATTTTAAGATTTCTAAGTAAAAAACTGCCCCCACCCTGCCACACCCATATTTGGGCATAAATCAAAATTCCTCAAACAACAATTAAAAAGTGTCACCCAAGGAACATTCATGCCAAATTTGGTTGAAATCCGCCCAATGGTTACTGAGAAGATGTTTAAAGATTTTTAAGTCAAAAACTGCCCCACCCTGCCACACCAATATTTGGGCATAAATCAAAATTCCATGAACAACTTTTGAAAAGGTCACCCAAGGAACATTCATACCAAGTTTTGTTTAAATCAGCCCAATGGTTACTGAGGAGAAGATGTTTAAAGATTTCAAAGTCAAAAAAGGCCACGCCCATATTTGGTGTTCAATCAGAATTCCGCAAACAACTCATGAGTGGTTACTGAGAAGATGTTTAAAGAATTGTTGACGCCTTCCGACGCACGACGCACAAAAGGTGATACCAAAAGCTCACCTTGAGTATGTTGTGCTCAGGTGAGCTAAAAATCATTCTTTATTTCTATATTAACCCCACCCCCCTAGGGCTCCGCCCCTGGAGATCCGAGGATCATGATTTTAACTATTTTGAAAGAGGTCAATATACTGATGCTTTATGCAAAATATCAAGGCTCTATGCCTTCTGGGTCAGGAGGATAAGATTTTTAAAGATTATTTAAAAATTTCACTTTTGTTGCCATTGCAACCAGAGTTTTTAACAGATTTCAATTCTTTTAGCTTTTTTTTGAAGGGGACCACCTAAGGAACATTTCTGCCAAATTTGGTTCAAATTGGCCCAGTGGTTTGGGAGGAGATGTCGTTTAAAGAAATTGTTGACGGGCGACGCACGCCGGACGGACACCAGACAAAAGGGGATCACAATAGCTCACTTGAGCACTACGTGCTCAGGTGAGCTAAAAAGAAAAAAATTCTTATCATTGTTATTATGATATAAGTACTGTTTTTGTTTATAAGGAACAAACTGAGTTTTTACTAACTTTTCTTTATGTGACCCAATATTTTCATCATGACAGAATAAAATGAAAATGATTAGAAAATACAATCCTTTCCCTTTTATTACATTTTATTTCCATTTTTCTATTAAGTTTCAGCTTTTGCAACTTAGATGTAATTCAAATGATTACATAGACTCAGTGTGTGCTTATGTTTTTACGTCACATAGAAAGCAAATGGATGATTATTTCTCATCTTTTGAAATAGCGAAACACTTAATCGAATTTTCACATGCCAGTACTCCCGACACCTTTTTAATGGGCCAGCATATTCACAAAAACATTGAGATAAAAATAAAACTTCTTTTTCTACTAAAATAGGAGAAACATTTACTTTAATAAAACTTTTTACATATCACTATATGCATAAAACAAAAATAACAAATTAGACTTTATCCCCTCTATCACTTTGAGCAACAATCCTTAAGGCCCCTTTTCCCGTGTTTCATGACGGATCCACTCAAAATCAACAATTGTAATGATGGTACAATCAATCTGTATAATCTGTGGACTTTACTGTGTTAGTGAGGGTTTTATAGTGAAATTTTATTATGGGCCCTTTTCCCCTGATACTTTACAGAAGAAACCAAATTTCAAAAGAACAATTCTAATGAAGGTACAATCAATCAGTAAAAGTTTAAAGAGAATCAATGCATAACAATGCAAAACAGTGGACCGAGTAGTGTTAAGAATTTTTTGTAATAAAAATTTCTTTAGGCCCCATTTCCTGTGATACAAAACAAATCTGACCAAATTTACAATGGAACAATCATAATGATAGTTAAATCACTTTAAATGTTTGAGGAAAATGATAAAGACTGTGGACTTTATTGTGATAATGTTTTTGTAATAAAATTTTCATAAGGCCCCTTTTCTTGTGAAACTTAACAGATCAGACCCAATTTACAAAGGGACAATCAAAATGATGGTACATTCATTCTTTTAAAGTTTGATGAGAATCTGAGGACATTCTTGTGTTAATGAGGATTTTGTAATAGAATTTGCACACAACCCTTTTTCCTGTGATACTATATAGATCAGAACCAATTTGGAAAGAACCAATCTTCATGATGGTAGAAACATTCTTTGAAAGTTTTAACAAAATGCGTTGAAAATTGTGGACTTTATTATGGTGCAAGGATTCTAAAATGAACTTTTCATAAGGCTCCTTTTCCTGTGAAACCTGACAGATCAGGTCTTATATCAACATCAACAATTGTAATTATTGTACAATCTTTCTGAGAAAGTTTGATGAAAATTTGATGAAAGCTCTGGACTTAGTAACAAGGATTTTTAACTGAAATTTTTATAAGGCCCCCTTTCCCGAGTTTCTTGACAGTTCAGACCTCATTTAAAAAAGAATGATCATTATGACCCTACAATCAATCTTCGAGAGTTTCGACAAAATTAGATCAAAGCTGTGGGCTTTATTGCGTTTATGAGGAATTTTTAATTATATTTTCGTACAGCCCCTTTTCCCATGTTACTTGATGGATCAGACTCAATTTCGAATGGAACTATCCTTACATTACGATCTGAGAATATGAAGACAATCCGATGAAATCTGTGGACTTAATTGCATTTACTAAGACGTTTTGATAATCAGAAAGAGGGTTACGATATCGCAACTAGATAAGACCAACTTTTCAAAAGAAACAATCCTTATAATTGTATAATTTTTTTCAATTGAATTAAAAGGCCTCATATCTCATGTTTCTTAACCCATTCCCACACAACAAAATTTTAGACTGGTCCAAATTGAAAGAAACTGAAGACAAGAATTTCAATTTGATGGAATTTTACATTTTTTCGTCTTTTCGTATAGAAAACATTGTGGATAATGACGAAATTGCTTGATACAAGCAATTTCTTCATTTTCCACAATGTTTAACTTTTCAAAAGCTCTTTTCTTAAGGGGCTGGGGCGTAAAAAGGAGGGATTGTGTGGAAATGGGTCAAGGGATCAGACCCAACTTCGATTGGAATTATCTTTATGATAGTACAATCATTCTGAGAAAGTTTGAAGAGAATCCGATGAAAACTGTTATACCTGTTATACCTGCAGCCACACCCATTTGAGTACAGTGTAGGGGTTAATCGACCTAGTCAGTGAAACCCCATGAGTTTCTTGTATGTATTGGTCCAAAACATTTTTAAATCCATTCACTGTATCTTGTTCTATGATGAAATCTAGAAGTTTGTTCCATGTGTTGATAACTCTCTGGCTGAAGAAATGCTGCCTGACATTTAACATTGAATGTGCAGGGTTCTCCCCAGAATTTTTTGAAGGCATAGTAGCAAATGCGCGGCATAACAGTCTGTTAACATCTATATACGACTATACATAATAAAGGTTATCAAAAGTGCTTTGTAGCTTGTTTATTGACATCTTGTTTTTTACCGAGAACTATTTTTGAATAATATATTTCATCTTTTCAATTATTTTAACTTGATTTCTCTACTATAAGGCTGATTTTGACACCAATCAGTTGTTACATTACTATTATTTTACCTCTCCATCCTATTTTATTAGAAAGGGCACTAAATTGTCTCAAAAACAAAAGGGATTTGAAAAGGAAAGAAAATGAAAGAATATACCCATAAGCCACAAAAATACAGTGATTCAAATAAAATCAAGGTATCAAATAATCAAATGAAAATATAGATTATTAAGTCTCAAAATGAGTAAAAAAAAATGTCAACTACATTGTATTTGTCCATAAGTTAGGAACGGCTTTTCAGGCTTGGCCATTTTAACAAGTCTCTGTCCAAAAATCATATCCTGGAGGACTCTTTAAAAGTGTGGAGTGTTATACTGAAAAAAATGGCCTTCTTCAGGAAAGAGAAATTATCAATCATCAGTATTTTCAATAATGTATAAGGTTCCTGTGTAAATACCTGGTTTCATCTGGAAATTTCGTATCTTAAAGAGCTCAATTAGATTATCTGTGTAAAATTTAAAAGTTTCATTATTTGGCTATATAGAACCCTTTGACTGTCTGACACTAGAACTATTCTTCTTGTATTAATTTCATCTCTTTTATTTGATTAAGTTAATCAGAAATAGATAATATATCAGCAGTGTCTTATCTAAACCTTAACCCTTGTCATGCTGAATAAATTACCTTACTGAATTGCTGTAAAATCAAAGGGCTGAAAGCACTGAAAGAGCTTGTTGTTCAAAAATCAATATTTCTTTTAGAAATAAATTTCATAAACAGCTCTGGCAGAAAAAGTACAGGCAGGAGATGTAGACCAAGATCAGACTGCACTTATGTGCAGGCTGATCTTGGTCTACACCTTCTGTCAAAACCGGAATATTCCGGGTTCAGCATGACAAGGGTTAATTCTCAAATTATAATATTGAACTTGATCAAATTTATAAAACAAAGTGTCCCTTCTCTTATCTTCTTTTAGTGATTTCAGCACTTTGATTTTCAAAAGAGGTTTTTGTTTTTAAAATATTGCAGAGTGCATTATCTTTTCCTGATTCTAAATAATTTTTAAAACATTACTTTTGATAAAAAAAAAAAACACTTTGATTTTCATGGGGGTATTGTTTCTTTTTTTGTAAAAAACACGAGAGATTGAGATATCATTGCATAAATATTGAAATTAAAATATTATATTTATCGAACTCATGAAACAAATTTATTGAAAAGATGGGTTGAACAAACCAGGGTATGAATGTGTGAGATAATACCCTCCATGTTGGATTAAAAAAGGGACTTAATCCAAAAGATACATGTATGTTTTTATAAACTGGGTTGAAAACAAGAGCTTAGTATAACTAGGATGGCTTCTATCCGCATTCTGTCTTTATCATTTTGGCAAATTCTCTTAAGAAAAAAAGATCATGAAAAGTGCATGTTTTCATCGATCTATGCATGAAATAGACTGACCCAATTAATCTTTCCTTCAGGTAATCAAGTTTTAAACCATTATGGCTTTAGTTTGATAGTTGTCATATCAAATTACATTATCTTCTACTCGGCCAATCTCAGCGCAAGTGACAATTTACTGAAACTGGGTGGCCATTTTGAATTCACCGTGTACATAATGGTACCCACCATCCTTGGTAACTGAGAGCGCGATACCAGTGGGAAATTCGACAAAAAATCAATGATTACCAATTAGTAAGAGTATAAGGGTCTTATCAATAGAGCTGTTATGTAATACATGGTATATAACACTATAGATAAGAGCATGTCATATCTGCTCTTCTTCAACCAATTTAATGGTTTGCTTGACCTTTAATTTCTTCAGCTAGAAATTAAGCTGTATCGGTGACCAAATTAAAGAGTATCTGCAATCTGAAGGCGTATCGGCAACCTTTCTTAACTAATGAAGGCATATCGGGCTGATATGCCATAAGGGCCTGGGGAGAACCCTGACGTGGTTTCGCTAGTTTTAAAGAAAATGTCCTCTAGTTGATAATGTATTATATGAAAAGAGACGGTCACTGTTCATACCTTCTTTACCTTTAAGGATCTTGAATGATTCAATTAAGTCTCCTCTGTGTCGTCTTAGTTCGAGTGTAGTTAAATGTAATTCTTTAAGTCTGTCATGATGTGTATAATTGGGAAGTTCTGGTATGAGTTTAGTTGCCCTATGTTGTACTTGTTCCAGAAATTCAATATCTTTTATCAATGAAGGATTCCAGGCTTGTATACAATATTAAAGCTTTGGTTGAACAAGTCCTTTATATAATCTTAAAATAGTGTGCTTGTCTCTTGATACTATGTGGCATTTAATTGTTCAAAGACTCATATTTGCTTTTTTAGCTGCACTTACACATTGCTTTGATGGCTTTAAGTAGTTTGATATTATTATTCCCAAAATCGTTTTCCTCTGTTACATTTTCTAGTTGTTGGTAGTTCATGGAATACACATGGTTACTATTATTGTGACCTATGTGTACAGTCTTGCATTTGTTAATGTTAAAAACCATTTGCCAGTCATCAGACCATTTACAGAGGTTATTCACATCATCTTGCAGAGGAGAGATTTCACAGTCAGATGGAACAGAGTATTACACCTTGCAGTTGTCCTTTATCATAGGCCTTAAAGTACTAAAATCAAGGTATATAGCATCCATTAGTTTTCCCTCGTTAATTATTTTTGTACTATCCTCAAGATATGTAAGTTAGTAAGGTAAGATTTTCATTTGGTGAAACAATGTTCAGTCTGTAGCAACATCGCGTGTTCATGTAAATGAGAAACTATTTCCTCTAGTAAAATAGCCTCCATAACTTTGCAGACTTGCAATGTGGACTCAAGAACGCTTACAAGGAAAAGTCACGGACAATAACGGACGGACGGACGGAAAAACGCTAAAGTTCTTCGGACCTGTGGCCTGTGTAGCTTGAAACGGTCACACTAAAACAAGCCCTACAGAGATTTATAGCCCTACAGACGCCCTACGAAATTTGTACACGCCCTACGACTATAGGACCATTAATAGTGAATAATTGTTAGTTAATAGGATTAAAAATAACATTTTTTTCTTACTTCAAAGGAATTCTGTGAATTTTGCTTATTTCTGATGATATAGATGTTTATAATATCACATAATTTGATCGGAAATACTTGACGAAACGCCCTATCGTTTAATTGATCGCCCAACAAATTCAAAAGCAAATACCTGTCTATGTATCAGTATTTTTGAGAGACAAATTATTCATGTTTTGATTTTTATCTTTATTTTGGTATCATTTCATATTAGAAAAGACTTTTTAGACACAAAGTGATCTCAATGCATTGCAAGGTAAGTAACCCATTCCCTCTAGATAAACAATTTGGAAAACATTTTGGGAAATATTTTATTAGCTTTAAAACGTCGCCTGCAACTTTTTTGAATTTGGACCAGACTAAAACTTTGCTGGCTCGTAATAGGCTAATGACATATACCATATAGGATCATTTCATTGCAAATTGCATCCAATTTTCATTGTCATCAACAACCTCTTTCGATTTGGACTAGTTTTAAAGGGGTTTACATTTGAAAATAATGCGAGAAAAGGGGAAAATAATTTCTGTTTTCTCACAATGTCTACATTATCAGGCACTTGAAATTTGAACAATCTTTCTCCATCAAAGGCAAAATCTTTCCAATGTTGTCGTTTGGTAACTAAATCTCCCATCCTACAGGATTCTAGCCTATGCTAAAATGAGTTGCCTCCCTTAGCTTTACAATTTCGACTCGAAAAATCTTTCAAACCTGAAGATAAGTTTTGAAATTTTTTTAAACAATAAATCTATTCCTTTTCTAACCGAGGGGTTAAGTATTTTAATAGAAATTTGACTGTAGATTTGAGGGATATCTCATTTAACGGTCTGAGGTTTCCTCAAGTTACTTCCGGTCAGGTTTCGGCATTTATAAACATCAAAATCATCATAAATAAGATAAATTCACAGAAAATAATTTGAAATATAAAGAGAAATGTTAATTTCAATCATATATACTAAAAATTATACACTATTATCGCTCATATACTCGTAGGGCGTGTACAAATTCCGTAGGGCGTCTGTAGGGCTATAAATCTCTGTAGGGCTTGTTTTAGTATGACCCAGCTTGAAATGGGCCGAGATGACCGATTTGGTCTAAGGGAACTAATTCATTGCTCCCCCCTTCTGGCAGAAATCTTTAGGGAAACTCCGGTTGATAGTAGGAATAGATCAAGGTAACCTGTGATTGGACAATAATACCTGATGACAAAATAAATATTTTTTTCTGACTATTTATACACTGTTTTAATATTTCAAGCGGAAAAATAATGGATTTAAATATTATTTTTACTGAAATAGCCAGTTTTAAAAATGGGTATAATTTTTGGAAAACCCGGAAAAAATAGCTGTCCGGTGAGGGTCATCTCAAAAATGGGGTAAAAAGTCATAGAGAAAAGGGATCATGCCATATTAAAATTTGTTTATATGGATGTATGAATGATTGTTCTTCAATTTGAGGTCGGTCTGATCATTGTTGCTTACTCATGGACTGAGCTATAAGCCAAAACGCTATAATGGTCGCCTATGGAAAATGAATTAGTTCCCTTAGACCTAAATATAGAGCAGTAATATACATGTATTGTCGTTACACTTCATGACCTCTGTCAAGATGTTATATCCGGTCCCGACATTCAATCCAGGCGACGCGTACAAATAAGTGAAATGAAATGAAATTTTTGATTATATGTTAAGGAAAAAGGGACAATTCAGCAGAATATGATTTGAAACCAATATGGAAAAACAGCCTAATACCTGATATTCCGGTGTCTTTTACCACAAAGTTTCGAGCGGAATATTGATTTAGGTACCTATTTACTTAATATTTGAAAAAGAAATAGTTTATTCACCCAGAATAACGATAAAACGGCGAAGAATTACCGATGGGTACCTTTAGAATGCTGTATATCATGTGCGCTGTACCGAAATAGGGCCATTTTGCTTAACAAGAGTAAGGGAAAGAAAAGGGTTATATTCCCGGAGCAAAGAAGCTTATAAGAAATTTATATGTCAACAGACGTGCACATTACAGTTGGCTATAATTTTATGCCATTTTAAAGAAAATATTTTCATAAATGGTGTCAGTTAAACTTAAAATTAAATTTTTTAAAAATTAAAATCTTTGGGTGTTTTGGGTTAAATTTGTATAAAATCTTTGAAATTATGCACGATTTCATACAATGACGTATTTTGAAAGAAAGGTGACATTTCGCGGCGACGATCTAGCACGCTATTTGCGCAGTAAGTACAAACCTGAACAGTTTAAACGGATTTCAAGAGCTATTTTAGGAAACAAAAGTAACGTTTTTTACTTACCAGTGTTAAGGAAAAGCTTATCTTTTTATGACTACATGGTACTGATCACAATAGAATTTTCTATCAGAGTGTATTTAGCATAAATGTTCATTAACATAATGAAATTAAGCTATATTTCGTGAAAAAAGACAATTGGATACGGGAAAAGTCACGAAAAATGCGATTTTTTTTTCTAAAGATAAGGGTTTTCTCATTAAAATTTCAACAAAATTCAAAGTTCCTTATGGATTTTGAGTGAAAATCGTCAGATCCAGAAAGTTCGAGACAGACCAGCTGAAAAATTAACGAATTTGAATGGTTTAAACGGAAAATTAGCTTTCATTTGCCTGAACTACAGGGTTCTACTTTTCCCTACCTGTGTAAAGGGAAACTACTGATTACGCAATAATATGCAACCAAACACGCTAATTTTTTGTCTAGAAGATTGCAATCTTCCTATGACTTGTGTTACACTTGAATTGAGAAAATTGGACGGTAAAACAGTTCATTTGATATCAACGAAATCGATAAATAACAGAATTTTAGCAGTGAGAAGGGTCATGTGTATATAAGATAAATTAAGATTGCGTAATATTCTTTTGTACTCGTAAAAATAGGTTTAACCTCTCTAGGAGGTGATGTTGAAGAAAAGCTATCATAAAAACAATGTCCAAGATAATATCATGGGCTTATTTTTTTCGATTGAAAACCTTGGATTTTTTGAAGCACAAATTTCAAATTTGTCGAATATTCCATATGGAAATCGCTGACAGGGTAAAGGGAACGCTCGATTTCTTGTTATGTATTGATCAAAAGAGCTCGAAATTTTTAAGACTTGTCAAAAATACATATTTGTACACGATATTGCTTGAAAAGTGTGAATAAACAAAATAAAATATTTGCTTTAGGTCTAAGGGAACTAATTCATTGCTCCCCCCTTCTGGCAGAAATCTTTAGGGAAACTCCGGTTGATAGTAGGAATAGATCAAGGTAACCTGTGATTGGACAATAATACCTGATGACAAAATAAATATTTTTTTCTGACTATTTATACACTGTTTTAATATTTCAAGCGGAAAAATAATGGATTTAAATATTATTTTTACTGAAATAGCCAGTTTTAAAAATGGGTATAATTTTTGGAAAACCCGGAAAAAATAGCTGTCCGGTGAGGGTCATCTCAAAAATGGGGTAAAAAGTCATAGAGAAAAGGGATCATGCCATATTAAAATTTGTTTATATGGATGTATGAATGATTGTTCTTCAATTTGAGGTCGGTCTGATCATTGTTGCTTACTCATGGACTGAGCTATAAGCCAAAACGCTATAATGGTCGCCTATGGAAAATGAATTAGTTCCCTTAGACCTAAATATAGAGCAGTAATATACATGTATTGTCGTTACACTTCATGACCTCTGTCAAGATGTTATATCCGGTCCCGACATTCAATCCAGGCGACGCGTACAAATAAGTGAAATGAAATGAAATTTTTGATTATATGTTAAGGAAAAAGGGACAATTCAGCAGAATATGATTTGAAACCAATATGGAAAAACAGCCTAATACCTGATATTCCGGTGTCTTTTACCACAAAGTTTCGAGCGGAATATTGATTTAGGTACCTATTTACTTAATATTTGAAAAAGAAATAGTTTATTCACCCAGAATAACGATAAAACGGCGAAGAATTACCGATGGGTACCTTTAGAATGCTGTATATCATGTGCGCTGTACCGAAATAGGGCCATTTTGCTTAACAAGAGTAAGGGAAAGAAAAGGGTTATATTCCCGGAGCAAAGAAGCTTATAAGAAATTTATATGTCAACAGACGTGCACATTACAGTTGGCTATAATTTTATGCCATTTTAAAGAAAATATTTTCATAAATGGTGTCAGTTAAACTTAAAATTAAATTTTTTAAAAATTAAAATCTTTGGGTGTTTTGGGTTAAATTTGTATAAAATCTTTGAAATTATGCACGATTTCATACAATGACGTATTTTGAAAGAAAGGTGACATTTCGCGGCGACGATCTAGCACGCTATTTGCGCAGTAAGTACAAACCTGAACAGTTTAAACGGATTTCAAGAGCTATTTTAGGAAACAAAAGTAACGTTTTTTACTTACCAGTGTTAAGGAAAAGCTTATCTTTTTATGACTACATGGTACTGATCACAATAGAATTTTCTATCAGAGTGTATTTAGCATAAATGTTCATTAACATAATGAAATTAAGCTATATTTCGTGAAAAAAGACAATTGGATACGGGAAAAGTCACGAAAAATGCGATTTTTTTTTCTAAAGATAAGGGTTTTCTCATTAAAATTTCAACAAAATTCAAAGTTCCTTATGGATTTTGAGTGAAAATCGTCAGATCCAGAAAGTTCGAGACAGACCAGCTGAAAAATTAACGAATTTGAATGGTTTAAACGGAAAATTAGCTTTCATTTGCCTGAACTACAGGGTTCTACTTTTCCCTACCTGTGTAAAGGGAAACTACTGATTACGCAATAATATGCAACCAAACACGCTAATTTTTTGTCTAGAAGATTGCAATCTTCCTATGACTTGTGTTACACTTGAATTGAGAAAATTGGACGGTAAAACAGTTCATTTGATATCAACGAAATCGATAAATAACAGAATTTTAGCAGTGAGAAGGGTCATGTGTATATAAGATAAATTAAGATTGCGTAATATTCTTTTGTACTCGTAAAAATAGGTTTAACCTCTCTAGGAGGTGATGTTGAAGAAAAGCTATCATAAAAACAATGTCCAAGATAATATCATGGGCTTATTTTTTTCGATTGAAAACCTTGGATTTTTTGAAGCACAAATTTCAAATTTGTCGAATATTCCATATGGAAATCGCTGACAGGGTAAAGGGAACGCTCGATTTCTTGTTATGTATTGATCAAAAGAGCTCGAAATTTTTAAGACTTGTCAAAAATACATATTTGTACACGATATTGCTTGAAAAGTGTGAATAAACAAAATAAAATATTTGCTTTAGGTCTAAGGGAACTAATTCATTGCTCCCCCCTTCTGGCAGAAATCTTTAGGGAAACTCCGGTTGATAGTAGGAATAGATCAAGGTAACCTGTGATTGGACAATAATACCTGATGACAAAATAAATATTTTTTTCTGACTATTTATACACTGTTTTAATATTTCAAGCGGAAAAATAATGGATTTAAATATTATTTTTACTGAAATAGCCAGTTTTAAAAATGGGTATAATTTTTGGAAAACCCGGAAAAAATAGCTGTCCGGTGAGGGTCATCTCAAAAATGGGGTAAAAAGTCATAGAGAAAAGGGATCATGCCATATTAAAATTTGTTTATATGGATGTATGAATGATTGTTCTTCAATTTGAGGTCGGTCTGATCATTGTTGCTTACTCATGGACTGAGCTATAAGCCAAAACGCTATAATGGTCGCCTATGGAAAATGAATTAGTTCCCTTAGACCATTTAATAACTTAAGAACAAGTCACGAAAACACATTACAACATGAACAGCAACCAGCTACAAACAATTGAATCACTATAAAAGCTAAGAAGACTTAAACACAAAAAGATCTGTCTTTATGAGGGAACAAAAATGTAAGTCATACCTATGAAATTGAAAAACAGCATTTCTTAAATTCAATGTTGACATTTTCCTTCTGTTTGGTTGCGTAACTTGTTTTAAACGAAAATAAATATTTTGAAAAAAATTGATAAGACGTCGAGAATGGATAAATTCATCCAATATATTACTTCTGATATACTGATTATTGTCGTTTTTTTGTGAAAGCATTATATATTTGAATCGGACGAAAATCTGTCATACGCGGTTCGTTTATATTACTTTTTTAGTTTATTACACAAAACCCAACTGTCATCTATTTCGCGCCAAACACGAAATTCGCCGGGAAAGCGCTTGAACAAACGCAGCATGGTTCTCCAAAACAGTGGCAAGTACAAACCAGATGGGGCGCAATCAGTTCAAAACTCAGGGTATAATTGCACATTTCCTTTCTTTAACCTCTGAAATGTAAATTTGAAGCCCATCTTCTTACCCCGAGATACTGTGGGTTCTAAGGATAAAAGTTGTATGACTATGAGCCTTAGTAAATCTAGGCGTTCCATAAAAAGGCCTACAGTTTTAGGTAGCAAAAATATTCTCTCTGAGTGAGCTGAGCTGCTCTGACCCCACGATACTGATTCTAGTCCCATTGAAGACAGTTTTTCAGTCTGTCAATTACACTTCTTCCTCTTAGGTTAGGGAAAAGTCAGAAACCGGTATGTATAGTTCTTTCCGAAAGTATTATGCCTAAACCAGGTATATATATTTCTTTATGAAAGTATTGTGAATGTTGGAAAGTTATTATAATTATTCTATATATGGTGGTAATGGGATAAGAAGCCATTTTGATGCTGGAAAAATTGTCACTATGCGTGATATTGACTCGGGAAAATTAGCATCAAGGGTCATAAACTATTGGAAAATACTCAATTATGTAAATATTTATCCCCATCATGGATAACCAGGGCCAAAAAATTGTGGTCAGAGGAGCTAGGTCCAGGCCCTTCTAGCTGCGATATCGTAGCCCTCTTCCTGATAATCTGCTGGCGAGGGCTACGACACTCTCCTTCTTCGCTCTTTGTTGCAGTGCCCGGAGTGATTCACTCCGGGCACTTTGGGGTGGATTATTGTAAGTTGTGTAAAGAGTACAAACACAAGTTTAATACCAAAATTGACCTTAACCATTTATCTATCAATATAAATAAATGGTAATCTAAAAAAAAGTCGGAAATTTTATGCAATTCAGTCTCAATTTGCTGCACTATCAAAAACTCGTAGTTTTTCGGCCATTTTGAATCAAATGTCGGCCATTTTTGCTGTTTGACAGCGAGATCTCTTGAGATCTCGGGTTTCCCGCCAAAATGACAGCAAATGAGAATATAGGTCACCATATTTGGAACATATAGTATTTTTGAAAACAGGACAGTTCTGATAGAAAATAAGAAAAGAAGTTGTATGAAAGTAATTCAAGAGTTAATTTAATTTGATAGATAAAATAAAGATATTGAAGAATCAGTATCTTTGAACATAAAATTTTATTAGTGGTAGGTAAAAACGGATACTATGATTTTTTACGAGCACCTGTTTTGACAGCATGACAGTAGTAAACAACGTGACGTAATAATAGATCACATGACCAACCAAATGTCATGGCCGCCAAACTTAGGAAATATTTTATAAACTCAAAAGAAATCGGTATTAAACGATTGATACAATTGATATTCTTATTATTTTGATAGAATTTGTCCATAATATTAACGTATGTAAGGAATTCATCCAAAGAGAGTCGCTTATCACCAAACATACAGTATTAGGACTTGCAACAAAGCGCAAAGAAGGTGGGACTCGTAGCCCTCGCCAGCAGATTATCAGAAAGAGGGCTACGATATCGCAGCTAAGGCCCTTCAGGATCTGAAAATATGAGGGTCCCAAGTACAGCTAGGCAGGTCCATACTTTTTAAATGATTAAACCAAGCTTAAGAAGGATACAATAACTTACCATTTGTGATTTACTGCATCATATTAACAGTTCAGGACAATTAAGAAAACAAACATTACATGATCTTCAAGTTGTAATGAACACAGGATTTTCGCAAAAGTTCTGTTGTATCAAAAAATTAGCAATTTATCTTTTTAAACTGTTATCCAATGTAAAACTGAATTTGAACAAACTGTTTTTATAAAATGATCAGATAAACTGTCCTGTCTAAAAGAAGCAGAATTGATACTGGCTTTATCACTTTAGTCATTAAACTGCATGCCAGGTAATCTCGGGCTCCATCTCCTTTTGGAGAACAGTACAAAAAGGAGACAATGATACTTCCGATATGGAGCCAAGAACTGGAGCTAATCAGAAAAGGGAAGAAAAACAGTGCACCTTGCGTACAATTTGATCTCCTATTAACCTATTATGCATTTTCCAAAAAAACACCCAGAGTTTCATACCACATCAGCGTGCCCACTGGGTTTTTATTTTGGGGGTACATGTACCCCCTAGGTTTTGAAGTGGGGGTACAAAGAAAAATCTGGGGGTACAGTGTACCCTTTACTTTCAGATTTAAGGGTACACAATTCGAATCTGAACCCTTTACCAAATGACAGACAATGTTGTAGTTATATAGTTTGTTATTACTCAGTAAAGAAGTACCACACGTCATGTGCAAGTTTCAGATTAATTTATAGGGGAAAGATGATAAACTTTCTTTGAAAACCTGGTTTTTGACAATTCACTTTTTCTTAAATATTGGATTTTGGACGGGTTGAATGGAATATGAGAGCCATGGCAAATTAATTACAAGGGTGGGAATGTCATCTTGGAGCAGGCCATACCAGGCATGTCTGCTCATTTTTAGATCAAACTGTGGTATTAAAACGATTCTGGTACAGAAAATATCAAATCGTCTTATAAGTGTCTAAAAGTCACCATTTGTGGAGAAATAGAATAGGTTTTGTTACGACATTTTGCAGACAGCAACTTACGTAGCCAAAACAAAACTACAACGTTAAACAAACGGCTCAATTTTGTCCCGCCTGACTTACATGTACAACGGAACTTACGAGAGAAACTGATTTCAAAATCAGATTCTATATCATGAGTTCTTGACAATCTTGCCCAAAAACACGTGAATATCTTGTGTTTAGTTTGAAAAATAGCGCAACTTTGGGCCTATTTCAAAACAAACTGGTGAGGCCATCAGGATCCGCATCATACGAACTTTTCCAACTGCTGGTTTCCCCATTCTCTTTATGAAAACAAACCAGCTGGTTCCTGTCGCATGAAAGGGAAATCACTCGCTCCTGATGCGTTTTGTTCTACTTTACTTGCAGTTTTGGGGGGTTTTAGGGATAAATACGCACATAGGGTTTCTCGTTTTATACGCTAATCATTTCAAATGAACACACACGTAATGGCATTTTTGTTTCTACGTTCATTTATTTTTCTGTACGTTCATGCACGTCTTGGTGTAAGATTTGAACGTGAACCGACGTAGTTGTACGTGAATTACGTACTGCAGTACGTGAATGGGCACCCTGCCACATAGAAATGATTATATTTGCGGTGATGGATTTAAAAAATAATTCTGTTTGTGAATAGAAACTTGAATCAAAATTTGGACAATGGACCCGATCAAACACGAAAATTCGTGTTGAAATCGTTCAAATCCATTTATCAACAGTTCTGAAAGATTTAAGAGGAGATGACTGTGAAATGAATGATAACGTGTTGATATGAAATATTGTAACAAAGAAGAACTGCATTTTCCTACCCCTTTTTACGGATTTTCTTAGATGAGAGGGAGACCAGGATGCAGTGCAGGAGACAAGATTCAGAGGGAGAGGCAAGGCATATTAAAGAAAACATTGAATGTTTTTCTAGGACCATATTTTTATGAATATAACAGGACACTTTTCTTTCCCTTTTACACCATAAAATTAATGTGTCTCTCAGACTCTCTAGAACAGCCATATTTGTATCAAAGTCACAAGAATCGAGTTACACAACTCACCAATAAATTAATACAGAACCCGCGTTTTGAGCTCATTACTTTCAGTCACAACTCTGTTACATTGAAATGACTATAAGAATATAATACAATGTTTGGTAGTCAGGGTTTTCCATTGGCATGAGAAGTTGGGGGTCATTGTGACCCCTGTGCCTTCAGAACTGGGGGGTCTTTTCTCCAATTTAGGGGGTCAAATCTGAAAGACTGCTAGAGACTAGTCTACAAGAATTTAAAAAAAAAACAAAGGAGACATGAAAGACGAAAGTTCGTACAGCCCGTAGTGAAAAGATGAGTTTTTTTCGTTTAATACACGGGTCACACAGCATTTCACCATCGGCGAATTTAAGCCAACTGAAGGTTTTTAACCATTTCTGACTTAAAGACCTCCGGGTCTTTTTCGAAGACGGGTTTCATCATCAGACTCGCTACCAGTGCTCTCTTTGGTAGTCTGATTGCCATGACTGCCCGATGCAGACAAGAGGAATTTCGACATCTTTGTTTGATGCGACATTTTTACATTTTCTAGTAGTCAGGTAAACGATATGTTGTATCACCGGAAACCGAGTCTGAATTTGATAAAAATCACTATAACCCTTCTACATATTTTATCTGTCAACTAAAAATAGAATAGGATATTGCTATAAATAAATGTTGGAAACCCAAATTACCGACAGTCGCTAATTTGATTGATTATCGTAACTCAGATTTCTAAAGGATTTATTTCAACATTTTGGCCTTTACCGAAGATTCTATTCATAAAGAATTAGGTTTTAAAACTTGCGTCATTTATGATGCACAGGTAAAATTTTTACGGGTCATTAGTTTTGAAATTGCGACAATGACGCATGAATTTTGCGTCATGGAAAACTCTGGGTTGTCTTCATAATCTTGTTTCATTCTGACACTAGATAATGTTATAAATTAGAAAATGACGGCGTGATATACGGGAAATGAATGCGACCTACAGTGAGTGTCTATTTCACATATACCACTGCACGATATTTTCTATCGGACTAAGACCACATGACTATCCATGCTGGTGAATGAATGAATGAGTTGGGTTTTTTTTGTCTTCATTATACGTCTTCTTTATTTACTATGAGGGAATGATAATACGGGAATGGTGGCAATTAATTGGAAATACCTGTAAATTTATCACGATAGGTATCACTTCAAAAATTTGTTGGATTTTAGGGCCTGTTGAATAATGACTTATGAGATAAAATGAATGTCTTTTTTTTTTTTACATGACCCTTCAAATGATTGTCGTTATAAAAGTGCTAGATATACTGACGGCTGTATCTGTTATAAGACTTTTGAAATAATGTTCTTTGATTGGCCAATTCACTTCATGTGTGATCTCAAAGCTAACACAAGTCAGCAGAAAATAGACCAGTGTGTAGCAGAGTTGTGACTGAAAGTAATGAGCTCAAAGCGCGGGTTCTCTATTAATTTATTGGTGAGTTGTGTAACTCGATTCTTGTGACTTTGATATGAATATGGCTGTTCTAGAGAGTCTTAGAGAAAATGCATTTCTTCTTTGTTACAATATTTCATATCAACACGTTATCATTCATTTCACAGTCGTCGCCACTTAAATCTTTCAGAACTGTTGATAACATGGATTTGAACGATTTCAACATGCATTTTCGGTCCTTGGCTCCATATAGGAAGTATCATTGTCTCCTTTTTGTACTGTTCTCCAAAAAGAGATGGAGCCAGAGATTACCGGGCGTGAACTGATATAATTGCAAATCGGGACCAGTATAGAAACCGGAAAAGTGTTTGTAGATAATGCTTTGAGATAGTCTAAAACACGGAAACATCCAGATTGACCTTGCAAAAGATGATCGAATTTGGTTTTGTGTCTGTGTTGCGTCCGCCCTTCCGTAAACTTTTCCTTTAAAAATCTTCTCAGAAAGTACTGAACAGAGTTCAACCATATTTCACAGAAATGATCATTGTGTGACCCTTTATCAGATTCCCTCAAAGAATTTGATCCTATGTAAATCATGGCTTTAATGGGCGTGACTTATTCCATATATAGTGAAACCTTTAAAATGTCTTCTCAAAAACCAATTAATGGATTTCAACTAAATTTAACAGGAATGATCATTGTGTGACCTTATATCAGATTCCTTCAAATAATTTTGATTGAAAGAAAAACATGGCTTTAATGGGTGTGGCTTATTCCATATACCGTGAAACCTTTAAAAATCTTCTTCTCAGAAACCAATTTATGGATTTCAACCAAATTTTACAGGAATGATCAGTGTGTGACCTTTTATCAGATTCCTTCAAAGAATTTTGATTGAAAGAATAACATGGCTTAAATGGGCGGAGCTAAGTTCCATATATGGTAAAAACCTTAAAAAATCTTCTCATAAACCAATGGGCGGAGCTAATTACCTTATATGGTGAAACCTGAAAAAAATCTTCTAAGAAACCAATTGATCTAATTTCCATAAATGGTAAACAGTGAAAACTTACAATCTTCTCAGATTACAAAGTTTTCAACAAAATTTCACGAAATGACTCCTTGTCAGATTCCTTCACAAAATATGGCTCAGATGAAAATTATGGCTTTAACAGTGGGGGGGGGGGGGGGCTTGTGTCCATTATGGTATATACCGCAGATTCTCACTCATAAGTCGAGAAAAAAGTCATTTTAAATTTGATTCCAAATTCGCATCGACTTATGGAAGCGTCCTAAGAAAAATGCAATTCAAAATCGTTTACGCGTTCCTACCTAATAATGTCCGTACACATGATTAACGGTCCGTAACTTGTATGGCTAAAAAATATGCGTAACCAGCCAATTTACCAGCGTTCGACACTAACGGGAGTCCGGGAGTCCGAGACTCCTAAAAAACGGCCCGGACTCGTAGAATTTCTGACTAGGCAGTCCGACGGACTCCTTTAAAATTCACCAGTAACCTTGTTAAAGTGGTAGCCCATATTGCTTGACAAAAATCCTTACAATCATTCTTACTCGTCACGTTTTTCGGCGATCGGAAATTATTTCCGTAGTTAAAATTTTCCAGTCAAAAACTTCTACCGGTGTCAACGTAAAAGCACTTGAACAAATTAACTGTTGCTCAAAATTAATTAGAAAAGTAATTATTTTAAATTGCAAAAGCATTCATGTCTTAAATTTGCTCAATGGCGAGGCATCAAGAATTCGAGGCGTGCATTGAATGGGCCCTGACATCGACGGAATCGGCCGAGTTGTCACGAATGACACTACCCAGAATGCTCAAATTAGATTGAAAAATGCTACCTATAGGAAGACAACGAGTGCCCGGAGTGAATCACTCCGGGCACTTCGAGGTCGATTATTGAAAGTTGTGTAAATAGTACAAACACAAATTTAATATCAAAATGAACCCTAATCATTTATCTATCCATCTAAAGAAATGTTAATCTGCAAAAAGTTGGATATTCTATGCATTTTAGTCTCTTTGTCACGCCATCGGAAACTCCAAGTTTTCGGCCATTTTGAATCAAATGTCAGCCATTTTTGCTGTTTGACAGCGAGATCCAATAGGAACCCCTCTTCAATTCTAGAAGATCTCAGGCTTCCCGCCAAAACGATAGCAAATGAAAATCTAGGTCACCATATTTGGAAGGCATAGTATGTTTTGAAAATAGGACAGTTCTGATAGAAAATAAGAAAAACAAGTATGAAAATAATTCACGAGTTTATTGAATTTGATAGAAAAAAAATATATATTGACAATTCAGTATCTTTTAAGATAAAATATTATCATGGTGGGTTAAAAAGGATACTTTGATTTATTAAGAACAGCTGACATCAGTAAACAACGTGATGTAATAATAGATCACATGGCCAACCAAATGTCATGGCCGCCAAACATAGGAAATATTTTATGAACTGAAAAGAAACCGGTATTAAATGCTTGATACAATTGATACTATTATTTAGATATAATTTGTTCATAATATTAACATATGTAAGGAATTGGTCCGTAGAGAGTCGCTATCACAAAACATACAATATTAGGACTTGCAACAAAGCGCAAAGAAGGTGGTAGTCGTAGTCCTCGCCAGCAGATTATCAGAAAGAGGGCTACGATATCGCAGCTAGCAGGGATCGTACACCTGTCTTATGTATGACGGTAAAAAAATGAAATGTAATGTTTGTACTTAGTATGATAACTTTGGTAGTTTTGTAACAGGTTGCAGCAATTTTAGAGTTGAGGCAGTGAAGAGGCACAATAGGCCTACCTTCTAGAGTCACAATGTAACTAAAGAGAATGCTAAACAAGACACAGAGCTCAACCAATCGACTGCTGGTCGTTCATTACTCCAACTAAATAAATATTTTTTTAAAAAACTGTCCAAAGCCTGGCATGTTATTAAATTCTAGTGCATTGATTGAGTATTCTCATCACTGTCTCTTAAAAAGTGGTTATTTTGATCAATATTCATGTACGAAGATAAGATTTTTCTAGTGTACATTTTCAAATTAGCATTTTACATTTTTATTAGGATATGGAGATAAGCAGTATCAAATGATCATATACCAGTTTGATGAATGATGAATAAATCAATACATGTTAATAAAACAAATTAATTTAAAGACAATTTTCAGAATTTTATTCGGACTCCTTGATTTTCCTCCGGACTCCCTGACTTCTTAAGTTAGGAGTCCGGTGGACTCCTTGCTTGGAGAAGTTAGTGTCTAACGCTGTTTACGTCCGTAAATTACGGAAAAACGGCCGTTATCTAACTTATCTGGAGCAAAGGCACAGTGATTGCTTTTGGTGAAAGAAATTTACATGTGTAGATTTGAAGTAGGCATGTGTTTAGGTATTCCGTGTGTACAGACGGGCCATGACACAATACAGTACTTATGTCAAAATGAACTGATACAATAGTGTAGTGTGTTCCAGGGGAGAAAATTTGCAGTGTTTATGCATTTAGGGAACTGTCAGAAAGTCAAGTGACTATTTGGAGTTATATATAGACAAGGTCGACCCATTTAGGGTTGAGGATCCTTTCCTCTGAATGGATAGGCTTTGTCTACTAACTCGGAACATTACATTGGTGGCAGCAGTGGGATGATGACAACTGCCAGACCGGAGTTGCCTTACCCACGGATCTCCCAGGCCAAGACTCTAGACGAGTCTTCTCAGAGGGGAGAGTAGTGTAATGGTTCCAGGGGAGGTAATTTGCAGTGTTTATGCAAATTAGGGAACTGTCAGAAAGTCAAGTGACTATTTGGAGTTATATATAGACAAGGTCGACCCATTTAGGGTTGAGGATCCTTTTCTCTGAATGGATAGGCTTTGTCTACGAACTCGGAATGTTACAATATCAATCGACCTGATTGGTCAAAAAGTTCACATCCTCACTTTGAGTAGGTGGAGTTTAGAGGCATAAGAAAACGGGCCGATCTACATGCCAATTAAGTTCTTATTTCCCGCTTAGTATTATCACATGCTATCTTATTAGAATTATCAACACACCATGTCTAAGAGAAAACGGACTGCTTACGATAATGGGTTCAAGATTCGAGTAATAGAATTTGCTGAAAATTCAAACAATCCTGCTGCAGAAAGAGAATTCGGCATCAGCGAAAAGTAAGACAAGGGAAAAAATTATTGAGGGCCCAAAATCTCAAAATGGCGAGTTCCCACTGAAATGGTGGTGAAATCATTTCTAAAGTGTGGGATTTCAAATTCCCTTGATGGTACCCAAGACGACGAGCTTTACTCTGACTTGACCAAACACTCAGAAAGGGTTCAGAAAATACTATTTGTGATGAAATTGAAAGTGATCTTGAGGACTCCTACGTATATAGTGACATACTGACCGACAAACAATTTCGTGAACTCTTCAACAGCGAGGACAACGAAAGTGACCTTTGGGGGTTCTAAAAAGTCAACTATAAATGGTCTTGCTTCTAGAGACAACTGTAAATAGAAAAAAGAGGTTATAAACATACATATTTTGTCAATAAAAGAATGAATATCATATTTTAGTTTGTGCTATTATTTTTTTGATCGTTATTTAAACTTCATCTACCTAAATAATGAATTCAAAACATATCCAGTGTAAGCACTATTTTGGCTGGTAAAAGGTACGAAATATAATGATTAGGGGAGTGAAAGCGGAAGTAGATCTCAATCATCCTGTTTACATCGAATATAGTTTACTGATTCAAGATGGCGATTTCAGGTAAATGACCAAACTGAAGAATCATGAAAGCTATTTCTCGTTGTTTTAATTGCGATCCTTAACTGGTAACGCCACGGGTATCTGTTTGTTGATTGCAAATTCTTTCAACTCGGTCCGACATTTTTTTTTGTTCTCTTGTAAAATACAGAGAAAATATCATCAATGATATTATTCCAATGTACGTCAACCTTTCTCTTCGTTCTGATAAAAAATCTTGAATCGACTTATGATCAGGTCTTGTCAAAGTTTGCCCTTCAAAACTCATTTTTATGCCGTCGACTTATACATGAGATAGACCTATGAGTGAGAATCTACGGTAGTGAAATCTTGAAAATCTTATTCTTGGGAACTTAAGGATGGTTTCAACCAAATTTCTCAGGAATGATAAGTAAATTTTCAGCGAATCAGGCGTTCTAGCACCTCGTGTTTATTTGTTTGAAGACAATTATATTGCTAGGCTAAACAATCTTTCTAAGATGATTTTAAAGGTTTATAAGATTTTCCACTTTTGAAATTGGTATTGGACTTTATACTTAGGAAAGTGACAGGGTCCTAGCTCCATTTTGGCAGGACCATTGGACCTTCAACTGCTTTTTTCAGCTAGTCAAATTCTAGATCTGGAAGGTCCTGGATCTCAGACCACAGCTATTTTCTAGCTCTAATAACATCAAGATTTTGATTGGTAATTAACTCTAGTGATGGACATGCATCAGCGATCATAATTGACAGGGACTTGACACCTTTTGCTTTATGTTGAAACCAATTTTCAGAGTTCTAATCCTACTGAAATTTACTTATTTGCAAATACTTTTATCAAATACCTCACAAAATATAATCAAGAAGTAAAATAATTTCAAAGAAATGTTGCTCAAGAAATATTACGAGTTTTCATGGATGAACTCTGCACTTCTTTGTATGAAAAATAAGAAAAATTTGATCCTCTTAGTACTCTTGAGTTTTCCAAAAAAATATTTCAACACATATGTGCATGAATACTAAACTTCCCTTAAATTCATTTTTTTTGAGAATAGAATACTGTCTGATTGGAGAAATGTTCCAAGCTGAGACAGAGTTTATTCTGAGGCACTATTACTTTACCCTTACTAAAACTATTATAAACATCTCAAAATTTTCATTTTTAGCTCGGCTGTTTTAGGAGAAAACCAAAGGTATTGTTATGGCCTTGGTGTTGTTGTTGTTGTTTTCGTCATCATCATGCAAAAACTTAGACATTTCTCTGGTTCTACTAAAGGTGTTCACTTGAAACTTGGCTCACTTGTTCACTATCAAAAGTGCAACCTATACTATCAAGTGGGATAACTCTAGATGCATTTTGTCCACTATCCAGCACCCAACAACAGAGCGTAATCACCTGTAGGCAGTACTTTTGTTTATCTACTTTTTAGCTTGTCTGAGCATAAAGTGCTCTGAATGAGCTATTGTGACTGGTAATCTGTCCTTTCGCTATATACCAAAAATTTTCTCCTCCTAAACTAAACATGGAATCTCAACCAAACTTCACAGAATTGATCCTTAGCTCGCACTCTTTCAAAAATTGAAATCCATTAAGAACTTAGGATGCCATGGCAACCAGTTGAAAAAACTTTTAAAATCTTCTCCCAAACTATAAGGCCAAGAGCTTTGATATTTGGTATGAATTATGATCTATTGACCATCTGCCGAAATACTTCAAAGAATTACCGTTTCTGAAAGTTAGCCCCTTTCTGTGCAATTCTACACAGAATTTTACACAGAAATAAAGGATATCTTAAAATCTACTTCCCCCAAAGCATAAGACCTAGAGCTTTAATATTTGGTATAAATCATCATTTTAATTTTATTGACCCTCTACCAAAATTCTTCAAAGAATTACTGTATTCTGAAAATTAGCCCTTTTCTGTGGATCCCATATTTTAGATAGGAATGATATCTTTGAAAACCTTCTTCTCCTAAACCCTTTGGCCTAGAGCTTTTATACTTGGTACGTATTGATGTCTATACTTCAAAGCATTACCATATTCAGGAAATTAGCGCTATATGGTGGGATCATCAATATACCTAGGATTAAAAGAGAAAATCCCCAAACATCTACTCCAAAATAATTAGAGGGCTTTGCTTTTTTGTATATATCATAAATTCATGAACCACCATAATGATTTTTAATAGTCCAAATACAAAGAAGTGGCAGATGACAATTTAAATCAACAGGATTTTTAAAAATCTTAATATGTAGAAAACAATGATTATTAACCCTTGTCATGTTGAACCCGGAATATTCTGGTTTTGTCAGGAGGTGTAGACTAAGATCAGACTGCACTTATGTGCAGGCTGATCTTAGTCTACACCTCCTGCTTGTACTTTACCTGCCAGAGTTATTTATGAGGTTGATTTCTGAAAGAAATATTGATTTTTGAACAACAAGTTCTATCAGCGCTTTCAGCCCTTTGATTTGACAGCATTTCAGTAAGGTAATTTATACAGCATGACAAGGTTTAAGAAATATTTTGTAACAAGCCTATCTCGACAAAGTTTTCCAAAGCTTTTATGTTAAGGTGTGTAAAAGAGAGCAATTTTGGGAAATTGGTTAACAGGAATGGCTCTATTCTTTACAGATTATGGAGAGTAGTGCTTTCTCAATATTAAATATAGGAAAAGAAGAACCTGCTTGTTGCGAGCAATTTCTACATTTTCCTCAATTTTTTCTCCAGGGGTGTAAAAAGAGAGATTTTGATGGAGTGGTTATCTTTTATACCAATTGCCATTATCCTTGTAATTATACATATTTTCCTTTCAGGAAGGAAGAAACATCAGAGAAACGTTTACAGAGAGCCAGACTTAATGATGAAATTGATCTCAAATATGGATATGAGCGATACAAAGACCCAAAAGAAAAGATCGGGTGGCTTATAAATATGCATCCAGTATGTTTTCAAGTTTAATCCCTTATCCTTTCAAATATGCTAATTACAACATTGACATCAAAAATCATATTACTTCTAATAAACACTCCCTCCCTAATAAAAACTCCCAAGAATTTACCAGTCTTGGAATTATAAGTAGTGTCCATCTCTAATGGAATCAGTAGAGGCCAACAACATGTCTTCATTGGACTCATAGCTTCGGCAATAGCACAGATGGTAGAGCATTGGACTCTCAATCATGAGGTCCAGGGCTCCACCTTGTCTCACCCTGCCAATTCGTCTTCCATCAATGGGCATAATTATAATCGTAAATCTATACATGTGGAATGAGCAGCTGGGGGCTCAGAAAGGATAGAGTGGTTATACTGGTGTGAGAAATACCAGGAACCCATGGTTAGGAGCTGCTGCCGTGATAAAACTGATATACTGCTATAAGTGGCATTAGACCCCATTCAAACTACATCTCACTCGGAACATGATTCACCTTCAGAAATCTGTCTTTTCATCAAAGATAGGGGGGTGGGGTGTCTTTTTTTTTAAAAGTTTACCCTAAGGACTGATAAAGGAAGTCATAGCAATGATTTTTGATGGAAAGAAAAATGAAAGCCAAGGTCCAAAGAATTCCAAAAATAGCCCTCGTCCTGCAGTGCAAGAAACTTGAAAAAGTTATCTTCCTGCATTGACAATCACTTGTCCTGCAATAAGTCTAGGGGTCTTAAAAAAGAACAACACATGTTTGTAATACAGCATGCCCACTGGGTTTTCATTTTGGGGGTACATGTACCCCTTAGGTTTTGAAATGGGGGTACAAAGAAAAATCTGAGGGTACAGTGTACCCTTTACTTTCAGAGTTAAGGGTACACTATACGGCATACGAATCTGAACCAATTACCTAATGACAATGTTATAGTTATATCTATTTTTTAATAATCAGTAAATAAGTGCCACAGTCATCTGCCAGTTTCAGATAAATTTAGAGCGAAGGATAGCAAAGCCGATTTTTGACAACTCACTTTTCTTAGTTATTGGATTTGGGAAGGGCTGAATGGGATAAGAGAGTGATGGCTAAACAACTCTAACAAATGAATTATGAGGGCAGGGAATGCATTTTGGAGCAAACCATACCAGGCATGTCAGCTCATTGTTAGCTCAAATTCTGGTATTGAAACAATTCTGGTACAAGAAATATCAACTGGCCTTATCACTGTCCCAAAGTCACCATTTGTAGAGAAAGGGAGTAGGTTTTGTTGTGACGTTTTGCAGACAGCATATTACGTAGCTTAAACAAAACTACAACGTTAAATAAACGGCTCCATTTTGTCACGCCCAACTTATATACACATAGGAACTCGCGAGAGAAACTCATTTCAAAATCAAATCCTATATTGCGAACTATTGTCAGTTTCTTGCCCAAAACACGTAAATATTTTGCATTTTGTTTGAAAAATAGCGCAACTTTGGACTTATATCAAAACAAACTAGTCAGGCCATCAAGATCCGCATTATACAAACTTTTCCAACTGCTGTTTCCCCTATTCTCTATGTAGAAAACAGGCCAGAAAGAAGGGATGGTTTCCGTCAAATGAAAGGGAAATCACTTGCTTCCTGATGCAATTTTGTCTATTTTGCTAGGAATCTTTTGAGTTTCTTGTTTTTGTACGCTAATAATTTTAAATGCACATACATGTTATGGCATTTTTGTTTCTACGTTAGTTTATTTTTCTGTACGTTCATGCATGTCTTGGTGAAAGATTTGTACGTGAACTAACGTTATTGTACGTGAATTACGTACTGCAGTACGTGAATGGGCACCCTGTAATAGTATATTTAGGTATTCTGTACTCGAAATCTTTTTCTTGTATCTGATAAAGACGCCCACATAGCGCAGTCAGTAGCATGCCAGACTCCTAATCTTCAATCATGGGTGTCATGGGTTCGATCCCCGGCGGCAGCACATATTCTTTCCAACAATTGTCTCACCAATGGGTGGATAATCGTAAACCAAAGTGGGATAGCAGCTTGAGGCTAGGGAAGGATGTAGTGGTAGTACTGGTGTGAGAAATACCAGGATTCCATTGTTAGGTGCTCCAGCCGCTGTGATATGACTGAAATACTGTTAAAAGCGGCATTAAACCCCATTCAATCAATCAATCAATTGTATCTGATGAAAACATTTTAGAGCACAGACGAAAAAACACAAAATTCATGTCGTCCGAATAACCTCTTAATATGGGCCCTGAATACTGGTGGAAGATCAAATATAAATGAAACAATACATTGTTATACATACATTATCACATAAAATTCATTGAATGTAATTTTATGCAACAAAAAAAAACTTGAATATATTAACAAAATGCTTGAAATATGTTGTATATGCATGATAATTTTCTTATCTTTATAATCCATTAATTTTATGGTGTTTGGGTACCTGGTCATATCGGGCGTAAACAGGACCTGATCTAAAAACAAAGTACTAAATTTTAGCTTTTCTGTTTTTGGTGAAAACTCGAGGTATTGCAATAGCCTTGGTGTCATCAGCGTCATCATCATGCAAAAACTTTGGCATTTTGTGATATCTCTAGTTCTACTAAAGGCATTCACTTGAAACTTGGCACACTTGTTCACTATCAAAAGAGCAACCTATACTATCAAGGGGGATAACTATAGATGCATTTTGTCCACTTTCCAGCACCCAACAGCAGAGAATAGGCACCTGTAGGCAGTGCTCTTGTTTTAAATCTTGTTGCAAACTTTTATCAACCAGTTTGCGAAAATGCAGTTTTGGAGGTATTTCTATCTACAGTAAAACCTCGGTAGTTCGTAGCGCAAGGGACCGAGGACATTTATACGAACTAAGCGTAGTACGAACAAAACGGAGGGCAATTGGTCGGCTGTTTGAAATACATTTGTACTCGAAATCGTACATGTTCTTGTTCTTTCCCCATTTAGGAATTGATTTTAATTTGGTTATCTTTTTAAACAAGACCCACAGATATTAATTGGGTAAAACATAAATTAAAAATTACTCATCTTATATTTTCATGATTCTATCTCCGTGTTTAAATAGGCATTTTCTAAACACAGTGCTTGTATCATATTTCCACCTCCATCAGAGTGATTCCCTTTGCAATGCATTGGATCAAATCACTGAGAGTATTCTATTAACAAAACATAAAATTGTGAATTGCAGATTAAAATAAAATGGTTAGAATATTACTGAATGACCAATAACACTGATATTAATGGGGATGCGGAAATTTTAAGTAAATTTTCGGCGATAATTACAGGAACCCTTATTTGATTAATTACGCACATTTAAAAAATGACAGCCCCTTATAATTAAAGGTATATAATAACAGATTGCATGTAAAGAGAACAGCAGATGTGAAAATCAAGGTAAGTGGTGATTTGTGACACTTTGTTAGTCGCTAAAAGGATCACACCTACGAATTAAACATAGGAGTTTGTGTTATAATCATACTTTCGAGACTTGAAATGGCCTACGGACTACGAACCACTGACGTTAGAATAAGACAGAGTTTTTAACAAAGATAAAGAAGGAAAAAGATGGGGACCGCGTAAAGTATACGAACACATACCTACGAACCAGTGGCGTTCGAATTAACGAGGTTCTACTGTATATTCATCCTGGAATGAATTATTCAGTGATTTATTTTCAGGCGAACAGGTCCCTAAAAATAGGATGTCCATGGTCAGGGAAAAGGACAACCTTTCACATAGTCCTAAATTGAGCTTTTGTGATCCCCCCGTCCTGCGCCCATCTGGTGTATGGGGTCTGTCAACAATTTCTTTAAACAACATTCCTACTTTAAAAACCACAGCCATTTTAACCGAATTTGTCAGATGATCCTTGGATGCCCCTTTTAACTTCTCCTTTTCAGGTACTTTTTGCTTGGCAATGAGCTAGATAGTTGAAATATTGGCATGTTCCTTTATCCCTTTACCAGGCAAGAAAATTGTAGATTGATCCACATTCAAAGAAGTTGCAGAAGACAATTTCAAGTTAATCAAATCTTTAAAATCGTTTGCCTTTATTGCCTTTATTCCTTTTCCACAATGTTTTCAAAGACTTTTTTCTTGAGGTTGTCTAAAAGCGTCATCGAGTTGGAATGGGTTAAACTAGATTAAGGAAAAGAGCCTTTGTGTCAGGGAAGCTCACTAGAGCCAATGTCTCTCTTGTTGATATACCTGTCTGACATGTTTTATTCTTGTTTTTCTAGGCTGACATTATGGATGAAGATAAGAGGTTGGTCAGTGCTGTGGACTATTACTTTGTACAAGATGATGGTAGTAGATTTAAGGTAACATTTTTGTTATACCCCCACAAACTTTTGCATGATTGTTAGTGTAATGATTCTTCCTAAAATGATTCTGCAGAGTTACTGCTCTTGTGACACGAAATATATGGGGGTATATTTATCACCCTTAGTGAAAGTTATTCTAGTCTCAGTCAGGATTACCTGTCTAGAAATACACTAAACTCCATTATAGTGCTATCTGCTACAGCGCTGAATCCATAACGCAGGGTTTGCTTGGCTACCGAAATTTGGGGGTGGTGGTGACCTCTTTTGGTTGCTGCCAAAACTACCAGATCAGTAAAGTCCACAGCATAATGTCTAATGTTCAATTAGAGCTTGTCCAGAATACACTGCAGCTCCACTATAATGCTGTTGGTGGGGTCCAAGAAATGAAACAGCGGAAGAAGTGGAGTTATTATCCCCCCAGGCCCCCCCCTCCACCGTTACTGAAATTTTCAACCGCAGGAATCGGAACTAAACACCTGATAATTCGTGATAAAATTCCTGTAACAAATTTATTTCTATTCAAGTTACTAGTCAGGTGAAAAAGAACAACTGTAGTTACGAGATTTTTGCAGAGACCAACGAAATTCAGCATGCGGAGGATAAAATTCTAACCTTACCTTCCCGGTCTATCAGGATTGAATAATCCGTAAATTTCTACAGGTCTACAGATGAGGTTCTCTTTCTCCCAGTATTAAGAAGCTATAATTTTTACCCGAGAAATGGTTTATTATTATGAAAGTCTTCGGCATTAATCTAATTGAATTTCAGTTTTACACGGCCGTAAATATTTCCATCCATAGACAAAGGGGATAAAATCTAAGTATCTCGCATAGCGACGTCTCCTTGGAGTTGTTGAACACCTGGGGTTACTGAAGCGTTGAGAAAATGTCGCGTGGATCGACCTTCGGACCTCTTTCGCGGAAATGGACTTGGTCTAATTTCTTTACCATTGTTAAAAATACGGTAACAATAAATCAACAAAGAACTCTATCTGAACCTAGTCATTTACGAATCGGGAATTTAAACCGACCAGTTGCACGTATACAAACTGGATTAGACTTTGTAGCGGCTAACTTTTAATCGTAAAAATGAAGGTCATAATAATCGAAAAATATCCGAGACGGCGGAATGTCTGTTTTCATAACGACAAGAGTAAAAAATTCGGTCAGCAAGAATTCTCACTGGGTACGCGTCTGGCACGTGACAACTCCGAAAACTCTCCCATTAATAGCTGAACATCTGGCGGCGGCGCCTTTGATCACCTTTCCTGCCGCCGCGATATGACTGAAATACTGTTAAAAACGACGTTAAACCCCAATCAATCATTGATCACCTTTCCTCCCTCAGAATAAAATCAACTGTACCCGAAAAACCTTTACTTCAAATTGGTCAACGAGCTTTTTGCCGTGAGTTTTATCATACAGAATGACATTAATTTCGGATTATTGAAAGAAATGCGGAAAAATAAGGGTATTTTATTTTAACCTACTTGTATTATCTATCCCGTTTTGGATGAGAATCGTCCGATATTTACAATTAAAATTTACGCATTTTCTGTATTTAGCAAAAACGTTGCAACTATGACTGATTGTTTTCAAATCACATTGTAACGTTCTTAAAATTTTTGTTATACCCCCACAGACTTTTGCATGTTTACAATATTTACAATTAAAATTCACGTATTTTCTGTATTAAGCAAAAACGTTGCAACTACGACTGATTGCTTTCAAATCACATTGTAATGTTTTTAGCTGTACTGGCCATCATAAGGATCTTTCCTTTCGAAATTGGGTCAGATCCGTCAAGAAACACGGGAAAAGGGGCCTAATTAAAACTTAATTAAAAAATATTTGTTTACGCGATAAAGTCCACAGTTTTCATTGGATTCTCTTCAAACTTTCACAGAACGATTGTACCATCATAAGGATCGTTCCTTTCGAAAATGGGTATGATCCATCAAGAAACACGGGAAAAGGGGCCTTATGAAAATTTAATTAAAAATTCAATTAAAAATCCTCGTTTACGCGATGAATTCCACAGTTTTCATCGGATTCTCTTCAAACTTTCTCAGAATGATTGTACCATCATAAGGATCGTTCCTTTCGAAAATGGGTATGATCCGTCAAGAAACACGGGAAAAGGGGCCTTATGAAAATTTAATTAAAAATTCTCGTTTACGCGATTAGAGTCCACAGTTCTCATCAGATTCTCTTCAAACTTTCACAGAATGATTGTACCAACATAAGAATCCTTCCTTTCGAAAATGGGCATGATCCTTCAAGAAACATGGGAAAAGGGGCCTTATGAAAATTCATTAAAAATTCAATTAAAAATCCTCGTTTACGAGATAGAGTCCACAGTTATTATTGGATTCTCTTCAAACTTTCTCAGAATGATTGTACCAACATAAGGATCCTTCCTTTCGAAAATTGGTATGATCCGTCAAGAAACATTGGAAAAGGGGCCTATGAGAATTTAATTAAAAAATCATCGTTTACGAGGTAGAGTCCACAGTTTTCATCAGATTCTCTTCAAACTTTCACAGAATGATTTTACCAACAAAAGGTTTGTTCCTTTCGAAATTTGGTATGATCCGTCAAGAAACATGGGAAAAGGGGCCTTATGAAAATTTCATAAAAATTCCACAAAAAAACTTGTTTATGCAATAGATTCCACAGTTTTCATTGGATTCTCTTCAAATTGCACAGAATGATTGTACCAACATAAGGATCGTTCCTTTCGAAATTGGGTATGATCCGTCAAGAAACACGGGAAAAGGGGCCTTATGAAAATTTAATTAAAAATTCAATTAAAAATCCTCGTTTACACGATTGAGTCCACAGTTTTCTTCGGATTCTCTTCAAACTTTCTCAATGATTGTACAATCATAAGGATCGTTCCTTTCGAAAATGGGTCTGATCTGTCATGAAACAGGGGAAAAGGGGCCTTATGAAAATTTAATTGAAAAATTCTTGTTAACTCTCTGGAGTCAGTAGTTTTCATCGGATTCCCTTCAAACTTTCACAGAATGATTGTACTATCATAAGGATTATTCCTTTTGAAATTTGGTATGATCCTTCAAGAAACACAGGAAAAAGGGGCCTTATGAAATGTTTAATAAAAAATTCTCATTGATAATCTAGAGCCAACAATTTATAACGGATTCTCTTCAAACTTTCACAGAATGAGTGTACCATCATAAGGATTGTACGTTTTTGAGTCGGATATGATTCCACAAGAAACATAGGAAAAGGGGCCTTATTAAAATTTAATTCAAAGATCTTTGTTAACACTCTAGAGTCCACAGTTTTCATCTGATTGACTTCAAACTTTCACAGAATGATTGTACCATCATAAGTAGGTTTGTAGGTTTGATCCATCAAGTTTCATGGGAAAAGGGGCCCTATGAAAATTTAATAAAAAAAATCTTAGTTAACATGTAATGGCCCTAGATTTCACCTGATTGACTTCAAACTTTCACATAATGATTGTACCATCATAAGGATTGTTCCTTTCAAATTGGGTCTGATCCATTGAGAAAGATAGGAAAAGGGGCCTTAGGAAAATTCAATTAAAGAAATCTTAATTAATGCTTGTAAGTCCACAGATGAGATGGGGTTGTCTTTAAACTCAAACAGAATAATTATACTTTTGTAAGAAGAGTCCCCTTTGGAATTGGTTCAGATCCATCAAGTAACATGGGAAAAGGGGCTATATGAAAATTCAATTAATAAAACCCTGTTAACACAACAAAACCCACAGCTTTGATCAGATTTTGTTGAAACTTTCACAGAATGATTGGAAGGTCATAACTATCATTCTTTTCATAACAGGGTTTGAACTGTCAAGAAGCACAGGAAAAGGGGCCTTATGAAAATGTCATTTATAAATCCTTGTTACCAAGTCCAGAGCTTTCATCGGATTTTCTTCAAACATTCACGGAATAATTGTACAATAATAATGATTGTTGATATTTGCATTAGACCTGATCCGTCAAGTATCACAGGAAAAGGAGCATTATGAAATTTAATTTTAAAATCATTGTACCACAATAAAGTCAACAGTTTTCATCAGATTCTGTTAAAACTTTCACAGAATGATTATTCCATCATAAGGATTCTTTCTTTTCAAATTAGGCGTGATCTGTCAAGTATCATGGGAAAAGGGGCCTTTAGGGAATTTTATCTATAATCCTTGTAACCAAGTCCAGAGCTTTCATTGGATTTTATTCAAACCTTCACAGAATCATTGTACAATAATCACGATTGTTGATGCTGACATGAGACCTGATCCGTCAAGTATCACAGGAAAAGGAGCCTTATGAAAATTTTATTTTAAAAATTTGACACCAAGATAAAGTCTGCAGTTTTCATCAGATTCTGTTCAAACTTTCACAGAATGTTTGTACCATCATAAGGATTGTTTCTTTCCAAATTGGGCCTGATCTGTCTAGTATCATAGGAAAAGGGGCTGTATGAAAAAGTATTACCAAATCCTCATAAATACAACAATGCCCTCAGTCTTTATCAGAATCTCTTCAAACTTTAATAGAATGATTGTACCATCATTTGAATTGTTCCTTTGTAAATTAGGTCTGATTGGTTAAGTGACACAAGAAAAGGGACCTTATAAAATTTTTATTACAAAACATCATTATTACAATAAAGTCCTCAGTCTTTATCATTTTCTTCAAACTATCATTAGGATTGTTCCTTTGTACATTGGGTCTGATTTGTTAAATTTCACGGAAAAAGGGGCCTTATGAAAATTTAGATACAAAAATTCTTGACACAATTCAGTCCACTGTTTTCATTGATTCTCTTTAACTTTTAAAGAATGATTCTACCTTCATTAGAATTGTTCCTTTTGAAATTTGGTTTGTTCTGTAAAGTATCATGAGAAAAGGGGCCCTATGAATATTTCACTATAAACTCATTAACACAATGAATTCAACAGATTAAACAGATTGGTTGTACCATCATTCCAATTGTTGATTTGACAGTGGATCTGACTATAGCAAGGATCACATAAAAAGGGGCCTTATAGAAAAAACTCTCTTAAATATTCTGGTTAACACAATGATGTCCCTTGATTTCACCGGATTCACTTCAAAATTTCACAGAATGATTGTACAAATACTTAGATGGTTCTTTTCAGAACTGGGTACAATCAATCAAGTATCATGTAAAAAGGGGACATATGATTTTTTTTTAAAATATTCTAGTAAACATAATGAATTTCCAATATTTCATCGGATTCACTTTTGACTTTCATAGAATGAAAAAACCAACAGTCAAATATCACGGGAAAAGGGGCCCTATGAGAACTTGAATTTAATATCTTTGTTAACTCAATAAAGTCAACAGTTTTATTGGATTCTCTTCAAAGATGCATGGAACAATTGTTGCATTTGAAACACAGGAAAAGGGGCCTTACAGATTATCATTCAAAACATTCTTGTGTATGTGATGAAGATCACAATCATTATCAAGTTGTCTTTTAAATTTCACAGGACAATCGTCGGGTTGTAAGGAAAGTTCCTTTTGGAATGAAATTGATCCATCAGAAAACACAGGAAAAGGGGCCTTATTGATTTTCATTCAAAACAATCCTGTTTATGTGATTAAGTCCACAATTATTGTCAGATTCTGATGAAATATTCACAGAATGATTGTAGGGTCATAAGGTAACTTTCTTTTGGAAATGGAGTGGATCCGTCATGAAACATGGGAAAAGGGGCCTTGAGGATTGTTGCTTAAAATGATAAAGGGGATAAAGCCCTTTTTTTTTTCTTTATGCATTCTTCTTTGAGCAATTAACTTCCTTAAATATCTGATTTCTTTAACAGAAAACTTGATAACCAGTAGAGCGTCTCAGGCCCTCATGGGCCTCTTGTTTATCTTGAAGCCACTATCCTCTACGAGCTCCGGATACCAGCAAACTATGGAGTAAAATAAAAAGTAGGCTTTAGACAATTTGTCTTAGTTCACGGTCGCGTATTACTTTAATAACACGTCCTACCGGGGACTGAAGAAAATTAAGGACGCCGAGAGTGAAACAGTGTGATATTTTATTCGCCCCACCTTCAAGGTTTGTAACTGAAGGATACCGAGGTGCGTGCCTCTTCTCTTTTGATTTAAAAAATGTCAATGACCTAAGGCATTGATCATCTCAATGTCAAACAGTAAGACCAAACAATTAAACCGATTTTGTAAATTGAAACACTATATATACACGTGTCTTCAATCAAAAAATGCAATTATTTCTGAACTAATGCATTAAAGGCCAGGACCGTCCACATAAGGTGTTAAAAACTTACCTGGCTTCGGGTAATTATCGAGTTTTATGTGCAACCCTTTTTCTTCGAGCGGGCCGAAGACGGAATGAAAAAAATGCAGCCAAATCAGCATTAACGTCGTATCTGAGCATCTTCAACCCAAAATCCCCCCCCCCCTCCCAAATTTTGGGAGCCAAGCGGACCCCGCGTTATAATGGAGTCAGCACTGTGCCGGGCAGCGTTATAGAGGAGTTGCTGTGTATTTCCTAAATCTGGGTGGATTTCAAAATAGTACAATTTTTCTTCCATCAAGAGTAGATGTGTCATTAAAAACAAATTTTCAGATGGCTTTTAAAAAATTCTTTGTTATTTAGTGAGAAAACATTTTTGACAATGACGAAATTTCTTGTTTAAAGCAATTTCTTCTTTGCCTACAATGATATCCCAAGATTTTTACATTATGCTCAGAAAATTAAAACTTTTGGAAAATCAGACTCGGAATTTTTAAGTCTGGAAATTGGTAAAAACGGCTGGACAAAGAAAAAATTGTAACAAGCAATTTCTTGATATCAACAATGTTTATTACCCTTAAAGACAAACCAATTTAAAATTCTATCAACTTGAAATTATTATATGCAAGCCCTTTCAATTTCAGACAGTATAAATTAATGTTATTTGGTAATGGGTTAAAATGTTTTGAAATTCAATTCATTCTCTCTGTCTGCAGGCTACATTACCATACAAGCCATACTTCTATGTGTTGACAAAGAAAAATTGTGAGAGGGAGGTGGCCTCATACATAACCAAGAAGTTCTCTGGAAAGATTGCAAGTGTAGAGACGGTCAACAAAGAAGATCTGGATTTGGTAAGGAGCTTTCGGGTTCTTCCCAGGACATGCCCTTCTAGTAGTGGTTTAGCCTAATCCAAAAAAAAGCAATGTTGTTTCCCTTGTTATACTACTCAAAATCCGTGTTGGATTATTGGAAATTAAATACTTCAAGTACCATTCTGTGGAGTGACAGAACAAACTAAATAGTATTATAAGGATATTTTACTGTAATAAAAGCAAAATGAAAGGATGGCATAGGTTCTCCTAAGACCTTTCCGAGTTCTAATTGCTCTAGTATAGCTTTGTCGTGCTCTGACGTCGCAGAATCTCATATCTGTTCCGGTGAATTTTCATTAGTCGAGACACCCAAAGTAAACGACTCGGCTGACCAGGAAAAATAAAAGAAAGCATAGTTTTAATTGCCATGAGCACTACTATTGTGTATTCTGACATTTGAAGGTTGCACTTGTAAATACAAAAAATAAAAATGATTGGGGTAGATAGTAAACAGTTAGATGGTAAATGAGTGGTTTCACTATCTATATATCTTTTAATTTTAGAGGTGGATAATCATAAACCTAAGTTGGAAATGATGTAGTGGTAGTACTGGTGCGAGAAATAGCAGGAATCCATTGTGAGGTGCTCCAGCCGCCATGATATGACTGAAATACTGTTAAAAGAGGCGTAAAACCCCATTCCATCAACCAATCATTTGAATTTTAGAACTAGTGATTGTAAAGTAACACAAGAGTTCAGCAGTCCAAAAGACTTAGTAACTGCTTGCTGGAAACCCTATAATTATCGAGGATATTAGAAGTTTATTAGTAGGGCCCGATATTTTTTTGACATGACCCACATTTTTCAAATCTAGTGAGTCATTTAACCCATGAATTTGATAACTGGGCAGATTCCTGGAGATTAACATTTCTAGTATCACTCAACAGTGCTCCAGCTAGGCCATTTTATAAGGGCGCCCCACCCTGCCCTAAAAGTGCGGCGCCCTGCCTTTTTTTCAAATGCCCTGCCCAAATGAAAGACCCTAAACTCCTCCAATACTCTAGAAATTACCGACTTTCCTTTAAGTGTCGCATGAATTCAATTGATACCTCAAGTTTGACGTGATTACCGATGCGTTAATCCAGCATACACATTATGACCTGTAGAAGTGGGGGGCGCGGCTTATATCAGCAAGTCAACCAATCACAAAGCGCAATTCGTTATCGAGGGAGCAGTTTCCGATAATCTTTACATGACGATTAGCACATGCCCGTAAAGTTGTAAACAAACATCAAATACTGTTTAAATGCTTGCGTTGTACGCAATATAGCATGGATGATGATCGAGTTTGACACCCTTCATTAAGAAATTTCAAATTGTAAGGTTGTAAGGTTCGAATAGATATAGTTTTCTTCCTTCTACCACGATTTATTCTTCCCCTGCTGCATCTTCGGAAATTGGGTCAATTCGAGATCTATAGATAATTCTTTTTACACTCGTTCGAAATCTTTTTTTTAAATCAATATTGAAAATTAATGATAGAAAACTAACAGCCAATAAGATTAATTATTAAAATCGAGCCGCTTTGTTGTCATTGTCGGTTTCTTTAAACGGGGAATGAGTATTGGAAACAATACACCTCAAGTTTTTTTAACACGGTTTGTCATTCTTTAAAATAATTACCTCCGTAATGCACATTCCAGACAGTTTTTTTACTGAAGGAACTTCACTTATTCATTATTTATTTCAACAAGCGAACACGTACATTTTCAAACATTTAGATTTTCGTAATGCCTACCAGAGAGCATCAGTGTAATAGTTAACAGAAAAACTTGAAGTGATTCAATCTTAAGTGTTAGTTTATCAGCATAAATTTCTCTATCAAAAGATCATTTGTTTTTGACTGTCAAATTTCATGCTATGTTTTTATTCTTTTGAAATATTGTGTGAAAATAAGGCAATCCTGAACCCTCAGAAAAGTCACCTTTTTCCACAATATTTTTATTCTAAAACATGTATCAGTAATTAACCAGTAATTAACCAGAAAAGTGTTTGTATTAAAAATAAAATGAAAATAATGAATAAATAAATGATATAAATGGTGTAAATAAAAAGTCACTCTTATTGAAAACCAAAATACTATTATAACTAAAACAATCCACCAGAGCCCATCTTTAAGCTCTATAAATTCAAATCCCCCAAACCCCAAGTGGGAGGGGTCTCCCCCTCCCACACCCTCCCCACCTTGTCGCTTCGCAACTTGAAGTGCCCTTTCAGGGCACTAGCACCCTGCCCTTTTTCAATCCAAGCTGGAGCACTGCTCAAGCCAATTAACTTGGGACAAAAGACTAGCATAAGCCCAGTCACCTATGACCCCTGAATTTCGGGCTTTGACCCTTAATTCTTTTAGAAAATGCCCATACTTTTAATATTAACCCTTTCCTTGATAAACCAGGAATTTTACGTCACTGTGATTTTATACTTAGACATTGTGGAAAAAGGAGAAATTGCTTGTAACAAGCAATTTCTCCTTTTCCCACAAAATTTTCTACCACATAGGATGGTCAGATTTTAAATTGCATGCATTTTTCATTGTCGTCTGCAACCTCTTTCAAATTGGACCAGTCTAAAATTTCATAAAGCAGGAAAGGGTTAATTCCTGAATTAAAGCGGTCTGACCCCCATAGTTAAAATTGTCAGATTTTATCCCTGTATCTCATTTCAAGACAACAAAATTTAAGATTGGTCAAAATTCAAATTATGAAATTGTCTTTTGGTTGAAAAATGGAAAATATTCCTGAAATTTCTTTATTTTATGGCCCAGCCCTGTAATGGCACAAGCATATAGAGCTACCTCTGTGTGTGTGAGTGTGTTTGTTACTGTGTGTAGTTCTTGTCCAGAGCGTATCTCCAACATTGATAGATGAATTCCAAAATAACATGGCACAGTTGTTCCTCTTGAGCGCAATTGTCATGTGTTCGAGGTCACAAATGAAGGTCATGTGACAAGCACTTTCGTGGGGCATCCATGTCTGATACGACAGAGGTGTCGTATGACATTATGGTCCTGTCTGTCTTAGTAATTCTTTTGTATGTGCAACTCCTACAGTTATGAATGAAAGGCACCGATACTTGCCACAATGAATTTCTATGATATTGTTGTGTGCATGAGACAAAAATCATTTTGAATCTATAAGTCATTTTGGAATTAAATCCCCTTGACTTTGCAAAACATCACACAGTGATTTTTCACTAACAAGTCTGTATTTGCACCACACGACAAAGCTCTAATTAGATAATGGGTTGACCCTTGTCTTTTTGCATAGAATCTTTTTCAAAATTGAATTTAAAAATTCTTATTTAAAAAAATATTTTATGAATAACTCGTTGAAAGTGGACAGAGGTGTGGATCTGCCTGCATTTTCAAACTTCTACCAAAACACTGCTGTTCCTGGTTAAGCATGGTGGGTCTATTTTATGCCATGGCCTGCAGGGCTTTTTTTCCTTCTTTAATTGAGGCAAATCTTTGGTGACTTCCCATTCGCAAAAAGCCTCTTTTTTTCCCAACTGTAGCCAGAAAATTACCCCTAAATCGGCAGTAATTTCCCAACTTTGATATTCATAAAGCCATTCTACTGTTTTGGGTGTATATACGAGACAGCTTGTCGGTCAGTCCACCTGTTCGTCTGTCTAGCTTTTTCATGTCAGCTCAATATCTCGGAAACTATTGAAAGGATTTTTTTCAAACTTTACTGATATAATCAGTATCAAGCAGTGATGTGCATATCCTATTTTTAGTTACAGTCCATTGATTTTTGATGGAGTTATTGCCCCTTGGTGAAAAATTGTGTCCACTCAATTTCTTAGCAACCATTGGATGGATTTGATTCAAATTTCACAGAAAGACTCGGTATAAGTTAGACATGTGCATATCCTATATGGTTATGGTCCATTTATTTTTGACTGATTTATAGCCCTTTAATTTTTGGTACAGCCCTTTGGCAGATAGCACTTGTATTTGGACAAGCCCTATTGGTGGGTATTAGTCTGCTTTGCAACAATTTCTAGTTCTATCAGAAGAATCATGAAGTGGAAGTTGTTTGTAAACATCACTTAGTTCTAACCCAATAAAATATGAGATGTCACAATATGTGATTGGGCTGGTATCCTGTCAATTTCCAAACTTGAACCCTTTTCAGTAAAAGGTCGAGTTGACAGGCTTTGTTTTCCTTTTTGATTGATTTATCTCTGAGAAGCCGGGAACAAAATGGTCCAACATGATTTGTTCAACATACAATTAATCGAACTTTGTTACTGACTTGTGGAGGAGTTTGTGCCAAAGTCGAACATTTCTTAACTGCACATTTATAATATGCCTGGAGGGCTGTATTATGCTATGGCCCGTCTATCTGTCCGTCTGTCTGTCCATCCATTAGCAAATTTTTGTTTGCACAACTCCTACAGTATCAGTAGGAATAAACTGAAACTTGCTGCATTGATTCTCTATGTCTAGTTGTGCACAAGACTTTTTAAACTCAATCACTTTAGTCGTTCTACAATATCTTGAATTATCTGCCCTTGAATTTAAAAAAACCACAATTTATTTCATGTGTGCTCAACTTCCACTGTATCATTGGGATCAGACTGAAACTTGCTACAATGTATCTCTATGATGTCTAATTGCACATAAGACCTTTGAAATTCAAATCACTCTAGTCATTGTAGAATTACCTGCCCTTGAACTGAAAAAAAAACAAAACATTTTACAGTACCAATGGCAGCATGCCCACTGGGTTTTCATTTTGGGGGTACATGTACCCCTTAGGTTTTGAAATGGGGGTACAAAGAAAAATTTGAGGGTACAGTGTACCCTTTACTTTCAGAGTTAAGGGTACACCCTACGGCATACGAATCTGAACCCTTTACCAAACGACAATGTTATAGTTATATCTACATTTTAATAATCAGTAAACAATTGCCACAGTCATCTGCCAGTTTCAGATAAATTTAGAGTGAAGGATAGCAAAGCCGATTTTTGTTAACTCACTTTTCTTAGTTATTGGATTTTGGAAGAGCTGAATGGGATATGAGAGTGATGGCTAAACAACTCTAACAGGTGACTTACGAGGGTGGGAAAGGAATTTAGGAGCAGACCATACCAGGCATGTCAGCTCATTGTTAGCTCAAACTCTGGTATTGAAACAATTCTGGTACAAAAAATATCAACTGGCCTTATCACTGTCAAAAAGTCACCATTTGTGGAGAAATAGAGTAGGTTTTGTTGTGACGTTTTGCAGACGGCATATTTCGTAGCTTAAACAAAACTAAAACGTTAAATAAACGGCTCCATTTTGTCACACCCGACTTATATACAACGGAACTCGCGAGAGAAACTCATTTCAAAATCAAACCTATAGAGCAAACTATTGTCAGTTTCTCGCCCAAAGACGTAAATATCTTGCGTTTTAATTGCAAAATAGGGCAACTTTGGAGTTATTTCAAAACAAACTGGTCAGGCCATCAAGATCCGCATTATACAAACTTTTCAAACTGCTGGTTCCCCTAATCTCTATGTAGAAACTAGACCACTACCACCGTCGACTTTAACAAAGCCGACAGGTAGATCCCAAACCACAGCATCGAGAGATTGGCTAATGGGCATTTAATGATGTATACCCAAACATCGAATCTGATTGGGTGATAGATTCTTTGTAAACAATATGGCGGAATCGGGACATGGAGTTCCTCATATAATTTACATGAAAAGGATGACATTTCAAGATTTTTCTCATACACAATTTTGATTGTTCATGTGAGAAATGTTTTAACATTTGAACTGACTACTTTAAAACTACAAAAGAAAGGTTTTATCGTAAATGATAAAATGCAGCGGTGTGTCCAAATTTTTCAACAAAATTTGACGCGCATGGGCAAGCCTCGTTTTCGGTTTTAATAAGGAAAAAACCTAAAGGGCCAGGCTTTCCATGTATGGACCGAAAATCGGTGTTTACCTTTCGGCTTTATTAAAGTCGACATAGGTACCAGTCTATGTAGAAAACAGGCCAGAAAGAAGCGATGGTTTCTGTCGAATGAAAGGGAAATCACTTGCTCCCGATGCGATTTTGTCTACTTTGCTTGCAATCTTTTGGGGTTTTTTGACATACGCACATAGAGTTTCTCGTTTTGTAGGCTAATAATTTTAAATGCACTTACTACGTTCATTTATTTTTCTGTACGTTCATGCACGTCTTGGTGAAAGATTTGTACGTGAATTACGTACTGCAGTACATGAATGGGCACCCTGCAATGGGAACGAACTAAAACCTGCTACAATGTATCTCTATGATGTGTAGTTGCCCATAAGACCTTCTAAGTTGGAATCACTTCAGTCCTTCTTGAATTGTCTGCCATGAATTAAAATAAATCACCATATTTCCTGTGTGCCAAACTCCTACAGTTCCAATCGAAAGAAGTTGTAACTTTAATGAATTTGCATAGTCTCTAGTTGTGCATGAAACCTTTAAAATTAAGATAACTCCATTTCTTTCAGTTATCATCCCTTGAATTGTAAATTTTACTATTTTCTAGTGTAAGCAACTTTTCAAATGGTCAAAAATTGTGCCTAGTGTTGATTAAAAATGATTGAAGTTTACTACAAAGTAACAATGATTCTCCATGATCTGTACTTGTGCTTGAGAACATTTTGTCTTTCCAGTAATTAATGAATTACATCTCCTTTGTTTATGGAGAATTGCTTAATATTATCATTCTTTTGTTTGCAACGTGACAGATAGTACAGTTAAAACAAACTGAGTTTCACAGTTACGAATCTTAGTGTTTAAATAGTGCATATTTTCCTTGATACTGGGATCATATTGCTCTTGTAAGACCCATCACAATTGTATTCTTTTGGGTTATGCAATTTTGTTGATATCAAGTTTAATCTAAGTTGTCAAGGTCAGTTTTCAAGGTGATTTTTATCATAAAAAGTTTTTCGTAAAACATTATATCCCACTGACAAGCCCCTTGGAGCGTATCTGGGCAGCTCTGCGAAGTTCTGATTTTTTTACATTATATGTTGTAAAATAAACAAGAGTCTGAAATGTGTTGCCCAAGGACATATCGATGTGACAAGTTGTGCACTTTAGTGGGATAAGCAGCTGGTGGCTCAGCTTGAATTTTGTGGTTGTTATGGTGCACTTGGTTCTGCTATGTAAAAGTAGAAAAATGGAGAAAGTGAGCTATTGGTTTACTTTTAATAGCTACTTTGATGATTTGTTCACAGCCAAACCATCTAGTTGGGTTAAAAAGACAGTACCTTAAGCTGTCCTTTCTGTCTGTAGAAGACCTGACCAAGGTTAAGAGAGAAATTCACCCAGCAGTTAGGAAGAATAAAGAAAGGGACAAGTCACATGAAGTCTACACAAGGTTTGCAAAATTTGGTTTGTTTATGTACTTTAGATGTTTTTAGACTGGTCTAAATGTAGATGTTGTGAAATGACATTTCCAAGAAAAGTGAAGAACTGTGGAGTAAACCCATTCCTGCACAATGGCCCTAAGAAATATGGCTTTAGAAAAGATTGTTGAAAATGAAGAAATGTTGAAAATGAGGATATTGCTGGTTACAAGCAATTTCATCATTATCTACCACTCAGGACAAGGATTTATAAAATACCATGAACTACAAACTGACTTCTGCAAATCTTTCAATTTTAACCAGTTTGAAATGTTGTCATCTTGTAATGTGTTAAATTTAGATTCTTGTTGTCTGAAATATTTATAATTTCAATATTTCTATGTATATTTAGCTATCCAAATATTTCATTTTCAGTTACCTTGACAATGAAGATGTTGTATCCAAAAAGATTGTTGACCAGCTTGACAACATTACAGATATTAGGTAGGTCTCTGTAGCAACCCATTGCTTAACCCCTTCCTGTTTTTTGAAAATTTTAACTGGTCCAAATTCAAAATGATTGCAGACAATGAAAATATGATGCAATTTGGAATGAAACCATCCTAAGTGGTAGACAGTATTGGGGAAAAAGAAGAAAATACTTGTTACAAGCAATTTCTTCATTTACCACAATGTTTTCTCAAGTATAAAATCACAGTGACCTAAAATCCCAGGTTTGTACAGGAAAGGTATATTGATTGATTGATTGAATAGAGTTTATCGCCACTTTTAACAGTGTTTCAGTCATATTCTGGAGGCTGGAGCACCTCAAACCATTACTACCATTACATCCTTTCCTAGCCTCCAGCTGCTATGCCACTTAGGTTTATGATTATCCACCCATTGGTGAGAGACAATTGTCTGAAAGAATATGTGCTGCCGTCGGGGATAGGAAAGCATTAAAAAACAAAGGTTGATTTATATCCAGGAGATATAATCATATACTGTTTATTAGCTCAACTGAGCCTGTGAGCCTGTACAAAATCACAGTGACGTAAAATTAGGGGTTTGTACAGGAAAGGGCAAAAAACAAAGGTTAATTTAAATCCAGGAGATATAATCATTACTCTTTTTTTTAGCTCAATTGAGCCTCTGAGCTTTTGTGGTTGTGCGATATTCTCCTTTGATTGTGTGTCATCAACATTTACCTTTCAGACACTCTAGAGGCCACAGTTTTTGCTTATCAACCAGAAAATTTGTCAGAATATTATGGCCTTAATATGTATGTGTTGTAAGTGGCAACTAAAATCAGAGATTAATTACTGCTTTCCTTAAAAATCTTGTGGAAGGTTGGCGGATTTTTTTCCAAAGCTTGTATTCATATCTTGATGCATAAAAGCTTTGGATAGAAAACCACTGGCCAATGAGACCCAGCGTGGTTAAACAGGGTATGAGAATAAACCTTTGCAGAACATAAAGGACAACTGGCATGTCATAAATGGGTATAAAATGGTCACCATTGTATTTGTTTTTGTTTCATTCCTCATTTATTATATTACATGTAATGTGGTTGGCTCTGTATCAAGAGTATCACAGTTAGAAATTTGAAAATATGTGCATGAGCTATAGATTTACAATGCTTTCATCTTAAAAATGATAATAGATGGATTGCGGCTGTCTATCAAGAAATCAATCAACAAAGTAAGTTATTCATGAAGAACAGAAGAGAATATTGATTGTCCAAGTCAAACTTCCTGTTTGAATCATTGGGCTTAGCCAGTGATCTGTTAATTATTCAGGACATAAATGTCATCATGATTCTACCCCCAAAACTATGTTTTAGGGGTATATAGGAGTCGGTTGGTCCGTCCATCCGTCTGTCCGTCTAGCCTTTTCATGTCCACTCAATTTCTCGGCAACCATTTGACAGATTTTATTCTAACTTCACTGATATAATCAGTATCAAGCCGAGATGTGCATATTCTATTTTGGTTATGGTCCATTGATTTTTGACGGAGTTATGGCCCTTTGGTGAAAAAAACGTGTCTGCTCAATTACTCAGCAACCATTGGATGGATTTGATTAAAATTTCACAGAAAGACTCGGTATAAGTCGGACATGTACATATCCTATTTTGGTTATGAACAATTTATTTTTGACTGATTTATGGCCCTTTAATTAAAAAGTCCACATTACTGAAAGCATTTGTATATGGACATGGTCTGTTAGGGGGTATTAGTCCGCTTTGCAACAATTTTTGATTTTATTCATAATACATTGTTTTGTTGTACAGGGAGTATGATGTACCCTACCATGTCAGAGTATCTATTGATCTGAGCTTGAATGTAGGTCACTGGTTCTCTGTTAGAGGTAGAGGGAGCCAGCCACCAGAAATAAAACGTCGAGAGGATTTGGTTCACAGACCTGTGAGTAGATAGGATTATTCTGAGGTTTGGTGAAGTGCATTGATAATTCATTCAGTAGCATTTAATTTCATTGTCATTTTTTCATAAGTAGAAAAGCTCATGTTGGCTAAGTTTGACATCTGAATTCCACAACCCTGAATTGGGTGTAAATTGATCTACTAAAAGACAGCAGTTTAAGATCTCATGTTGTGTTCAGGTATATTTATGTTATCTTGTCGGTTTTATGCATTTGAGAATGCAAACATTATTGAAATGTATGTATACATAATGTACTTATTTCTTTAACTTAACTCATTACAAAACAATTCCTTGCTTTTACAACCCTGAAGATTTTTTTTAGAAAACATTGATGAAGATGAAGAAATTGCTTGCAACAGATGATCCTCTTTATCCATGTTTTCTACCCCCTCCCCCCACCCCCCCACCCCCATCTTCGCTCTAAAAATAAAATAAACCAAGTCTTTTTTAATTTCACCAACTTATTATTATCGTTTGTCACTTCTTTCAAATTGGATTAGTCTAAAATCATGTCATCTGATATAGGTTAATATAACAAGTGAATAGCTACCCTGAAGCAAGATTGTTATGTGATATGCTCAGAAGTTCAAATTCTTCTGTTGTAGGATCCAGTGGTTCTTGCTTTTGACATAGAGACAACCAAGTTACCATTAAAATTTCCTGATTCATCGATTGACCAGATCATTATGATATCATATATGATCGATGGACAGGGCTATCTTATCACAAATAGAGAGATCATCTCGCAGGATATTGATGACTTTGAATATACCCCAAGACCCGAGTTTCATGGTCCATTTATTGTCTTCAATGAGAAGGATGAGGTATGGATCAGTGAGGGATCACTTTACCAATTACAACACTGAAAAACTCTAGACATTCAAATTGAAAGAAAGTGCAGATGCCATTTCAAGTTGTATATAGTAAATTGAAAAACTAAAGCCTTACAGGGTAGAAGATAAAGTGAAAAAGACACCTTACTGTAAGTTTCTACTTTCCACATAATGTTTTCCAAAGCATCTTTCATCACATAACACAGGATTGAGTTATAAGAGAAAAAGTAAGTATCCATGCATGTATTTAGCCCTCTAACTTGGTTGGCGGAGTACTTGACTTCAAGCCTGGAGATCATGGGATTGATCCTGTGGCTGACCAAACTAATTGTCTGTCAGATGAGTAGTTTAACTGAGGCCCCTTGTGACCTTGCTATCCATTGGGCATGTTAAAGAACCTGATGGGGCTCTCAGCAGTTTCGTCTTTTATTCTTGTAGTATAATTCACATTAATTCACATTAACAGCTAACCGTCTTCTGTTGGCATCATTCATATGGGCATGATAAACAGAAATACATACATGTATTTAGCATATATCAGAGCTATCAAAAGTCAAGATTTCTGTGTCGCCTACTTCTCTGATCTTTCATTCAAAAGGCTTCAGTTTCTGAATTAGGTGCAAATTTTTGAAATAGGTTAAGAATTTCACATTTGATCAGTCTTCTCCATGTAAGAGATAGAATATTTTTTTCATATTATGTGTTGGATCAGTACATCTTTCATTTTGTGATGAACAAAAGTAGGGGTGGTAACGTGTACCAATTTTGCTAATTGAGTACACTGCCACTCTTTCGCTTAAGTCCTTTCATAGAAATGCATCTTTTGATTATCAACTCACTGTTTCAAATAAATTGGTGTAGCTATTTTCAGCTTTTCTTTGGGCGGAATAACTGTTGAGAAGATATGTGGTCACTGATTTATCTATAGAAACAGAAAATGTTAATGAATACGTGCTAAGATAAATAAGAGATTAAAAGATTCAAATATATTAGTCATTTTACCAAGCAACTGCTTCCATGATATTTATACATGTTGTAAGAAATACACGGCATGCACTTGATAAATAAGTTTAGACTAGCCAATAAAGCTATTCACTAAAGTTACCTGGTCAGCGGAATTATTTGGAAGAATAAGTGTTTTTACATTTGGATACAGAAACAAAAGTAATCAGCTGTTAGAATGAGTGATGAATTTTGCCTTTCAGGTCACACTCCTGCAGAGGTTCTTTGAGCATATTTTAGAAGTGAAGCCACACATCTTTGCTACATACAATGGAGATCTGTTTGACTGGCCCTTTGTTGAAGCAAGAGCAGCGTTCCATGGGCTAGACATGTCCAGGGAGATCGGTTTTGAGAAGGATAGTCAGGGAGAATACAAGTCTAGACCGGCTACCCATATGGACTGTTTTAGGTAGAGTCTGTTTGCATGACTTCTAAACTTACTTTGTTTTAACCCATTACCAGACGACCAAAATTTGGACTTGTCTAAATGTAACTAAGTTCTTGTCTGGAAGACATATTCAAGTTGATAGAATTTTAGATATCTCTGTCTTTTTGGATAGAGAAGATGTGGAAGAGTGAAGAAACCGCTTGTTATAAATAGAGCAGGTTTACGTGGGAATGGGTGTAACTGTAGTGGGGAATCTTTGTGTTAGAGATAACAAACAAAAGTGGCAATATAATGTAATGGCAAAACTAATCTTAACTAATTAATATGAAGTCTCTTGGGCCTGGCTCTATTTGAGGTGGCAGACTTATGACCTGAGAAGAATTTGAGGTAGTGCTCTGCCAAGGTTTTGGAAGCAAGAAGATGTTTCCATGGACTAAAAGGAGTGGGGTCAATTTATAAAAATAGATGGGTCACACTAATCTAGCTATTACTGCTTTTGAATCATGTGTCCTGTTGCTCATTAAAAATTGGTGAAATTTATTTTTTGGAGACAATAGTGCAAAAACACAGCTATTTCAGATCACTGGAAGGTCATGGTTTCATTCCCTCTCAGCTGATCATGTGGGTGTGAATTTGGGCAAGACATTTCAGAGCACAAGGCTATTACTGGTGAAGCACATGAAGTAACTTTGTATTGGTATGAATAACAAAGATTGTTCAAGCCAGTGTGAAACCTCATTCAAAAAATGTCTTTCTGACTGCAATCACAAACCCTCAACAGTTCTATGTAGAATTACTGAGGGTTTTTGATTACAATCAACACTCTTAAGTGTACTTTTGAAAATGTTGACTGTGATTCTTATTCAAACTTATTTTACCAGGACTTGTTTTATTGTACATTTCCATTTCAGATGGGTGAAAAGAGACAGCTATTTACCTGTTGGCAGTCAGGGATTAAAGGCTGTTGCTAAGGTACTTGAAATTTGTGTAGCTTGGAACTTTTGACACTTTTACAGAAAAAGTTAATTATTTTATGATTAAGTTTACCCATTCCTACATTATGATGCTTTTTGACACCCCACAAGAAAAACAATTGAGAAAACATTGTGGAAAGTGAGGAAATAACTTGGTTGCTTGAATCAATCAATTTCTTCATTTTGCAAAATGTTTCTACTAAGAAAGTTGAAAAATTCTAAAATTTCATAATCTTTAAATTTATCGTCTGCAAGTCCTTTCAGTTTGGACAAGCCTGCAAATTTGTCATATGGCAATGGGTTAATCCCTCAACTAACCAATCTCTTACTAGAGAAAGACAAATTGTGTTCGTTCAATTTTATCAAATGTCAAAAAATATTGGCAGATCCAGAATTTGAGCATGTTACCCAAAGTTTGAAGGTTCAGCGTATTGCTGACTGAGCTAACCTGCTTGAATTAAAAGAATATTGTGGTAAGAGAAATTACTTATTACAAACAACTAATTCCATACGTATAATTTTTATCTCACTTGGCTCTTGAGATCCTTGAATGTCTTATTGTCAAGTGTAATTACCCATTTAGTGTTAAACCATTCCCACACAATGACCCTTCAAGAAATACAATGTGTAAAATGAAGAAATTGCTTGCAACAAGCCATATCTGCAAGATAACGTTTGATCAAGAGATCAGACATAAATGAATGGGTTGCAATATTTATTTTGTTTGCATTTCTTTTGAGTGGTCCTTTGATAAGTGATATTTGCTTACTCAAGTGATCTTTCAAGGCTTTTTGACGAATGGTCTAAAGACTTGGGATATAAGACAATGATAACCCATTACCTCATGGTATAACTGGTCTAAATTCAAAGAAGTTGTAGACGACATTTTCATGTTGAGAGAATTTGGAATATTTTTAGATCACCTGAGCATGAAGAGATCAGAAAACACAAGAAAAGGGGCCTTAATGACAATTTCTTTGTTAACACTCTAGAGCCCACAATTTTGGCTTGATCTTTATGAAACTTGGCCAGAATAATTGTTAGGTCATAAGGATGAGCCCTATTGATTATTGGAGGGTTCTATTGGAAAACGCAGGAAAAGGGGCCTTAATGACAATTTCTTTAACACTCTAGAGGCCACAATTTTTGCTAAATCTTCGTGAAACTTGGCCAGAATAATTGTTAGGTCATAAGGATGAACCCTATTGATTATGGGAAGGTTCTATTGGAAAACACAGGAAAAGGGACCTTAGTGACAATTTCCTTAACACTCTAGAGGCCACAATATTTGCTTAATCTTCATGAAACTTGGCCAGAATATTTGTTTAGTCCTTAGGATGAACCCTATTGATTATTGGAAAACACAAGAAAAGGTACCCTAATGCCTAGAGCCCTGTATTTTGGCTTGATCTTCATGAAACTTGGCCAGGATAATTGTTAGGTCATAAGGATAAACCTTATTGATTATGGGAAGTTTCTATTTTAAATCACAGAAAAAGGGACCTTAATGATAATTTCTTTGTTTAAACTATAGAGGCCACAGTTTTGGATTAATCTTCAGGTGATTCAGGTGAGCAATTTAGGACCATCGTGGTCCTCTTGTTTATCTGTTTGGGTAGAAAACAAGATGCTTGTAACAAGTAATTTCTTCATTTTAAACCTTGTTTTCCATAAGTCTTGTCTTGGGGAGCATAAAAAATGAAGGATTATGTGGGAATGAGTTATATCACTCTAACATTGATCCTGCTATCAAGGCTTAGAAGAAAGGGAATGTATGTATGATTTTTTGAGGCTTAAATGCAACCATAGCAGATCACTGATTCAGTATAGTTTTAAAGTGATATAACAATGAATGTGTTATTTCAGGCTAAGTTGAGGTATGACCCGACAGAACTTGATCCAGAGGATATGTGTAGAATGGCTACAGAGGAACCTCAGGTTAGTCTGCTAAGTTAATTTATGTCAGTAATAATGTTGAATAGCCAGCGGTCTAGAGGGGGGGGGCATTTTTTTCTTTTTCCAACAAAATACTGTATTGTTCAGTGTTTCCATTTACATAAAAAAATATTGAGTCCCTGGGACCCAGTGCCGTAGAAAAAGTTGAGTCCCAACCACTTTCAGTTGAGTCCAATTTTGACTTCCACAAATCATCTTCAAATTAATTGTTGTACTTGAACGGGCTTAGTAACCCTTTCCCAAACAAGACCTAGTTTTGATATTCCCAGTAAAAGTGGCTTGGGGAAACATTGAAGCAAAAGAAGAAACTGCTAATAATAAGCATTTTCTCAATTTGCCTCAATGTTTTCAGAGATATTCTCAAGTTTTATTTATACCTAAGTAATCACAAAGTTTGTGATCTGCAGCAGCTTTCATATTCGACCAACCTGAAATTTTGTTATTTGGGAAAGGGTTCAATGAAAGGATAGTTAAGAAACAATGGCATAAGGCTTTAACTTTAATGACTAGAAGGCCAAAAAAAATGTGAAATTCTCAGGTATTTGAAATTGTGGTCTTCACGAACTTCGATTTATGACAAGTCTAAAATTTAGCCTTCTAAACAAACAAACAACAAATATCTACTTTGAAGTCAATATGACAAAAAGAAATGATTCCTAATATTATTTTCAGAAGTAAAATAGTTACGGCAGCTCTTACAAGCAAAGGAAAACCTTTCGACGCTATACTAACGCTGTGATACGTCAAATGAAAATTGTTGTCTGCTTCATACCTGAAAGTCCGTGCAGCTCGTAGTAAAAATGTTCTTCTGCTTAGTTTCACAACAAATACTGCACTTCATTCGAAAAGCAGACAAATCTGACTTGTCTTTTATCAGCCAGTCTTTGAACGCGGGATCGGCAAGCCACTGGTCTTGAAAAGACCGAGAATGTTTCTTTTCTTAGCTGGAGAAGCCATTATTTACAAAATGAAAGTAACAGTTGGTTTCCGGCTATCAAATTGCCCACAAAACATTATTTTAGACAGTTCGGGGACCAGACGAAAAAGCGGGAATCCCAACAATCGCAACTTTTCGGTTAGACGTTGGCGAAGTCTATTTATAGTAACTTTGGAAAACCGGTGACCTTGCTTCAAAATTGTCGTACTTTGAAACATTTTGGATTGTCTTCACTAGTTATCTGACGTTTCTGTGTAAGATTTATGAAAATACACTGTTTTTGCCAAGGGACGCGACAAGTATTCAAATTTTGCGTCCGAGCTGATTTTCATGCGTATACAGATACTCTTACGTCGTAAATGGAAACCCTGTTGTTGGTACACATTTAAATAGTCTCCACTAGATGATTGATGTTAGTACATCAAAGTATAATTTTGAGCAGAATGATTTGAATATTTATACCCCCACCAATGAAGTTATTTGCAAACACTTAATTTAGATCAATTTAAAATTTCAATATATGTCACTTGGAAATTAGTTAAATATTGAACAATCTTTCTTCAATGTTGAATGATCTATTTAAAGGGGTTTAACCCTTTCCTGTACAAACCTGTGATTTTACGTGATTTTATACTTGAGAAAAAATTGTGGAAAAAGGAGAAATTGCTTGTGACAAGCAATTTCTCTATTTCCCACAATATTTTCTACCACATAGGATGGTTTCATTTCAAATTGCTTCCAATTTTCGTTGTCATCTGCAACATCTTTCAATTTGGATCAGTGTAAAATTTCAAAAAACAGGAAAGGGTTTAGGCCCCTTTTAACAGAATTTCATTCGTATTGTGGCAGCTGGAGCACCTGTTTTTCTCACACCAGTACTAGCACTACATCTTTTCCAGGTCTCCAGCTGCTCATCCCACTTAGGTTTACGTTTACCAACTCATTTATGAGAGACAATTGTCCGAAAGGATATTTACCGTGGCGGTAATTGAGCCCTGGACCCAATGACTGAGTTGTATTTTATTTACTCACTGGATGTTACAATATTACAGGTGTTGTCCAACTACTCCGTGTCAGATGCTGTAGCTACATTCTATCTGTACCAGGAATATGTCCATCCATTTATATTTGCCTTGTGTACCATCATTCCCATGGAACCTGATGAGGTAATAATACCAGCCCATTTAACACTCTAAAATCCCTGATTGAGACGGGCCTTGGTTGATAGATTGTGACTGACAGAGAATTAATAGACTAATCAAGTCTTTCATTACGACCACAAGTGAACTTTGGACTCTGACATTGACCAACATTTCGGTGAAGCATTTTTAGCCAACCTGAGCACAAAGTTCTCAAGTGAGCTATTGTGATCAACTTTTGTCCGTTGTCCAGCTGTCACCCATCAACGACATCTTCTCCCAAACAACTGGGCCAATTTGAACCAAATTTTGCAGAAATGATCCTTAGGTAGTCCCCTTTAAAAATAGGTAATCAAATTGAATAAAGGTGTAACGATAGATCGATAGGTCGATGTATTGTGATAGTGACAGTCACGATATCGATTGCAATTCCCTGACATCGATAACTATCGCGATTGTTTGTTCAAATATCGATTGTTTCGATAGTAAATATTAAAAGCTTACTTACACAGAAATTCAATGTTTTCTTGATCTCTTGGGTTAAGAAAGAGAGAGAAAGAGAGAGATAGAGGGAGAACGAGTTTTCTGTGTAATTTATCCTACTTTCAATTTCTATTATCACATGATAGGCAGGTTTGATTTTTGTATCTTCCGTACTCCTTTTTTGTTTAGGAATTGATTTTTAACTTTCGATTTACGAAGTGAAAAGGTTCTCAAAAATCCAAAAGCACATTAATATAAGACTTGTTATCAATGTTTTATGAATTCTCAGCGCTAGAATTGTCAAAAAATAAAAATAAGACAATCATAAATGATATTCGATTAATTACGGTAATTAATTACTTATTTTGAGCACACTAATCAAGTATTTTGTCTTACGTATTTTTGTCGTCTGACATGGCTGCGAATTTCGAGATTGTAAAAAACAAAGGCGGAAAGTGCCATGTTTTGGACCATCTTGAGACTATTTTGGCTTCGTAAAGGAAGGCGAAAACATTGATAAAAAGAGAGTCGCCTGTAGACTATGCTATGTATACAGATCAACATAGAAAATAAACAAAGTAACATATACTGATAGTATCGTGATATATCGCGATTGATTTCTGACGATAGTGATAGTATCATGATATCAATACTGTGATAGTAAAACTATTGCGATAGTGATATTCTTGGCCGATAGTCAGCCCTAAAATTGAAATCTGTTTAAATCTCTGATTGCCGTGGCAACAAAAGTGTAATTTTAGAATAATCTTAAAAAATCTTCTCCTCCCAACCCGAAGGCTTCAAAATAGCTAAAATCATGATCCTCAGGTCCCCAGGGGTGGAGCCCCAGGGGGATGGTATTTATATAGAAATAAAGAACGATTTTTAAATGACATCTCGTCCCAAACCACTTGGCCAATTTGAACCAAATTTTGCAGAAATATTCCTTAGTTGGTCCCCTTTTAAAAATTGCTTAAAGAATTAAAAACTCTGGTTGCCATGGCAACAAAAGTGAAATTTTAAAATAATCTTTAAAAATCTCCTCTGGACCAAGAAGGCTTAGAGCCTTGATATTTTGGATGGGGTTTATATAGAAATAAAGAATGATTTTTAAAAGACATCTCCCAAACCGCTGGGCCAATTTGAACCAAATTTTGCAGAAATTTTCCCTATGTGTTCCCCTTTTAAAATAGCTAAAAGAATTGAAATCCATTAAAAACTCTGGTTGCCTTGGCAACAAAAGTGAAATTTTAAAATAATTTTTAAAAATCTTCTCCTCCTGACCCAAAAGGCGTAGAGCCTTGATATTTTTCATGAAGCATTAGTATATTTACCTCCTACAATATAGCTAAAATCATGATCCTCGGGTCCCCAGAGGTGGAGCCCCGGGAGGGGGGGGGGGTATAGGCACGAAGCTTCACAGACTTCTTTCTTATCTCTGAAATTATTACCCATGGATCCAGAGGGAGGAAAAAGTTAATTCCTTCTTTCAAAATTTGCCCAAAAGCCTTGGAACTTGTCATTTAGACTTTTGGATCCCCAGGTATGTAGCCTTTTCATGTAAGTATGGCCCACTTGTATCATAATCCTAACCTTAACATGAAAGAAAAAGAGCCTTTATCTCAAGTGGGCGCCCCAGGGCCAATTGCCCTCTTGTTATTGGTTTGGCAACTTAAAATGTTGTACCTACAGCTTCTTGAAGCGGTAGTTCCGTTTAGGTCGCCAACAAGCAATTTCTTCTTTTTCACAACATTTTATATCATTTAGGATAGCCACTTTTTTAGTTGTACTTACTTTATAATGTCATTCACTACACCTTTTAATTTGGACAAGTCTGAAATTTTGAAAAATGGTAAAGGGTTAAGGTGTGCCTGCCAAGGGTTAATCTCTTGACTATGAAGGAAAACTTTATAAGGAAAGGACAAGGGTATCATTCAAAGACTTCTCTTGTGACAGGGCTTTTTTGGGGGGGGAAGAATCATACCATTAAAATTTGTTATAGGAATGTAGGAATGCAGGTTTTGAAGTTAAGGGAGGGTAAAAAAGGTTATCTCTATCAAGTGCTATTGAATAAAGTAAGTAGATTATCCAATTACTTAATGTAACCTGATCCTCTTGTTTTCAGATCTATGGAATACATTTCAGATTAATCCTGTTCATTGCTTTAGTTCCCTTTTCTGCAGGTTTTACGTAAAGGATCCGGTACACTTTGTGAAGCATTACTGATGGTACAAGCCTATCATGCCAATATTATCTTCCCAAACAAACAAGAATCCATCTTGAACAAACTCACCAGTGATGGTCATATGATGGATTCTGAGACATATGTGGGAGGTCATGTTGAAGCTTTAGAGTCTGGGGTATTTAGAGCTGACATACCTTGTAGATTTAGAATGGTAAGGCTACATTTTTCCTGTAACTGTGATCATTCTTACATTTACATGTAATTCATACCAAAATATGGAAATCAAGGGCTTGGTGCAACACATATAAGTGCATTTGTTTCAAAAGGCTGATACAACAGTTTTGCACTGCTCCTTTAGTATTCAGTTTGATCTTTGCCTTCATTATCAGCTTGGCTAAAGATATGTTGGAGTTTTGAGTATTAAGAGCCGATTTAGCATATACAGAGCTGAATCTAGGGCACGGGATTGCAGGATTCACGTGTTCAAATAGTTCAGGCCGCAAAAAACATAAGGCTGTGTGCAACTTGTCACGCACATTTTAAAAGGTTGGTGCATTATCGGTTCAGTGGTGCATTTAATGTAAATCCATTTAGATGCTGTTCAGAAAACCGCCTAATTTATATTGCATTATGTAAAGCTGTTTATACCTACCTACCCTAGAATAATCGATACAATTAATTGAATCCCCAGTCAGCGCCCTCGATAAAGTTACACTTCAATGAGTACAGACCACAGATAATAATGTGTAGGAATTCTAAGGCCATAGAGTCGTAAGTGATATCGATGCACATTATAGATAAAGCTTTATTCAATCAGATTTCTCATTTCTTTTCAACACAATACAGTAGACCCCAGCTTTTGAAGTCGTATTTTATTTTAGCATTTTCCATCAGGACCTAAGAAAGATAGTTGTCAGATATTAAATGAATAAGAAGCAGATACGAAAACTAGGTATTGTTCCGTGGTCTATGTCTTGTGAATGGATTGGTGTCGCAAAATTGGAATTTGGAAAAAGAGTTTGATAGTCTTTTTGGGATTTTTGAATCTTTCAGAAATTTTATTTAATTATACATGTCCCTTTTACAAATGTGACAATCAAAACATCAATTTTCAACAACATCTGATTATCGTCGATAGGTGTTCGAGTCCTTGTTAGTACAACTTCACTGAAGCTGTACTTACAATATTTTGGTCTCATATATTTTACATGAAGTGATGCCATGGTGATCTGCAATTGTTCACATTTCATTCTCTCTAGTAAATAAGCAGCCTGAATATCAAAGGTTAACTAGCGGTGGGATTGGACCATATTTAAAGCTCTACCAGATCACTCAAAATTGCTCACCTTGATAACTTATTTTAGAAAATGAAAGAACAATAAAAAACAATGTATGTTTCTAAAAGTTCCTTCTTTTGTCACTTGTGTTTTGTGTGCCTTTCTTTTTAGGGTGATCAGAACTTTAAATTTTATGAAATAAAGTAATTTCCACATGTTGCTCAATCCTGAAACACATTGGCCCACATTTTAAAATGTGATGGGGGAGTTGGCCCACTTTTGTGAAAACCTAGATTCAGCTCTGACATAGATTGGTGTCCAAATAACCTCACTGGTGATTCAACATTTTTTTCAGGGCTACATGGAATTCGTCCTTATTTCATGGTATTTTTAAGGTTTTGATATTGTTATAAGAAATAATATTTCACTTTAGATTATTGTCTGCAGATAATAGTTTTGACCTGAACAGAACTGGTTGCTTGTTAAAGGATTAATATTATAACCAATATACAGGGTTTTCATTAATAACGGATTGCCGATCTAAAACATTGGTTGAAATTAACTTTTGATCGGTTGTTTTCGCCGGAATTTAGAAATGTCAGTCACGTTTTGTTTATAAAATAAAGCTTTAATGCCATAGAAGTTTTACCGCGACACCGGTGAGATTTTACCCCACCACCGGTTTATTTACCGCGAAACCCGTCTAATTTGCGTATCCATGTTACGAGGCCTAACATTGGATACTTTAAACCAGTTATCCAATCATATACAACGATACGAAATTGATTTTACATGTTGGTAAACATGGACGCCAAACTAAAAAGAAAAAAGTCTCTACTGAAGACAATCGTGGTTTCTTCGACTTTGCATTAAAAAAGACGATGATTTTGATAAGAGTGATTTGACATATAATAATTTATGAGCTTTTAAGCGTATAGTTTTGCGTTTTAGTGTAAATTGGGTCAATTAATGCGTCTTATAGACGGTGATCGGTCAACTCGACCCATCGGAAAGTCGGCCCAACGTAGTGTATATCTCAGCCCCAATTTTATTTCGTGTAAAATCAATTTAATATTGATTATTTATTAAGTATAATTATTACAAACACAAAAATATTCAAAATTATTCATTTGTGAGGAAATTTAAGTATGCATCAGTGGCAGATTTAAAAATGTATTGAAATTTACCAGTCATTCAAATTGCACGTATTCAAGCAATAATTCAATATAATAATAATAAAAACACAAAATAATGTATTTTGAAAAAAATAAAGATAAACATGGTAGGGTTATACTGTCTCATTTGTACAAAACTAAAACATACTCTAAGAATTATGATATATAAGAAAATCTGCAATGTAAAACACTAAGGAGAGCTCTCCAAATGGATTGAGAAATACCATAATTCTTTTTCGGCCGGGGGGCTTCGCCCCCCTGGGCCCCCTACCAGGGCATTGCCCTGGACCTACAAGGTGGCCTAAGGCGGCCCCCTTGACCCCCGGCCAATCTGTTGGTTTCAAAAAAATATCTGTTGACCAAATACTTATTGAAAAACCTGAATATATTCTTTAATTTAAAATGAGAAAGTATTTAGCTTAAACAGGGAATGCATATTTCAATACTACTTTTCAGGTTCCTGAAGCTTTTCAGAATCTGATTGATAAAGTGGAATATACCATGAGGTTTTCCATTGAAGTAGAAGAGAAGATACCCATGGATCAAGTGACCAATTTTCAAGAGGTATGGCAACACTTGAACTTTGAAAGGCTAGGGTTTTGTTTTATTTTAAAAATGATTCAATTTTAGTTTCGTTGTTCAAGTGTTTTGATTGGGGGAAATTTTCTTCTCATACTTCCTCAAACAAAATTTTTGGCTCACCTGAACACTAAGTACTCATGGTGAGATATTTTGATCACCCTCTTGCGGTCATGTGTCAACAATTTTAAACAAACCACTTGGCTAATTTCAACCAAATTTGGCAGAAATGTTAAGTGTCATTTAAAATTTGCTAAAAGAATTCAAGTCTCTTGAAAATTCTGGTTGCTATGGCAAAAAAGTGAAAATTTAAAAAAATTATCTCCTCCTGAACCAGAAGGCACAGTGCCTTGATATTCTGCATATAGAATCAGTATGTTGACCTCTTTCAAAATTGCTAAGATTTCAGACCTACAGGGTGATGGGGCCTACTGTAAATCGGGTTTTATTAGCGAGGGTTTTATTTTCGCTAATATTCGCGATTCAACATGCTCGCGAAATCAAAAATCTCGCTTAAATTGGATTGTTTTGTAATAAAAGATACGGAGATGTCCGAAGTAACCTGCGGACCGACGAAGATAAAATAATTCACCCATTTGAGCGTCATTCCACCTCATTTCATTCATACAGGGATTATCATCTTTTCGGCGTAAAAATGGAATATATCTCTTTCGAGAACAGGACGAATCTTTAGCAAGTGGCAAAATTTGACAACCTGCCAAGTAAGTCCACTTAGTTTATGGAACAAGTATACAAACATAACAATCGAAAGCAGACGAGGTGATAAAATAATAGGCGACGATAATTAGGCAGCCAAGATCTAAAAAGTTGTAACTGACTCTTTATTGCATAGACTCTTAGAACCTTTTAAGAAATTGAAAGCAGACGATGCGAAATAGATCAATTAAAATCAAACAATTCTACCTGTTTTGTTACGGGATATAATTATTTCACATTATGACGGTTTGGTAAACATAGTATCGTATTGATAATTTGATTGGTTAGTGCTTGCAACATGAAACATATTTTTGATGGCATTTTAGCTATTTTCATTTTTCAAATTAAAAAAAAAATTCTTTGCGATCATACAACAATTTTTGGAGAGAATTGTCATACTTTGAGAATAGAGAATAGGTAAAATGTTCTTAAATTGATTACCAGTAATCATTCTATTCAAAGGTCGGTGTTGATTCAGGCTGTAATCCTATATGTATTTTTTTCTTCGCCGGTGTTTTTCCGGGGATACTTACGGAAATAAATGAAGTACCATATGGCAGCTCGCAAATTCATGAACTCACTAACAATTCTTCGGGTCCTTCTCACGTGAAAATAAGACAATGCGAAAATTACCCGATTTACAGTATATAGAAATAAGGAAGCCAACTCTTTCAAAACTGGACAATTTCAACCAAATTTGGCAAAAATGTCCCTTAGGCTGTCCCAATTAAAAAATTGCCAAAAGATTTGAAATATGTTGAAAGCATTCATTGCCATGGCAACATAAGTTGATCTTAGTTATTTTCAAGGCGGTCTTCTCCAGACCCAGTTAATGTCAGGCCTTAAAGAAATAGAGCCTTATTTAAGGTGAGCGTCAGGGCCACTGGTCTTCTTGTTTATGCTTGTACACAAAGTAGATTCATGAAATTTAATACAATAATCAAAAATAGTAAAATTATTGCTTTATAGCTTGACTATTCGAAGAAATTTGGGGACTATTTGGTCACCCAGTCGATGGTTAAATCTCTGTACGCATCATATTCCCAATCTTCAATCATGGGAAGTCATGGGGTTGATCCTGGGCGGCGGCACATATCCATTTGTCTCTCACCAATTGGTGGATAATTGTAAACCTATGTGGGATAGCAACTGGAGGCTAGGAAAGGATGTAATGGTAGTACTTGTGTGAAAATTTCCAGGAATTCTTTCTTAGGTGCTCCAGCCACTGCGATATTACTTAAATACTGTTAAAAGTGGGATTAAACCCCACTCAATCAATAAACCTTAGGTGCAAGTGTCATATCTTGTTTTCTACTAATGCTGTTGCTCCGAAACTTGGCACATGCTTTGTGGCAAGAATATTGGCCTCTAGACGCATTCAATACTCTAACATACATTTTAGTTGAATTTTAACCCTTTCTGGACTTAGAAATTCTTAGTTGAACCTTGCGTGCAACTGTAATATATCTTTAATAATTCTTTCTACCAATGCTATTGCTTTGAAACTATGTACATGCTTTTGTGACCATCATATCATTTTCTAGATGAAGGTTCATTACAATTACACTGAAACTCCTCTATAACGCTACCGGGCACAGCGCTGACTCCATTATAACGCGGGGTCCGCTTGGCTCCCAAAATTTTGGAGGGGGGGGGGGCATTTCGGGTTGCAGATGCTGAGATACGACGTTAATGCTGATTTGGCCGCGATTTTTTCATCCCTTCTTCGGCTCGCTCGAAGAAAAAGGGTTGCACATAAAAATCGATAATTACCCAAAGCCAGGTAAGTTTTTAACACCTTGCATGGACGGTCCTGGTCATTAATGCATTTTTTCAGAGGTAATTGCTTTAATGATTGATGACACGCGTATTGTTTCAATTTAAAAAATCAGTTTGTTTGGACTTACTGTTTGACATTGAGATGATCAATGCCTTAGGTCTTTTATATTTTTTAAATAGGCACTCACCTCAGTATCCTTCAGTTAAAAACCTTGAAGGTGGTGCGATTAAAATATCAGACTGTTTCACTCTCGGTGTTCTTAATTTTCTTCAGTCCCGGGTAGATCGTGTTCTTAAAAGTAATGCACGAGCGTGAAATTAGACAAATAGACTTGAGCCTACTATTTATTTCACTTCATATTTTGCTGGTATCCGGAGCTCGTAGAGGATAGTGGCTTCAAGATAAAAATGCAAGAATGTGCTTTGAAAACAATCAGTCGTTGTTGCGACGTTTTCGCTAAATACAGAAAATACGTGAATTTGAATTGTAAATGTCACAATATCGGAAGATTCTCATCCAAAACGGGATAGATAATATAAGTAGATTGAAATAAAATACCGTTATTTTTCCACAATTCTTTCAATCATCCGAAAATTTAATGCCATCCTGTATTATCAAACACACTGTAAAAGCTCGACAAATTTGAAGTCAAGGTTTTCGGGTACAGTTCATTTTATTCTGAGGGAGGAAAGGTGATCAAAGGTGCCGCCGCCAGAATTCAGCTATTTATTGGAGAGTTTCTGGAGTTGACACGTGCCAGACGCGTACACCGTGAGAATTCTTGCTGACCGAATTTTTTACTCTTGTTGTTATGAAACCAGACATTCCGCCGTCTCTGTTTTTTTCAATCATTATGACCTTCATTTTTACGATTAAAAGTTAGCGGCTACAAAGTTTAATCCAGTTTTGTATACATGCAACTGGTCGGTTTAAATTCCAGATTCGTAAATGACTAGGTTCAGATAGAGTTCTTTGTAGGTTTATTGTTACCGTATTTTTAACAATGGTAAAGAAATTAGACCAAGTCTATTACCCCGAAAGAGGTTCAAAGGTCGATCTACGCGACATTTTCTCAACGCTTCAGTAACCCCAGGTGTTCAACAACTCGTCGGTCTCCAAGGAGATGTCGCTATGCGGAATACTTAGATTTTATCCCTAAGGATGGAAATATTTAAGTTCGTGTAAAACTAAATTCAATTAGATTAATGCAGACGACTATCAAAATAAGAAAACATGTCTCGGGTAAAAGTTCTATAGCTTCTTAATATTGGGAGAAAGAGAACCACAACTCATAGACCTGTAGAAATTTACGGATTATTCAATCCTGATAGACCGGGAAGGTAAGGTTAGAAATTGATTCTCCGCAGTTGTTGTTTTTCATTTCCCGAATAGTAACTTGTATAGAATTAAACTTGTTACAGGAATTTTATCACGAATTATCAGGTGTTTGGTTCCGATTCCGACAATTGAAAATTTCAGTTACAGCAGGGGGAGGGACAGTGTTATAGCATAATAACTCCACTTCTTTCGCTGTTTCATTTCTTGGACCCCACCAACAGCGTTATAGTGGAGCTGCAGTGTACATTTATTATGGTGGAGTTTTAACCCTTTTCAGATTTGGAAATTCTTGGTTACACCTCATGTGCAACTGTCATATATCTTTAATAACTCTCTTTCTATCAATGCTATTGCTTTGAAACTTTCCACAATTCTTTGTGACCAGCATATCATCTTCTAGGCAAAGATTTATTACTGGGACATCCATTTTAGTGGAATATTAATCCTTTTTGACCTTGGAAATTCTTAATTGACTTACAATTTTAATTGAATTTTTTTTTATCTCTATTACTTCTAATGTACTTCTAATGTTGAAGTTGAATTGCTGTTACTAACCAGCACTCGGAATAGTTGAGTCTTGCTGTCCACTGACAGCTTTTGTTGTTACTGCTTGGTATATATTCATTAAGTATGATCAAGTTTTTAGCACACAACATGCTCATGGTGAGCTTTTGGGATACTTAATTGTCAGAAGTGTGGCCTCAACAATTTCCTTGATTCCACTCTAGAGGTCACAATTTTGGCTTAATCATTCTCAAACTTGCTGAAAATGTTGTATAGTCAAGAGGAGGAACCCTAATAATTATTGTGACCAATTTCAATGGAAAAGGAGAAAATGAAGAAATTTACTTGTTACATGCAATTTCTTCATTATCCACATTTTTGTCTATCTCAAAGATAGATTTTCTAGATAAACCAACAACTAAAAATTGTTGTCTGTAACTTATGTAAAATAGGAACTGTCTAAGACTTTGTTTTCTGGTAATGTGATAAATCTAATTGAGGATAAATAAAATTAAGACTTTTTGTCCTCATGGCTTTTTGACACTCATCATAGATAACATGTTATAATTGTGAAAGGTGTGATAAAGTATTAGACAGATGTAAAAAGATTGTTTCAGGAGGTGTGAATGTTTAATAGGCTATCAAATCCTAAGGGTTGACTACTCCATCATCTGTGCTTGCAGTCATGGCAGATGGTGTATAGATTGGTGGAGATTGGGCTGATAATAGAATATTTTACAATCAAGCCCTGTGTAAAAATTGTAAAAATTTGGCCCTTTGATTGCTTGATCTGGTGTATTTATAAATTGTCAATGTATCCTCCATCAAAGTATAAATGGTGATACTGGCTTGCATACCAGTGTGTGTGCTTTGATGGACATAGAAAGGCAAAGGTTTTCCCCTGATAATGTTGGGAAATGTGCTCTTTTTTGGAATGCAGGAGGCCTTGTTTGTTACAAAGTCAGATGGTAAATATTTGACAAAATTAAGAAGCCTAAGATGACAAGATTGCTTAATCCATTAAATGGCAAAATTTTACACTGGTAAAAATTGAAAGGAGTTGCAGAAGACTATTTTAAGTTATGTATTTTAGATTTTTTCAACATTCTGTATAGAAAACTTTGTATAAAATGAAGAAAATGCTTGTTACAATGAATATCTTCATGTACACAATGTTTTTCCAAATGTTTTTCTTCAGGGGCATCAAAAAGCGTGTTTGTGAAGGAATGGATATCAAGGATGTTTATGTGAAACTATCCCATTCCCACACAATCCCTCCTTTTTACGCGTCTTAAGAAAACAGCTGTGGAAAAAATTGTGGAAAATGAAGAAATTGCTTGTATCAAGCAATTTCTTCATTATCCACAATGTTTTCTATCCAAAAAGATGGGAAAAAATAGAACTCCGTCAACTTGAAATTGTTGTCTGCAGCTTCTTTCAATTTGGACCAGTCTAAAACTTTGTTGTGTGGGAATGGCCTATATGTCAACACCATTACACAATTTTTGTGCTGATGATGAAAAATATTTAGGATGGGTTTAATCCTTTCCCACAAATCTCACTCTTTTTTACTCCCCTCAAGAAAAAAGAGAATATTGTGAAAAATGTGGAAATTAGTTATTACATGCAATATTTCATTATCCACATTGAATTGTACCCAAAAAAGACAATTATTCTTAAAATTACATGTACAAAAAAATGTTATCTGCATGTTCTTTGCAGTAGGACCATTCTTTTATTTTGTCATTTGCTTATTGGATAAGTTTTGAGAAAAGCAATTTTTCTGTTGCAGGTTTGTGCAGACATTATAGAGAGACTATCCATGTTACGTGATTGTCCAAATAGACTGGAAAACCCCATTATATATCATCTTGATGTTGGGGCTATGTATCCTAACATTATTCTAACAAACAGACTTCAGGTAGGTGTAGTAATCATGTATCATTCTGATGTGCCGCCGTCATAGCGCAGTCAGAAGCGCGCCAGACTCCTAATCTTCAATCTTGGGATGTCATGGATTCGATCCCAGGTAGCGGCACATATTCTTTCCGACAATTGTCTCTCACCAATGGATGGATAATCGTAAACCTAAGTGGGATAGCAGCTGGAGGCTAGGAAAGGATGTAGTGGTAGTACTGGTGTGAGAAATACCAGGAATCTATTGATAGGTGCTCCAGCCACTGCGATATGACTGAAATACTGTTAAAAGTGATGTTAAACCCCATTCAATCAATCAATCATTCTGATGTTGGGGCTATGTATCCTAACATTATTCTAACAGACATCAAGGTAGTGTACCATCATATATTATCCTGATGTTTGTGCCATGTATCCTAACATTATTCTAACAAACAGATTCCAGGTTAGTGTACCACCATTTATTGTCCTGATGTTTATGCCATGTATCCTAACATTATTCTAACAAACAGACTTCAGGTTAGTGTACACATGTATTATCCTGATGTATCCTAAGAGTATCCTAAGCTCTCACAGGAAGTTCGTTTTTTATGCAAGATCGAGGGAATGCTTGGCAACCTAAAAATTGTAACTACACCCTGAATAAGATAAGTTGTCAAACCATCAAAAATGGATCATACGAATATCGGCCATCGTTGCAGCTCAAAGTTCATTTCTGGTCTGAATGAATGATTTGATTCTTTGATCAATGGCAACAATTGGTCAATTGGAAATAGCAAGAGTTTGGATACATTCAGAATCCTCAAAAATGACATATTAACACATTTAAACACAATAACACTTGTTGATGCCCTGCAGGAAAAGCAAGGATTTACTTCATTTTCCACAATGTTTTCTACCCAGAGAATTGGAAAAAAATAATAAGATTTCATTAACTTAAATTGTCTGCAACTCCTTTCAATTTGGACTAGTCTAAAATAATGTTGTCTGTAAATGGGTTAATCAGCTATCATGCAGCAGCAGACTGGTCCGAATTGGAAGGAGTTGTACACAACAATTAAAAGTTTAATGAACTTTAAAGTTTTCAACTTTCTGGGGAAAAAACATTGAAAGATAAGTGCAATTCATAGTAGCAATTATTCTTTAACCCATTCCCACACGACAAAAATTTAGAGTGATCCAAATTGAAAGGAGTTGCAGACGATAATTGAAAGTTTATGAATTTAAGATTTTTCAACTTTATCAATAGAAAACATTGTGTAAAACGAAGAAATTGCTTGTTACAAGCAATTTCTTCATTTTACACAATGTTTTCTTTATTGTGTTTCTTGGAGGGGCGTCACTGTGTGGGAATGGGTTAAGAGAAGAAACTCCTTGTAAAGTTACAATTCCTTCTTAATCCACAATTATTTTTACCCTATTCGCCCTAAGTGGTTTTAAGTGCATGGTTGTGTTGTAATGTGCTAAGAAAGAATGTCTCATTCCAGCCTCCAGCAATTATAGATGAAGCAACATGTGCTGCTTGTGACTTCAACAAACCTGGGGCCACTTGTCAGAGAAAGTTACCCTGGATGTGGAGAGGGGAGATAAGTAAGTTTTCTAAACCAACGGTTATTGAATAAATGATAATCAGAAAGTGTAGATGAAAGTCAAAATGCATGGTTGTGTATGGTTGCTCTTCTTACTTAATGCTGCTATAAAGACTTCAGAGTTCGGAAAAACATTTTTGAAAATGAACAAAATGCTTTTGTCACATATTTTACAAAATGATGTTTATTATTACCTAAGTAGAACGGTCATGTCAGAGTTAGGTGGGCAAGGCCAGCTATCCGTCAATTAAGAATAGACTGAGTTTTTAAACATGCTAAATAAAATCTTCTAATTAGTTAACATCATAAATACTTTTGTTCATACATCCAGAAAGTTCTGAGCTGTCTATTAGGTCAGATTACAGCTGGCTTTGATCACCTCCTCTGGAGATTTGAGCTGCAAATGATATTCAAACACTCTAGACTTGTTTGATTTGATTTTGTATACAATTTATCAGTATCATAACAAGGTAATTAATGAATACCAGAACAAAGTAATAGCAAAACTGATTTCTATCTTTTTTCAATGACAAATTATTTTGCTTCACCATTTCATTATTTAACATAGTTGTGATTTTCTCAGGTAGCCATGCTTAATGGCTTAACACTTTCCTGTACAGACCAGGGATTTTATTGCTGTGATTTGAAACTTGAGAAAACATTGTTGACAAAGAAGAAATTTCTTCTTTTCCCACAATATTGTCTACCACATGGGATAGTTTCATTTCGAATGCAACCTCTTTCAATTTGGACCAGTCTAAAATTCAATAACTGGAAAGGATTAAAGATGTATTTTTTAACTGTAACTTTGATATAGTATATATGTATTGTTAAGCACATTTAGTTTGCTGTCTTTACATCAATTTCCAAGAAATACCTGGTTGTGAGCTATCTTTACTAGAATCTACAAGAATGCCCTGATCATACAGTGAGCCATGAGCATAAGTAATAGGATGAAGAAGGAAGAATTTGATTTGATAACCGTCAAAGTTGTTGTGAACTGGATTTGCACTGCAGATCACAGCAAGCTTTGACGAGTTGCCATGTCATGTATCAACAAGGACAATATGGAGGATCAATATGCCAGGAGATAGGTTAGTATCCCCTGCCGTTTTGGCAAAAGGGATATAGTAATTGTCTCCGTCTGTCATTCCCTCACTAAGCTTGTCCGGAGCATATCTCGCAAAGTATAAATGCTATCAACTTGAAACTTCATAGGTGGTTAGCTCTTATTGAGGAGAAGTGCAGTGCACAAGACCCACAACTCTTGCTCGCATAAATTTGGAGTTATTGCCCTTTGTTGTTTTTTAAGACTTGGATTTTGTCCGGAGCATATCTCTGAAAGTATAATAGCTATTATCGAACTCATTGTTAAAGTCAACAAACCTACAAAAAAGGTTAACAAAAATGGCAGCCAATATCGGAGTTCAAAACTCATTTCTGGTCTTAAGTGAATGATTTCATTGGTTGACAGTTTGACAGCAACAATTAGTCAATTGTAGTAGATACCGGAAAGGTCTCACAGAACTAAATATCTGCAAGGAGTTGGAACAAGCATACAACAGCAAGGAACTATTTGCATGACACTGATAGAACTTAAGGATAGTATAAGGAATGAAGATTTTCCAGTTGTCACCCAAGCTGTTAACAGAAGAATCAAGATTGCAGTGTTTGTCAAAGTGGTTGTGAACCATGTAGTTTGTTAAGTGGATCACAGCCTGCTTTGATGAGCATTTCTGATAAACAATACATCATGGGGAAAACTGGTGATGTGTCACTACTGGATTTTAGAAGCATTCCCTTACTTGGACTGAATGAGGATGTCTAAATGAATGAAATACTTGAATGGAAATACTGTTTGTTATGTCATTTAACCCATTCCCACTCATTGACCCCTTTAGATGCCCTCGAGGAAAAAAGCTTTGGAAATCATCGTGGAAAATGAAGAAATTGCTTGTTACAAGCAATTTCTTCTTTTTTCCACTAAGTTTTCTATCCAGAAAGCTGATAAAATCCAAAATTTCATTAACTTGTCGTCTACAACTTATTTCAATATCGGCCAGTCTAAAAATTTGCGGACTGGTAATGGGTTAAGAAGAATGATAAGACTGTAAAAGATTGCTGTGTCTGATACAAGGATCATAGAAAAATTGGCAGATTTCTTACCCTGCCCGCTGACCTCAAACAAGGCAGTCTGACTTCGACAATTAGCAACATTATTTTGTAAAACGTGTGAGATAATGGCAAATGGTAGGTTGGCAACCTAAACATTGTATCTACAGCTTTAATATGCTCTAGTTACTTATATGTTGGAGTTCAAAGTTAACTTCAAGTCTAGAAGAATAATACAATTGGTCAGTTGATTCTCTGATTGACAGAGGCAATTCATTATTTTCTTGTTGCAGGAAATTCTTACTTCACATACATTGATTCAGAAAGGTCCAGAATTGTGGTTTCAGATAGCTTCAAATTATTGTTTTGAAGCCTTAGGTATTTCACCATGTCTAGGAGCTGAGTTTTGCCTTTACAACTTTGACCTGTGTACATTGCTTGAGTACTAATGTTCAGGTTTCAAAAGTTGTCCATCTACATGTATCATGATCAAAGACCATTTTACCAGGCATGTCAAAGAGGTTGTGAACTGTTTTACAGAACCAGATCACAGCCTGCTTTGATGAGCTTGTTAAAAAGACTTCAACAGCAGATATGTGTTCCTTTTTTCCTTGCCATAGAATGACAATATGCTTTTACCTACGTAAAAGATTAGAATATTTTTTGGAAGAATTATGCCACTTTGTAGCTTGGGTGTATTAGACGAAAAGTGGAGCTATCATCATCAATTTTGCATTGGCATGAAAGACTTGGATCTTGCCTAGCTCTCTTATCTTTTCGGATATTTATTTGAATCTTGATATGTGTATATGCACTTTTCACAACAAGAATTTATATACATGTAGTTACATTCCTTTTTATGCCCCTTGTCAGTAAGATGTGGGCATACTGTTTTACTGATGTCAATCTGTCTGCAAGCAGTAAAATTAACCCATTTCCACAAAATCCGTCCTTTACGTCCCTCAGGAAAATAGTTCTGGAAAACAAAGTGGAAAATGAATAAATTGCTTAGAAAGACAAATATTTTGGAAATTTGAATTTGTCATCTGCAACATTTTTATGCCCCCGCATCGAAAGATTGGAGGCATATCGTTTTACCATTATCCATCTGTCCGTCTGTCTGTCCGTCATTGAGACCGTCAGTCTGTCTGTCTGCAAAACTTAACCAAAAACTTGACATTGCCAATTACTACCAGCCTATTCAAGATACAATGCTCATATTTGGCATGATGAGCATAATACACATCCCCTCATGCCAAGGTCATGTGATAAGGTCAAGATCACATACCAAGGTCAAATACAAAAAAAACCCCAAAACAAACAAACAAAAAAACAAACCCTCATGTATGGTGGGGAATTGTGTTTCAAAAACACATCTTGTTAGCTCGGCTATTTTTCGAGAAAACCCGAGGTATTTACATCACCTGAGCGTCATTGACATCGGCGTTGGCTTGACAAACATTAAGCTTGGTCATATCTTTGTTGTTATTGAAGATATCCTCATGAAACTTGGCATGTGTATAAACCATCACAAGAGCTATCTAGACTATCAAGGGGGGTAACTCTGAAAGCATTTTTGTAAGTTATGCCCCTTTTACGACTTAGAATTTTTGCATTATCTAGCACCTGAAGCTGAGCGTTGGCACCTGTCTGTGGTGCTCTTGTTTTTATTTGGACTTGTCTAAAATTTCACAGTGTGGGAACTGGTTAAGGCAAAACATAACATTTTGCCATTATATAGTCACTATTCAAGACACAGCTCATTTTCATACGTTGCTGAAGGTGTCTGTATATTGGTATCAGCTCTGTCCATCCAGTCATCTGTCAGTCAAATTTCTTGTTAATATATACCTACATTTACGGACAGATTTGAATGAATTTTTCACAGAATATTCCTCGTCACCTGACCTTGTTGATGTCATCTGGAGTTATGCCATTTCAGGCTGCGTCATGGAAAATAGGGACTTAATGGACAATTTCTTACCATCTACATTTTTGAGCAGATTTGAATGAAATTTTCACAGAACATTCCTCACCACCTGACCTTGTGCATATTGTCAGGATAGCCTTTTAAGGCCTAGCCATAGAAAGGGGACTTAATGCAATTTTTTCTGTCTTGACTAGTTTCTGCTGTATATTTAGACTATGGTACTCGTTAAACACTGCCAAAGGTGAGACATATATTGGTATCATCTTCTTCCTCTGTCCATTAATCCGTAGGTCCATCCATACTTCCACATCTTGTTCTCACATTCCCTACATTTATAGAGGAATTCGAATGAAACTTTGAATGAATATTTCTTGTCATCTGACCTTGCCAGTATGGTCTAGGTTTTTAGGTCATGATGACCTATTGCAATCGTGTTTTGTCCGTTGTGGTGTGTTAACTTTTTACATTTTCGGCTTCTTAAGAACCCTTGGATGGATTTCAACAAAACTTGGCAGGAAGCATCCTTATTGGAAGGCGCTTCAGATTTGTACACGTCATGGATTTATCTGCCCTTTCGGCTCCATAAGGGGCCAAAGGATACATCTTTTAAATTCTTGTCATGAGCCGGCTGTCAGATTAGATTCACATTTGGTATTTAGAGTCTTTACGGGAAGGACTACCAAGTTTGTACAAGAATCTGTCAAGAAATGGCTGTGCTGGGGGGGGGGGGGTAAGGTGTGTGTGTCGGGGGGTACATAAGCTTACATAGTGACAACCTTGAAAATCTTTTTCTACCAAACCAAAAGACCTCCAGCTCTGATATTTTGTATGTGGCATCGTCTAGTGGACCTATATAAATATATATATATATTAAATAAATTATAACCCCAGGGTCAAAATTAGCCTGTTCCCTGTCGTCACAAGTTTAACATAGGCTTATATAGTGTAAATTTAAGAATCTTCTCACAAACTAGACAGCCTAGAGCTTTTATATTTGGTATGTAGCATCATCTGGTGAATTTCTATCAAGATTGTATAAATCATGGCCCCATAGACGGAATAAGCCCATTCCCGGACGTCACAAATTTTACAAAGGGCTTATATAGTGAAATTTTAAAAATCTTCTTCTCCCAAACAGGAGGGCCTAGAATATTGATGTTTGGTAAACAGCATCATCTGGTGGACCTCTATCAAGATTGCAAAAACTTTTGTCTCAGGATTAAATTAAGCCCATTCTGGATGTCAAAAATTTTATTTAACATAGGCTTATATAGTGAAATTTGTAGAAATCTCCCAAACAGGAAAGCTAGAACTTTGATATTTTGTATACAGCATCCTCTTGTGGACCTCTATCAAGATTGCACAAATTATTGCCTCAGGATTAAAATTGGCCCATCCCATCACAAATTTAACATTGGCTTATATACCGGTAGTGAAAACTTTAAAAATCTTCTCTCAAACAGATAGGCCTAGAGCTTTGATATTTGGTATGTAGCATCATCTGGTGGATCTCTATCAATATTGTATGAATTATGGCCCTAGGGTCATAATTAGCCCATGCCCTGGGTGTCACGAATTTTATATAGGGCTTATATAGTGAAAATTTAAAACTCTTCTTCTCCCAAACAGGTGGTCCTAGAGCATTAATATTTTGTATGTAGCATTACCTGGTGGACCTCCATCAAGATTGTATAAATTATGGCCCCAGGGTCAGAATTAGCCTGTTCCAAGATGTCCCAAGTTTAACATAGGCTTGTTTAGTGAAAACTTTTCAAAATCTTCTTCTCCCGAACTAAAAGGCTTAGATCTTTGATATTTAGTATGTAGCATAATCTAGTGGACTTTTATTTGTTTTTGTGATCTTTTGACTCAGGTGACTGATAAGGCCCTATGGGCCTCTTGTTAGATTTCAGACTGGGTCATAGAAAAAAGAAGCCTTTATGCAAACTTTCTTGGCCCTTGATTTCTGGACAGAATTTTACAGAATGTGTATCCATGAGTTCATATACCTTTATAGCTTCTCTCATAGAAAAGCAGTTATATGGTGGCATATATTGTGACTTTGACACTCCTGTAGGGACATAGGTTCCTTGCATTTGTAGTCATTAGTTGGTTAAATGGTCATCCCTTAATGCAAACTAAATCCAAAAAGATTTTACAGCTATCCAAACTTGATTGAAGATGCAATAAGATGGCTCTTATTTAGAACATAAGTTCCTGTCATTGTTAAGCATCAGTTGGCTGAGATCATCCATCAATGTCAAGGTCACTTATTAAGGTTATTTTAATTAAAAAAGACTGTTATGGGGACATGGTGTCAAACCCTTTAACAGATGGTAACATTTTAGACTGGTCCAAATTGAAAGGAGATGCGGAGGTAAATTTTGAAATGGTGAAATTTTAGACTTTTTCAACTTTCTGAGTAGATAATATTGTGGGAAATGAAGAAATTGCTTGGTTAAGCAGTTTCTGAATTTTCACAAGGTTTTCTAAATTGTTTTTCATGAGGGATGTCTGAATGGATTACCACATGTTTTCTTCTGGCTTTTTCTATCAAGCACCTGCAGCCCAGCACAGAGCAAATGCTGTCTTGGTTAACTTCTTGAATAGAGCACCAATTTCACATATCTTTCACTATTTTTCAAAGTGTCAGTTGAGATCTATCTTCATTGGGTATATTCTTGTTGCCAGGAGTTCTTGACAGATCAGATTACACATATGTGCTGTCTGATCTTAGTCAATACCACTTGTTTGTACCTTTCAAATCAGAGTAGTTTTTCCCTGACACATTTCCCCCTGATTTTGGATAGCTCTAAGGTCAATGGCACGTTTCAAGGTCAAATGTTAAATTGAGTTTGTCCAGACTATAGTGTTTTCATTTATGGTTGTTTTTCAATATGACTAAGCACATTTGTTCTCCATCATGAGTAGGTGTACAATTTGGGAAAAATTATTCAGAGAGCATCAAGGTCACAACTCAAGGACATTAAAACTAAGTGTGTCTAGAGCATAGCTCCAAAAATTATGGACGGATTTTGAATGTTAAATTTAGTACATCCAGAGCATAGTTCCTTCAATTATGGATGTATTTCAATATAAGTTGGCTTTATTCTATTATGAGTAGATGTACTATTTGAAAGATTTAGATAGCTCAAACTGAAAGGTTATAGCTCTGGGCCAATCTTTAAATTCAGCATATTCGGACTAAGCTCCTAAAGATTTAAAACAACTCACCACAATTGTTATCGATGATTAGTAGGTGTGCTATTTTGTACAATTTTTCAGATAGCGCCAAGGTCAAGGTCACAGCTCAAGGTCAAATTTTAGAATTAAGTATTTCAAGAGCATAGCTCCTTCAATTACGGTTGGATTTCAATATAACTTGGCACAATTGTCCTTTATGATGAGAAGATGTACCATTTGAAAGAGTTGTTAAGATGGCTCCAAAGTCAAGGTCACATGTTAAAATTGAACATGCTTGGAATGAGCTCCTAAAATATGGATTGATCTGGAAAAAACTTTTCACAATTGATCTCTATCATAAGTAGATGTGCCAATTGAAAAAAAATTTCAGATAGCTTCAAGGTTGAGGCCACAACTCAAGGTCAAACATTGAAATTAAATATGCCTGGAGAAAGCCAAGCATATATACAGTAAAACCCCTCTAAAACGACCACTTGCAGTACTTTCTGAAAGTGTTTGTAATAGAGGGGTGGTCGTAATACTGAGGTTTGGTCTTTTGTTGTCAAGTAATTCATGTTTATTTCATTTTCGTTATTTGAATATATTAATACTATAAATACAAAAATGAAACTATAAGAACATGTATTACAGCGGAATCTTATGTCATTTTCAAATTTGCGATCTTCGATAAGTTCTACTTTCGCTATTCTCCATTTGATCAATCTGATTCAGAAGTCCGACCTCAGATTATTTATGCGTAAGCACAGGTTCAAAGTGTCAAACTGTCGATATCATATCTTCTACAATGTGAATACCAAGCATCAATTATGTTGAAATCAAAATTTAATTGCTAATTAACTGTTCGAAACGCCGTCAACAAACTAATCGTAACTTCTCGGATACGTTTTCACTTTCGAATTTATTTCTCGAATCAAAACCTGTGACACATTCAAATAACAATTAAAAATGATACGAGCTATAATTTCTAAAAGTGATCGGCCACTTTAATCATAACACCTATTATAATGAGGGTTCGATATCACATAATCAAAAATCCGATAATGTATTTACAATGTATTCGTACCAAATTAGTGTCGCTCTTATCAAGTGTGAAATTCGGGTGGTCGGTCTCAATGTGCGAAGTTACTGGTCGTTTTAGTGGGGTTCAAAATAGTGTATCAGCTATAGTTGGTACTGAATTTAGTGGTCGTAATTCGGAATAGCGGGGTGCCCGTTTTAGAGGGGTTCGCGACCATTGAAATAAAGAACAAAAAATTCCGTTCTTTGAAAAAGTGGTCGTAATAGAGGGGTGCCCATATTTCCGGGGTGGTCGTAAGGAGGGGTTTTACTGTATTACGATTCTTGTTAAGCACATTAAGGTTGGATATGTAAATTTAAAAAGGCTGAATCATTTAGATGACTGTCTGAAATCTGATCAACTTTGTTTCAGTGCCTGCTTCTAGAAGCGAATACCACAGAATTCAACAACAATTAGAGAATGAGAAATTTCCACCAGCTTTTCCAAATGGGGCACCTCGAGCCTTCCATGAATTAAACAAACAAGAACAAGCAGAAATAGAGAAAAAAAGACTTGCAGGTAACTAAAGAATAAGTCAATATATAGGGGGGGGGGGTGCAATATTGCTGTTATCCTCTATATCTATATGGGCACTTATGATAGTGTTGTGTTAACCCCTTGTTTTTAGCTCAATGTGAGCTTTTGAGGTTGTGTGATGTCATCTGTTTTGTGTTGTTTGTCATAAACATTTACTTTGCAGACATTCTATAATTTTTGCTCAATCAGCCTCAACATTGGTCAGAAAGTTAGTCTTCATAGTATCTCATTTGAAATTCGGGTCAATTAACCCATTCCCACACAGCTAAGTTTTAGACTGAGAAGCTGCAGACGACAATTTCAAGTTGATAGAATTTTTTTTTTTTCATCTTTTTGGACAGACAACATTGTGGATAATGAAGAAATTGCTTGATACAAGCAATTTCTTCATTTTCCACAATGTTTTACAAAGTTTTTTTTCTTGAGGGGCGTAAAAAGGAGGGATTAAGTGGGAAAGGGTTAAAAAAAAAAAGGGTCAAATCTTAGAAATCTTTCTAGGTGCTCTAGAAACCACAACTGATTCTCAATCAACTTAAGTATTGGTAAGAATTTTTATGTTGAACTTGCTTAGGCCACTTCATCTTTTAGAAATCAAATCAAACTTACCTCTTATCTAACTTTGCCAAGAGATCCAGAAAATAACATTTGGGATTTCTATTTTATAACATGTTCACATGTCGGAACAATATTAGACGGAAATCATATCTATGTCATCATTGTGCCTTTACCACTCCTCGACTCAAACTCAAAATTTGATATATCTTTTTGCTTATAACTTACCAATTCCATTCCCAAACACACCAAATTACCAAGACAATTTTGGAATGACAGCCCAATATGCTATGGAATCAACTGCATTTGCCATAAATGATGACTAACTGAAAAGAAAACAGCTCTTTTAGGGTGTGATGCTTCACTTGTCTTATTTTGAGTCAAATAATCTCTCTAGACCAATTTCTTATTTGAAATAAGAATTAATTAGATGTACATACTCTAATCTGTTTTTTCAAGAAAATAAGTATTACTTGGAAAGGTAGTACCAAGGGTTTAAATTCATTTATTTTCGATGGAGGGTATATTAAGCTACTTAATGATTTGGACAAGAAATTCTGTAATTGAGATCCCTGTTAATGGACTTGCGTGAATCTTTGATGTTTTTGATTTTGAAATTTTTGTTACCATGAATTTATGTATATGAAAAGTTTTAGGGCAGAAGATTTTTGTTGGGTCTTCATAAAACAATGGCAGTCTCCAGCTTCGTTGTCAAAGTAATTACCTATATATGATGATAAACGACTTTGCTTAAAAAGGGTTAGAAAAACATGATTTTCGTTCAATCATCATAAATCTGTGATGTTCTATTATATTTTTATTAAGGACTGAGTTTTTTTCATTTATGTAATTATGATAATATTAACAGTGATTTTAATAGTAATATGGTTAGATAAACATTTATAATGAAACTATTTCTATGATGAAATTTAGAATGTTTTTATGGAGTTCATGATTGTTCGTATTTCGCATTACAAAGCCATAATGTGTTATGTAAAAGAATTTGTCTGCCAAATTGTTTTCATGAGATATATAGAATTGATTGGTGCCAACCATGTTTGGCTCTGAACAATCAGAATTAAGTAGAAGCTAACTACTAGCTGTATCTATGCCAATGCTGTCCTGATTGCCCCAATAAATACATGGTATAATATAGCGCTTGGACTGATGATAATTCAGTGAACACTGTAAATATGATGACATCAAGTAAATAATGTTATTTTAGTAAATATTGTAAGTGTTGTAAACCACTAGGACTTAAAGTCAAAATATAGACAGCTAGCTTTCCAAGTCAAAACTGATTTAACATCTTAGAAAATTACAATCAGCTGGGCAATTTTGATGTCGAATATGTGTTGGTGATCAGCAATTATTAATGATTTTGCTAGGAGTGGTATGACGACATTAAGATTGATTTGGTATGTCTACTTCAATGAAACAAAATAAAGGTAGTGGTACAACAACATATCCCTATACGACTGGTACAACAACAAAGCAATTGTATATAATTAGTATATATGTATGTATTATTTGCATTGTCAAATCCACAGGATTTGACAGCAGATGGGTTTTCATGGATTCGAATCCTGGTGGCTGCACATATCCTTTCCGACATTTGTCTCTTACCAATGGGTGGATAATTGTAAACCTAAGTGGGATAGCAGCTGGAGGCTAGGAAAGGGTGTAGTGGTAGTACTGGTGTGAGAAATACCAAAAATCCATTGTAAGGTGCTCCAGCCGCCACAATGTGACTGAAATACTGTTAAAAGTGGCGTTAAACTCAAACCAATCAATCAATCAATTGACAGCATAACCTCAGTGTTTTTTACAAGTAGCATGTCACACCTAGTAATCCATCAAAGATCACTTGTCAATTTTATGATATAGCCAAAGAACCATAAATATTGGACCCTTGATATACAGTGAAAACTTTGAAAATTTTGTTAATACTTTTCTTCTTAGTAACTGAATTGTACATAACTTGTCATTTTTGTCATAGCTGAATCAAAAAGACTTTTACTGATATATAAAACAGAATACTGTAGAAAAGCCTACAAGAAAACTAAAGTGACCAAGATGGAAGAAAGGACAGCGACCATATGTCAGAGAGAAAATTCATTCTATGTGGACACAGTCAGGGCCTTCAGAGATAGAAGATATGAGTTTAAAGGTTTGACTAAGGTAAATTAAATTGTTGAAATATTCAATTTGTGAGCATGCCTTGTTTGCAATTAGACACAAAGTGGGAATTTAAGATGCATACAAGTATGAGGAAGTTAAGATGCATAGAAGCGATGTCTGGGGAATTCATGTAAATGAATTCATAAATTGTGTGAGAATACAACATAACTAGTACTGAAATATACATACAGATGATGAACGAAAGAAAACCCTTTGGCAAATTTAAATTGCATTCTGTTTTCCATCATTGAAATTCATTACTTTAAAACCACATCAATACTTCACTTAGCCCGAAAATAGAAATTATCCATAAATGAGTAGAATAGAACCAAAGAATCGTTACTTAAGCCTTATGTACTTTGGAAACAGTTGTATGAGTAAGTGAACCATGGGAAACATATTCATACATCTAATTTGGATAGGTGTGCACATGCATATCATTATAAATCTGCTTTGTTTGAAGTAAATCAGTTGGAAAAATGTGCTAAAAAAGTCAACTTCATCTGTAAACAATTGTAAACCATCTTGAATTTAGCTAAGAGTTTTATAGTAGGGAAGATATATAAAAGATTGTTTAATGAATTAATATAAATAACTGACAAAATAATGCGCTATCATTTTGAAATTCACTTTGATTTTTAGCTCGGCTGTTTTCAGAGAAAACCCAAGTATTGCCATAGCCTTGATGTCGTTGTCATTGTGCCAAAACTTTGACATTTTGTGATATCTCTGGTTCTACTAAAGGCATTCACTTGAAACTTGGCACACTTATTCACTATCAAAAGAGCAACTATACTATCAAGGGTGAGAACTCTAGATGCATTTTGTCCACTATCCAGCACCAAATAGCTAAGTGTAGGCACCTGAAGGCGGTGCTCTTGTTAATGATTCAAGGAGACTTATTTTCAAGATTAATGTATAAGATGGATCATTTTGTATGCAAAGGCAAAATGACCTGTCTGATTCATGGACTTTAAAAAGTGACAGTCACTTGTGCTAGACAGCCACTCTGGATAAGGCTGGTTGGTGCCTGTCTTAAACAGGTTTGATGGGTTGTAAGATTAAATTGTGGGGACTACCTAACAATGAGTTGTCAATACACACTTGTATGATTTTAGGTATGGAAGAAGAAACTGTCAGAAGCTCAAGATTCAGGAGATGCGTCCGAGATCAAGAAGTGTAATGGTATGGTGGTGCTGTATGACTCCCTACAGCTGGCCCATAAATGTATTCTCAACTCTTTCTATGGATATGTCATGAGGAAAGGGTAATAAAGAATGATGAACTTTTGGGATATGCTAGATATATTATATATCATCTATTTGTTATGATGATAATTGTAACCCTTCAAAACTATATTCAGGGTATATAGAAGTCAGCTTATTGCTAAGCCAGTAGGTTCTTGTCAGCCCATTTTGTCTTCAACTGCTGGTTGGTTTTGGTTTAGATTTCACACAAGCACTCAGTATTGAAAAAAGAAGTTATGTTATATTGGTTACATTCCTTTTATTTCTCTTGGAGTTGTGGCCCTTTGTTTGAAAATTTGTCTGCCCATTTTGTCTTCAACTGCTGAATGGATTTGATTCGAATTTCAAATATGCTTTCAGTATCAACCAAAGATGTGCATATTTTGCTGTTGTTCACAGTCTATTGACATTTCTTGAAGTTATGACCCCATGTTCAAAAAGGCTTTTATTCCAGTCACCAAATGTTTTTTTCTGTGACAGGGAGAAATCGGGGATATTGTCCATAGTTAGTGATATTCTAGTTTATTTAATTTCTGTGAAGATTTCTTGAATTCAGTTGCTAAATGAAGCTGAAATAGCACTATATTAAAAATTTTGTTGAATTTTGGTTACATAAAAGAAAATAGGAGTATTAAAAGAAAGAAGCCAAGGGCTGTAGTACTTGACTCACCTGATTTTTAGCTCACCTGAGCATGAATTGCTCTGGGTGAGCTATTGTGATCGGTCATAGTCTGGTGTCCATCCATCCATCCGTCTGCCCATCTGTCCACAATTACAAAGTCTCTCACCAATGGGTGGATAATAGTAAACTTAAGTGGGATAGCAGCTGGAGGCTAGGAAAGGATGTAGTGGTAGTACTGGTGTGAGAAATACCAGGAATCCATTGTTAGGTGCTCCAGCCACCGCAATATGACTGAAATACTGTTAAAATTGGCATTAAATCACATCCAATCAATTGCGATAACAAAAAATCATCTCCATTCTAAATTAACCATGAAATTTCAACCAAACTTCACAAAAAATATCCCAAAACATCAAACAGAACAATCCAACTGAAGAAATGATTTATTAAAATTTGCCATATTCAGCTCCACTGGCCAAAGGACAGCAAAGCTATTGTCATGGCGTTGTGTCTTTTGTGCGTCCATCTGTCTGTAAACTTTTACTTTTGAAATCTTCTTAGAAAGTACTTTACAGAATTCAGCCAGGTTTCACAGAAATGATCCCTTTGTGACCCTCTATTAGATTCCTTCAAAGAATTTGATTGGATGAGAAACATGGTTTTAGTGGATGGGGCTAATTCCATGTTTGATCAAACCTATGAAAATTTTCTCCTCAAAAACTATTCAATGGATTTCAACCAAATTTTACAGGACTGATACTGGGGTGACCCTTTATCAGATTTCTTCAAAGAATTTTTATTGGATGAAAAAACATGGCTTTAATGGACAGGGCTTATTCCATTTCTGGTGAAAACTTTGTATATCTTCTCAGAAACCATTTGATTGATTTCACCCAAATGTTACAGGAATGATCCTATGTTGACTTCTTATCAGATTTATAAAAGAATTTTGATCAGATGAAGAATGCAGCTTGAATGAGCAGGTCTAATTTCCTTAAATGGTATAGAGTGAAATCTTTAAAAATCTTTTTTCTCCGAAACCATTTCATTGATTTCAACCAAATTTCACAAGGATTTCTGATTTTGCTAAAAAAAAAGTCATTTGGTCTTAACTCTATTACACCCTATGTTTCAAACTCACAATATTAAAGAATTAAGTTGGAGCTACCCAGTCTTTTCAAGGAAGTTAAAAATGGGTAATTTTCAGGTAAATAAGTATACATGTAGGGTCCATTGTATAGTAACAGTGCCCATTGGTACAGTATGTAGATGATTTAGCCCATTCATATTCAGTGACAGTTTTTGATGCCCGTCAAGAAAAACAATTGGGAAAAGATTGTGGAAAATTAAGAAAGTGCTTGCAACAAGCAATTTCTTCATTTTACACAATATTTTCTATCTAGAAAGTTGAAAATATCTAAAATTTCATGAACTTAAATTTGTTGTCTTCAGCTTCTTTCAATAAGGACTAGTTTAAAATTTGGTTGTCTGGTATTGGGTTAAATTCAAAGTCTCTATTGACAAAATTCTCTCAAAAGGAATCCTTAAATCTCTGTTAAATTAATGTACAGACCCTCCTATGAATCATTTCAGTACAGGTCACTAGCACAATACAAAAAAGTTTGCAGTACAGAAAACGGGAAATAAATCAAAAATTATTTTGCGTTGGTAACACAAAATTTCCTTGACCAGATAGTCATTAGTTTGGAGACATCCTGATTTTCTTTTGTCAGCCCTTTGCGAACACTGAAATTGATTACGTAATGATATTGTCTGTCATGTGATATTATGCATTAATTTTTTGAAAACGGACAAAATGGAGGAGAGTAAGCTGTCAAGAGAACAAACATGCTTGTGTTCATCTTTACTGACAGAATCAGGGAGTAAAATGCATTGTAAAGAAAAACAGACATTTACTCTAATAGCAGAAGTACATTTAGGAAAGAACATGCCTGTTTGGAATCCTGAGCGTAAATATTTTTCTTCTTTTGTGTATGATGTCATAAAACATGTTGTCATTGAAGTAGGCTTATGATATACAGGTAAACATCATGTGACTTAATCATGTTAGATCAACAAAGAAACAGCATAAAGAGATATACCTAGCAAGATTTTGTAACTGATCCATTCTGAAGATCCACCTCTTTTCCAGTCATGTCTCTTCTTTAATGATCAATTCACATTAATGAACAGTGTGCATTTTTGTGAAAAATATAACAAAAACAATTTCTAATGTATTATTGAGAAATTTAATTTTATCCATAGAAATATTGCTGAAATTGGGATCAATGGAGCCTTTAACTTATTATCAGGTGGCAAAATTTCAAACTGGTCCAACTTGGAAGGAGTTGCAGAAAATTGGAAGAGCCAAATAGGGTAGATAAGATTGTGAGAAAAGGAGAAAGAGCTTGCTACAAGCAATTTCTCCTTTCCTACAATCTTTTCCCTGATTGTTATTTTTCAGGGTGCAAGAAAGTGGCATGTAGGTTGATTAGTGAAATAGGTTAACACCAATTGATTAAGTATAGGGATGAAATATGGCTGATTGTACCATTTAGTTCAGCATGGCAATGATTTAGTATTTAATTTACAGTGCCCGTTGGTACAGTATGGAGATGGCTGGAGTTGTGTGTTACACTGGGGCAAACATTATTACAAAAGCTAGAGAAATAGTGGAACAAATTGGGTAAGTTTCTTGTTTTATTTCCAGGCAAATAGATATTAGTTTGGTCTAAACTCTTTTTTTTTTCCAGTAGAAAATATTGTGGAAAATGAAGAAAATTCTTTCAACAATCAATTTCTTCAATGTTTTCATTTTTTTGGGGGGGGGGGGTATAAAAAAAGCAGGATTCTGTGGGAAAGGGTGAAAGACTTTCCATTTGTTACATTTGTGCTTTGCCTGCAAGCTAAACTGTGAATATAGTGTGAAATTTTTATTGTTTTTAAGGCTAAATTTGACCCATCACCATAAAATTTTAGACCAGTTCAAAGTCAAAAGAAGTTGCAGATGACAATTTTAAGTTGATGAAATCTTTAAACTGTTTGTCTTTTGGGATGGAAAACATTGTGGATAATGAAGAAATTGTGTGTGTGTGGGGGGTGTTAAAGAGTCGCTGTGTTGGAATAGGTAAAATTAACATCTGCAATTTAGGGCTGTGTTAACATGAATATTAAGAGTGCTTGCCTTCGGATCTTGCAAAACAACTTTATTTCAATCTACCATTCTCTATTCCAGGAGGCCACTAGAGTTAGACACAGATGGTATCTGGTGTGTTTTACCTGCTACATTCCCAGAAAACTTTGTAGTCAAGACAACAAACCCTAAAAAATCTAAAGTGACTATATCTTATCCTGGTGCAATGTTGAATGTCATGGTCAAGGTAGGGATTTTGTATGTTTGGTTTCTTTAACCAATTACCAGACGGCAAACTTTTAGACCAGCCCAAATTCAAAGCAGTTGCAGATGACAATTTAAGTTGAAATTTTTATAATCTTTGTTTGGGTAGAAAACATTGTGGATAATGAAGAAATTGCTTGTATCATTTTCCACAATGTTTTGCAAAGCTTTCATATTGAGGAGTGTTTAAAAGCGTCACTGTGTGGAAATTGGTTAAAGTGTTATTGGTGTGATAAATTATTTCATATGGCCTTATTGTAAGGGACTTGTGTGGCTCATAGGGTTAACCCATGCCCAAACAACAAAATATAATACTGGTCCAAATTGAAAGGAGTTGCAAATGACAATTTAAATTTTATGAATCTGATTTTTAGGTCACCTGACCGAATGGTCATGGTGACCTATTGCAATCATCGTTTGTCCGTCGTCATGCGTCGTCCATCGTGCGTCGTACGTCGTCCGTTAACTTTAAACATTTTCATCTTCTTCTCAAGAACTACTGGGCGGATTTCAACCAAACTTGGTAGAAAGCATCATTGGGGGATACCAATTCAAGTTTGTGAAAATAGGGGTTCTGGGGGTCATAGGGGCCCAAATAGGGGCCAAAAAGGGGTTATTTTTTGGTACTTCTTTAAAAATCTTCTTCTAATAAACCGTTAATGCCAGAGCTTAAATATTTTGTGTGCATGACAACTAGGACAGGTATATTATAAATTGTGAAATTCATGCCCCTGGGGTCATGTATGGGGCCACACCAAGAGGTCAAAGTTCATCATGTTAAAAAATTCACATTTTCATCTTCTTCTGATGAAGTACAAAGCCAATTTCAAAGAAACTTGGTGAAAAGCATCATTTGGTAATGGTTATTCAGATTTGTGAAAATAAAAAGGCTGGGGGGTCAGGGGGCCCTAAAATGGGGACCAAAAGGGGGTAATTTTTGGTAACTTTTAAATATTTCATCTTCATCTCAAGAACTACTGGGCGGATTTCAACCAAACTTGATAGAAAGCATCATTGGGGGATGCTAATTCAAGTTTGTGAAAATAGGGGTTCTGGGGGTCATAGGGGCCCAAATAGGGGCCAAAAAGGGGTAATTTTTGGTACTTCTTTAAAAATCTTCTTCTAATAAACCGTTTATGCCAGAGCTTAAATATTTTGTTTGCATGACAACTAGGACAGGTATATTATAAATTGTGAAATTCATGCCCCTGGGGTCATGTATGGGGCCACACCCAGAGGTCAAAGTTCATCATGTTAAAAAATTCACATTTTCATCTTCTTCTGATGAAGTACAAAGCCAATTTCAAAGAAACTTGGTGAAAAGCATCATTTGGTAATGGTTATTCAGATTTGTGAAAATAAAAAGGCTGGGGGGTCAGGGGGCCCTAAAATGGGGACCAAAAGGGGGTAATTTTTGGTAACTTTTAAATATTTCATCTTCTTCTCAAGAACTACTGGGCGGATTTCAACCAAACTTGGTAGAAAGCATGATTGGGGGATGCTAATTCAAGTTTGTGAAAATAGGGGTTCTTGGGGTCATAGGGGCCCAAATAGGGGCCAAAAAGGGGTAATTTTTGGTACTTCTTTAAAAATCTTCTTCTAATAAACCGTTTATGCCAGAGCTTAAATATTTTGTGTGCATGACAACTAGGACAGGTATGTTATAAATTGTGAAATTCATGCCCCTGGGGTCATGTATGGGGCCACACCCAGAGGTCAAAGTTCATCATGTTAAAAAATTCACATTTTCATCTTCTTCTGATGAAGTACAAAGCCAATTTCAAAGAAACTTGGTGAAAAGCATCATTTGGTAATGGTTATTCAGATTTGTGAAAATAAAAAGGCTGGGGGGTCAGGGGGCCCTAAAATGGGGACCAAAAGGGGGTAATTTTTGGTAACTTTTAAATATTTCATCTTCTTCTCAAGAACTACTGGGAGGATTTCAACCAAACTTGGTAGAAAGCATCATTGGGGGATGCTAATTCAAGTTTGTGAAAATAGGGGTTCTGGGGGTCATAGGGGCCCAAATAGGGGCCAAAAAGGGGTAATTTTTGGTACTTCTTTAAAAATCTTCTTCTAATAAACCGTTTATGCCAGAGCTTAAATATTTTGTGTGCATGACAACTAGGACAGGTATATTATAAATTGTGAAATTCATGCCCCTGGGGTCATGTATGGGGCCACACCCAGAGGTCAAAGTTCATCATGTTAAAAAATTCACATTTTCATCTTCTTCTGATGAAGTACAAAGCCAATTTCAAACAAACTTGGTGAAAAACATCATTTGGTAATGGTTATTCAGATTTGTGAAAATAAAAAGGCTGGGGGGTCAGGGGGCCCTAAAATGGGGACCAAAAGGGGGTAATTTTTGGTAACTTTTAAATATTTCATCTTCTTCTCAAGAACTACTGGGCGGATTTCAACCAAACTTGGTAGAAAGCATCATTGGGGGATGCTAATTCAAGTTTGTGAAAATAGGGGTTCTGGGGGTCATAGGGGCCCAAATAGGGGCCAAAAAGGGGTAATTTTTGGTACTTCTTTAAAAATCTTCTTCTAATAAACCGTTTATGCCAGAGCTTAAATATTTTGTGTGCATGACAACTAGGACAGGTATATTATAAATTGTGAAATTCATGCCCCTGGGGTCATGTATTGGGCCACACCCAGAGGTCAAAGTTCATCATGTTAAAAAAATCACATTTTCATCTTCTTCTGATGAAGTACAAAGCCAATTTCAAAGAAACTTGGTGAAAAGCATCATTTGGTAATGGTTATTCAGATTTGTGAAAATAAAAAGGCTGGGGGGTCAGGGGGCCCTAAAATGGGGACCAAAAGGGGGTAATTTTTGGTAACTTTTAAATATTTCATCTTCTTCTCAAGAACTACTGGGAGGATTTCAACCAAACTTGGTAGAAAGCATGATTGGGGGATGCCAATTCAAGTTTGTGAAAATAGGGGTTCTTGGGGTCAAAGGGGCCCAAATAGGGGGCAAAAAGGGGTAATTTTTTGTACTTCTTTAAAAATCTTCTTCTAATAAACTGTTAATGCCAGGGCTTAAATATTCTGTATGCATGACAACTAGGACAGGTATGTTATAAATTGTGAAATTCATGCCCCTGGGGTCATGTATGGGGCCACACCCAGAGGTCAAAGTTCATCATGTTAAAAAATTCACATTTTCATCTTCTTCTGATGAAGTACAAAGCCAATTTCAAAGAAACTTGGTGAAAAGCATCATTGGGTACTGATTATACAGATTTGTGAAAATTAAAAGGCTGGAGGTCAGGGGTGCCAAAAATGGGGACCAAAAGGGGGTCATTTTTTCGTAACTTTTAAACATTTTCATCTTCTTCTCAAGAACTACTGAGGGGATTTCAACCAAACCTTTTTCTAATTCTTTCAAACAAAATCACTTGTCTTGGTGCTCTTTTACTCAGGTGACCGTTAAGGCCCACTGGGCCTCTTGTTTTACCTTTGGGATAGAATACATCATGGAAATGAAGAAATTACATTTTTGCATCAAATGGTCAGAATGTTTGTCTGTATATCTAGTAGAATAACCTGTAGTTTTTCAACTGTAAGATCTTCTTTGATAAACAAGTTCTATAAGAAACCAAATATTCTCAATTTAAGTCAACTAATGAACTCTAATTCACCCAAGGAGCTAAAAAAGGTATGTAAATTTATTCAGATTATTATGAATTTTTTCAAAAATAATCAATAATCTGTCATCAAAAAATTATATTTTCCATAAATTCTGTAAATCTGACCAGTCTAATACCTTGTTGTATGGTAAAGGCTTAAGAGTAAATAAAGTTACACATTTAGCCAATGATAGTTATAACTTGTCTAACTAACAGTAACTAGAATTATGGATCATTATTGTGTTAACCCTTACCCTGCTGAATTTAAGCTGTTTGGGAGGGGGGGAGCAATTAAAATATAATTAAAAGAAAATAAAATATACTTGATCAAGTGTCCCCATAGCAATTCATTAGAAAACAGGCGATGAAAAACAAGATCAGACTGCATGTCTATGAGGTCTGAGCTTGTTCTATACAGTCTGTAAAAATTGGGTCCTACAAAAGCATTGTGTAAAGAAATAGTATGACTAAGCAGAACAGCAGGAGAAGGGTTAAAATATAGCCCTAAACGTAGTAACTTCAGGCTTGTATGGTTTTAATTGTTAACTGAACAAAACATGCAAACAAAAATTAAGCAAAGTTAACATTGACTTCCCATCTGTCCTGCTTGTTATTTTGTTTAGAACAAGAGGGACATTGATGGTAAGGCAAGTGATGACCTAAAATTCTTGGAAGGCCCAGTATAGAAAGAAAACAATTGGATTATGCCTCTTACCTTAGCAGATCTAAGCGCAAAATTCAACAAGATTGACAAATAAATCACAGAATCTACACAGAGTCACTAACCAAGACGTTTCATATCACTAGGAATTTAAATCCAATGAATCTAAACACTTATATCCATATTCTTCCATCTAACTGTCACATGTATTTTTTTGGTAAACAAAATTGACACAATTATAATTATTACAAGTCACGTGATCAGAGTTGCACCCCACTATAGTCTGTTTCATTCTTTCAGATAAATACTATGATAGAATAGTACATTCTGATGAAACAGGCCTGAATATATTTACCTATTGAGGGCGGGTGTATTTGGGTGTACTTTATCAGATTAAGACTTATTTCATCAAAATAATTATATACCAATTGACCAAGTGAATTAGTGTCTAACCTCAGTTAGAAATCCTCTTGTCAAGACCCAATTGTTAATTTGTATGTTAAATTATATGAAAACTATGTTCATGTATTTACAATTTGTGAATTTGAACATTAAAAGATTTTTCTGTCAGTCAGATATTTTTAAGTTGCAAAATCAAAAAATTGCTTCACATAAATGTCAGCCAATTATGAGAGTTCAAAGTAAAATTTCTGTATTAATGTATGATTTAACTGAGCCATCATTTTATTGATTGACAACCACAATATGTCAATTGTGTAAATATGTTGACTTATTATCCTGTAGGACTATTTCACCAATGACCAATACCAGGAGTTAGTAGATGCAGATAAGATGGAATACAAGGTCCGCAGTGAAAACTCTATATTCTTTGAAGTGGATGGACCTTATCTAGCCATGATATTGCCTGCATCGAAGGAAGAAGGGAAGAAATTAAAGAAAAGATATGCTGTGTTTAATTTTGATGGGTCACTTGCTGAATTAAAGGTAAAGATACACACTTGCTTAACCCTTTCCTGTACAAATGTAGGATTTACATAACTGTCATTTCATACTTGAGAAAACATTGTGGAAAAAGGAGAAAATCGTTTGTAAATAGCAATTTTTTTTTCAACAATATTTTCTACCAGATAGGATGGTTTCATTTCCAATTGCATCAAATTTTCTTAGTTGTCTGCAACTTCTTTCAATTTGGACCAGACTTAAAAACAGCAAAGGGTTGATGAAGATTTGGTCCATGTTGCAAATTTTGACTACTATTTTATCATCTTTGATTTCTTAAAATTATGTAATCATAAACTCTCCCAAAGGATCTAATGGCAATGTCACACAATAAGTCAGCTGTCAGAATAGAGCAACTTGCTTCTTTACCCAAAGTATTTTCTATCTTTTCTTAAGCAATACAAATTTATTCTTTTCAGCAGTGCAGTTTGTACTTGTCAAAATTGAAAGACTTGATAGTAATGTTAGGTACAATTCAAAGCTAACCAGGGTGTGAAATGCAAAAGAATAATTTCAAAAGTGTAATAAAATTACAAAAAAGATTAATTAATTTGTGGATATCATACCGTCTTTGTAACTCGGTCCTACATTTTGAGAGAATAACCCACGCAATGACACTTTTTTTCTACCTCAATAGACGAAGAATTTTTATTTTCATAAAATAAATGTCATCTGCAACTTCTTTGAATTTGGACTAGTCTAAAAAATTTTCCTCTGGTAATTGTTTGATAGGATTTTCATTTTATACTTGGGATTTTGAAATTGATAGAAATGGTTAGCTAGAGTTGATAAAGATCTTTCAATCTTCTTTTTAGCAGAAAGGTTAATTGGATTATTCATTTTTTATACCTCCGCAAAACGAATGTTTTCGGGGTATACTGGAATCAGTCTGTCTGTCCGTCTATCTGTGAGACCGATTGTCTGTGTACAAAATAGTACCAATTTTGTGTCGTAAACTCCTCCTTCAGTTTTGCTTCAATATCATTGAAACTTTATACAAAGATTAACCACATGTTGAAGTTTTGCAAGACACAATTTGAAGACTTAACTCCCCCTGGTTCAAGAATTATCTCCCCTTGAAATTAGCCACTTTCATAAACAAGGCTCTGGCAGGGGTATTTAGTCACCTCCTGTGACAAGTTCTGGGTGCTTCGGGTTTTGAAGTTAAAAGAAATGGTGAGATAGAGTTGATCAAGTTCTTCCAATTCTCTTTGTGAAGGTTAACTGGGTTAGTTATTCTCTGTTTCAGTGTTTTGAAGTTACAAGAAATGGTGAGCTAGATATTAGATCTTTCAATCTTTTGTGTTTGCAGAAGGGTTAATTTGATTATTTTCTGTTTTAGGGTTTTGAAGTTAAAAGAAATGGAGAACTTGAGTTGATCAAGATCTTCCAATCCTCTGTGTTTGAAGCGTTTCTAAAAGGAACTACTCTAGATGAATGTTACGCAGCTGTAGCTAAAGTAGCAGACTATTGGCTGGATGTGCTCTTTAGTAAGGTAAAAACCAATATCCTTTTCCATCTTATTAACCCTTTACTAATTTGAAAATTTTAGACTTGTCCGAATTCAAAGGGATAGCAGACGCCATTATAATGTAAGAACATTTCAAAAAGTAGCTATCCTATATGATGGAAAATATTGTGGAAAAAGAAGAAATTGCTTGTTACAAGCAATTTCTCCTTTTCAACAATGTTTTCTAAAGCATGATATCACAGCAACGTGAAGATCGGGGATTGTGTTGGAAAAGGTTAACCATTACCAGATGGCCAAATTTCAGGCTGGTTCAAATTGAAAGAAGTTACAGATGACAATTCAAAGTGAAATGAAATTGAAAAAAAGGTACCAAATAGGGTACTAATATTGTGTGAAAGGAAATTATTATTATCTTTCTCACAATGCTGTCCAAAGATATTTTCCTTTAGTGCACAAAAAGGGGAATTGTGTGGTAATGGGTTAATACAGATCCCAAGCAAAAGTTATCTGAAGATTTATCTGAACTGATTGCTTGCATTGAATTGGAGGACTTTTGGATTAACCCATTCCCACAGAGTGACGCTTTTGGACGACCCTCTAGAAAAACACATGGGAAAAGATTGTGTAAAATGAAGAAATTGCTTGTAACAAGCAATTTCTTCATATAACACAATGTTTTCTACACATAAAGATGAAAAGATCTTAAATTTCATAAACTTTAATTTGTCATCTGCAACGCCTTTCAATTTGGATCAGTCTTAAATTTTGCTATGTGGGAATGGGTTAACCCTTTCTTGGTTAATCCCTGGTTTTTACGTCCCTGTGATTTTATAATTGAGAAAAAAATGTGGAAAAAGAAGAAATTGCTTATGACAAGCAATTTCTTCTTTTTCCACAATATTTTCTACCCTATTAATGGTTATATTTCAAACAAAATAAACTTTTAATTTTCGTCTGCAAAACCTTTGAATTTTGACCAGTCTAAAATTTCAAAAAACAGGAAAGGGTTAAGTGCAATTTGGCTTTGGAACCATGAACCAAATCTGAAAACCCTCCCTGAGATAAAGGTATGGAAAATGAAGAAAATGCATGTATCTTCCATACCATAGAAGGCAGATTTAAATTTTTTTATCTACTTAGAATTTTGACTTTCAATATAGACTGATCTAAAATATTGTAGTCTGGTATTGGTTAAATACAAGAAAATTTATAATTGTATTTACGTCCCAAGTTTGGAAATAAGAGAAAAAAGAAAGGATGGTCAGAATTAAGTCAAAATAGCTTGACTTTGCCTAGAAAGGTCATTTAACCCATATCTACTCAATCCACCGATTTTACATTCCTCAAGAAAAAAGCTTTGGAAAACATTATAGAAAATTAAGCTTGTTAGAATCGATTTCTGCATTATCCACAATGCTTCTTTACCCCAAAAGACAAGGAAAATTTCATGAACTTAAAATTGCTCTCTGCAACTTTTTGGTTTGGACCAGTCTAAAATTTTGCCATCTTGAAATGGGTGAACAGGAAATTTGCTAAGAACTATTTGCAAACATTTTCAGACTTGCTGCTGGTATTGTCTAATGTTACTGACTCTAAATAGTAATGATACATTATTAATTTATATAAGATAATTCTATACATAGCTTTTATAGGGTAAAAAAATGCTGTTATCTTTGACCTTATATTTTGAATTGTAATGAAACTATTTTGCTATTTCTTATGTTTAGGCTGCTAATATGCCAGACTCAGAGTTGTTTGAGTTGATTGCAGAAAAAAGAAGTATGTCGAGAAAACTGGAGGATTATGGAGCTCAAAAATCAACATCCATCAGTACTGCAAAACGCCTTGCTGAGGTAACCCTATCTTTTCAGCGACTATTATCCACCTATCTGTCTCATTTACAGGTCCATCTGAAAATTTCACAAACACTGTGGTAAATATTTCAGTGCAGTATCTGAATGATTAACTAGTCCAATCTTGAACAACATTCTTTTTCTAAGTAAGCATATATAGCCAAGCAGCGAGTTAAACATGAAGATAGATGTTTAACACTTAACCAATCCCACCTTTTAGGCCTACAAGCAAAAAATTGTCTAAGCTGTTTTCTACCCTAAAAGGAAAAGATTTTTAAGTTTCAACTTGAATTTAGCGTCTGCAACATCTTTAGAATTAGACCAGACTAAAATTTTGTCATGTAGTAATGAACTATGAAATGTCATGTTACAGTTTCTAGGAGACCAGATGGTAAAAGATGCTGGTTTAAGCTGCAAGTTTGTCATTTCTAAGAAGCCTGAAGGAGCCCCTGTTACAGAAAGGTAAGTAAAGATCAGTTGCTATAAGAGAGACCAGACTTGCTCTTGGTATACAAGATTATATTACCTAGGGTGAGATAGTTGTAATAGTAATATTACACAAGTGTAAAAACTATACAATTCATCTGAAGAATCTTGAAACGGCTGATTGTTAGTATGAACATTATAAGTAGAATATCAAATTCATGTTCATAAAATACCAAATTGATTAAACTTGTCATCTAAAACAGATAAAAACTGGGCAAAGCCTCATTATACACCCCAAAAATATATTTGGGGGGTATATAGAAGTCAGCTTGTCGGTCCGTCTGTCTGTCTGTAGCTTTTTCGTGTCCGCTCAATTTCTCGGCAACCATTGGACGGATTTGATTCTAACCTCACTGATATAATCAGTATCAAGCAGAGATGTGCATATTCCAGTTTGGTTATGGTCCATTGATTTTTGACGGAGTTATGGCCCTTTAGTGAAAAACCGTGTCCGCTCAATTTCTCAACAACCATTGGACGGATTTGATTCAAATTTCACAGAAAGACTCGGTATAAGTCAGACATGTGCATATCCTATTTTGGTTATGGTCCATTGATTTTTGGCTGAGTTATGGCCCTTCAATTAAAAAGTCGGTTTATTTTCTTATGACCCTTTTGGGGATAGCACTTGTACATGGACAGGCGCTGTTAAGGCGTATTAGTCCGCTTTGCGACAATGTCTAGTTTTCATCTGTCTATAGATGACTTGTTTGATCAATTGGGTATTCAGTGACCACTCATTCAATATCCTATACACACAATGTTTGCTCTAAATCTAGAGGGACAGAACAAATAGATGGAGACTAAGTACACCTCTGAAGCTCAATCAGGCTTGATTTAATTGCATGAAGAACTTTTCCTCTGAAAAGTTCTTCGAGCAATTAAATCAAGCCTGATTGAGCTTTAAAGCAGCTCTAAAACAGATTTTCATGAAAATTTGTTATAGGTATCTGCTTTTCTAAAAGTTATTTATGTAATTTTCAAGATAAAATACTTTCTACTTAATTCTCTTAAAATTCAATTTAATGTGATTCATACTCAGTGCCCTACTTTGAAACATCCGAATTTATCAAGTAAGGTTGTTTGTCTTTGGGTGATATGTATAACAACTTTTTTGCTAGCCGAAGCTTATGACATAATTGATATGTCATTGAAAGAACAATTCAGCCGATGAATTTCGGTTCCATTCGGGTTGTACCTTACCGACTTTTTCGGCGTCTTGTAACGCCTATTTTTTTATTCTTTTAATATCTATATTTAAAGATATGAACAGTCATGTTCATTACAAAGTCAGCTTAATCACTTTCTCACAAATGTCTGAAAGCATTACAGTTAGAAATGAAAATTAGAGCCAAAACTTTCTTTTCATAATCTGTGCAAGAGCCGCTTTAAATGACTTCTTAACCCACTTCCAGATGAAAATACTTAGACTGTTCTTATTGAAAGAAAATTCTTACAAATTGTATCATTCAGGATAAAATAGACTGTTGGAAATAATAATTTGCTTGGTCTTACTATTAAAATGTATTATTCTTTGAATCAATACACTTCTTCATAAAGATCTGATTCACATACATTCTATTATTGGGAATAAGCTTCGTTTTCAATACATGTTCCCGTGTTTTCCTTGAGTCAAGGCATTTTGTAGACTAAACCCTCTCCTGTCTTTCATAACTTTTGACTTGCCCAAATTTAAAGAAGTAGCAGACAACAATGAAAAGTGAGTGCAGTTTGAAAAATAACCAATTTACAGAGCAGAAAATACTGTGGGGGAAAAAAGCAATGGCTTGTTACAAGCAATTTCTTCTTTTCCCACAATTTTTTTCCAAGTATAGAATAAGGATGTAAAAAACAGGGATTGTACAGGAAAGGGTTAATAAAAGAAACAGAAGCCGAGGACAAGACTAAGTGTCTATATGAACTATAAGTTCTATCCAGAACAATAACAATCGAACAAAAAATGAATAATTTTTTACATATCCAGGGACGCAAATTATCAGCTTAATGTCATTTCTATTTAAGTACAATATCTATATTTTTTAACTCTGTTGTATTGTTTTGAAGGTTTATCAAACCTGAATATTTTGTGTTCAAATTCTGTACATGTCTGGTAACTATGTCAAGTAGGTGTATGTGTGTTAGTATGTTAGTTAGTAGAGCTGTAACGATACACTCAAATATTCGGTGAATCGAATATTTTTTTACCGGGGAGTACGTATCGTATTCGTCTGTCTGAGAACCGAATATTGGCGAATACAAAATGTGAAATATTTTTCCGGGATGCAAAGTGCAAAAAATATCCAAGAGGTCATAGATATCCAACATACACAAGCTATAACGACGGTTTCATCAAATTTATGAAGAAAGACGTAAATCCTTAAAGCCTAGGCGGCTCCCGTAGTCGATTGACAGAGGGCGCCTCTGATGCAACTGAATACATATTCTAGATACTAAATCAAAGAATTTCTATTTCACTGGTGACAGCTATTTATTTGTTGTCTACAAGTGGCATTTTGGGTAGTGAATGATAGATTAACTGGACAATCGACGCATGACTTTGACCGCCAACGGTCAGACCTCTGTTAATACTAACAATCAAAAATCATCTTTTTTTTAAGTCAGTCTTAGTTCTTCTAAACCTTTTAAATCAAGATTTTCAATTCAAATTCTAGTATTTATGGCCTAATTTTTCTATCTTATTGACCATTAAGTGCAGATTTTGAAGAAATTGAATGACATAATTTTTCCGAGCAAAGACCATTGTCTTCAATTATGCAACGTATAAATTACCTCCCTTTAAAAAATAAAAGGTAAGCCATGGCTGCATGTCCAATATACCTTGAATGTTGGCTAAAATTTAAATATTTCGTCTTTTCATTATAAGTGATCAATTCTGGTGACAAAAATTTTCATATTAATTGGTAATTTTGTAACAGATAGAATTTTACAACAAATTTTCAAAATATACATATTTAAAGTACAAATACGTGAAATCCTTTAATTATAGGTAAGCAATTTGAAATGATCCAGCTTTTAAGAACGACGGATCTTGATTCACCCTTTGTTAGGCTTGAATTTGCCATACACTTTTGATTGCTGTTGCAGAAATAATAAAACAGTAAACTTAAAACAGCTGTCTGAATCACAGATAGGCATAAGTTTGTTTCATTCTTCACTCAAAGAAATATACAGATAAATATGTCTGTTCCTGGAATAAGTTGTATTTATGAATAAATATTCATATTCATGACCCTGTATCGTGATCTGTATTCGTATTCGTCACTTTCTGTATCGTTACAGCCCTATTAGTTAGTCTGTCCGTCCGTCAGTCCAAATTTGTCCGGACAATTACTCCTACATTTATGGATGGATTTCAAAATAACTTGGCTCAATTATTCTCCATCATGAGTAGATGTGCCATTTGAAAAAACTTTTGGGATAGTTCTAATATCAAGGTCACAGCTCAAGGTCAAACACTAAAATTGTGTTTCTTGAGAAAATTACTCCCTACATTTACGGATGAATTTCAAAATAACTTGGCACAATTATTCTCCATCATGAGTAGATGTGCCATTTGAAAGAATATTTATACCCCCACAAAACAAATGTTTTCAGGGGTATACTAGAATCAGCCTGTTCTGTCTGTCCGTGTGTCTGTCTGTCTGTGTACAAAATACTACCATTGTTGTGTCGGGAACTCCTCCTTCAGTTTTTCTTCAATACCATTGAAACTTTACAAAGATTAACCACATGTTGAAGTTTTGCAAGATGCAATTTTAAAGTCTTAATTTCCCCTGGTTCAAGAATTATCTCCCCTTGAACTTAGACATTATTTATGCTTTGTAGATATATACAGCTAATCATACTACAAATTTTGTGTCGCAAACTCCTCCTTCAGTTTACTTCAATACCTTTGAAACTTGATACAAAGAGTAACCACATGTTGAAGTTTTGCGAGACGCAATTTTGAAGTCTTAATTTCCCCTAGTTCAAGAATTATCTCCCCTTGAACTCAGACATTATTTATGAATTGTAGACATATTCAGCTAATTATACTACCAATTTTGTGTCGGGAACTCCACCTTTCTAGAAAAGCAAAGTCAATAGCAATGTCCTTGTATTGTTAAAGCTCTAATCACACTGAAAGCACTTGCAGGGTATTAAGTTACATACTGTGACAAGTTTTAGTTTGGATATTTCTAATGACAAGGTCACAGCTCAATGTCAAAGACTAAAATTGTGATTGTCAAGAGCATTTCTACTACAATTATGGATGGATTTCAAAATAAATTGGCACAATTATTCTCCATAATGAGTAGATGTGCCATTTGAAAGAATTTTGGGATAGTTCTAATGTCAAGGTCACAGCTCAAGGTCAAGCACTAAAATTGATGGTCAAGGTCAAGTTGATGGTCAAGACTTTGCAGGCTCGACAGCAGTTGTCCTGGGACAACCTTCTAGTTTGAAAAATAACCACTAAGTAGGGGAAGAAATGTTGTGAAAATATTTCTTATTACAAGCAATTTCATCTTTTTCTACAGTGTTTTCTCAATTGTGAAATTGCAAGAATGTGAAAACCATTGGGTGAACAGGATAAGTTTAAAAAGTATGCTGACAAAGGCTTGCTAGAAACTGAAATGTGACAAAAACAACAACAACAGAAAAAAGATGAAATATATAGCTTATGAGATAAAGGAAATGATTGTTGATTAAACATCTTCCCATACATTAGAATAAATACTCAGTAAGAAATTTTTGTACCTAAATTTCTGGATGCATGAGAATTTGTACAAGTACTGCTAGAGGCCAACTAATTTTAACCCTTTCCTGTTTTGCAAAATTTTAGACCTGTCCAAATTCAAAGATTCTGCAGACGAAAATTTACAGTGGATTTAATTTGAAAAATAATCATTTGGTAGGACAGAAAATATTGTGGAAAAAGAAGAAATTGATTCTTAAAAGCAATTTCTTCTTTTTCTGCAATGTTTTCTTAACCATGAAATCACAGGGTCGTAAAAACCAGGGTTTAAACAGGAAAGGGTTAAACTCTTGCATCTTTGAATTGTCATTTCAGAGCTATACCTTTGACTATTTTTGAAGCAGAACCAAGTGTGAAGAAACATTACTTAAGGAAGTGGTTAAAGGCTCCTGGAACATCCAGCTTTGATATAAGAGAGGTAGTCTGTACTCTCCGTTTTGCTTTACTATAGCTCCTTGATTAGAAGTGCAATTTGTATTCCAGATTTTTGACAGACTTGTGAGTCACAGGTTAAAGTTTTGCTTGTACAGTAGAATCTTGTTATTAGCAACACCAATTTGTCAACATTTTTGTTGCTATTAACCAGAAGTTGCTATTAATAGGAGCTATTTCTTCTGTAAATCTAATGTTTGTGCAAAATTTGAGTTGCAATTAAGCAGTCTATTGCTATTATCAGGGTTGCAATTCAGAGGATTCCACTGTACCACTGGTTATCTTGATCTTACCTCGGATAAGGCATTTCAGAACCCTAGGCGAGCATTGATGGTTCATAGAACCACATGAATAAGTGAACTTAGCATAGAAATAGCTGAAAGATTGTTCATAATGTTAAAAGTGGTGTAAGACTTCTTGAAACTTGGTTTTATATACTCTATTATAAATTCATTCCTTCAACACCCAACTTTTTGATACCACTCATTAAAAAAGGTTTGGAAAACATTGAAGACTATCAAGAAATTGCTTGTAACAAGCGATTTCTTTAATGTTTACAATTTTCTTCCCCTAAAAGGCAAAGGTTTTCTAAATTCCATCAACTTGAAATTGCTATTGGACAAGTCTAACATACATATTTCTGTCCCTTTACAGAAACTAGAACATTTCAAATTCAGGAATGCATTAAAATCTTGTGTAAAGATACAAGGTAAAAAGGAATCTATACCTATTAACCTAATCCTTCTCAATCCCACTTATGACCATCAAATAAAAAAGGCTTGGGAAAAAACTTCATTTCCCACAACTGTAGACCTGTTTAATTTCTATGGTTTTGCTGATGAAAATTTGAATTGATTTTATTAAAAAATAATCATTCAGCAAACTGCTTGTCAAAAAGCAATTTCGTCTATTTCCATAATGTTTTCTCAAGTATAAGAACACTTTTACGTAAAAAACCAGGGATTGAACAGAAAAGGGTTGTTTGTTTATTGCCAGATCATTGACTGGGAGTACTATATAGAGAGACTTGGTGGTTGTGTCATGAAGATTATCACTATTCCTGCTGCATTACAAAGTGTAAGTAGTCTGTTAAGAGCTCAAGATAGAGCAAATTATTTTGATTTCAGAATTCAAAATTACACTAATTGTTGACCAATTCCCACACAATGGTGTTTTTGACACCCCTTCCGAAAAGCAATTTGGAGAACATTGTATAAAATGAATTTTACATACATATTACGTAATGTTTTTTACCCAGACATGTGAAAAAAAATCTACAATTTCATAGCTTTAAGTTGTCGTCTGCAACACGTTTCAATTTGGACAAGCCTAAAATTTTGCTGTTTGGTAATTGGTAATCAAATCCTCTATTGTGAGTACTCATTGAAATCCTCTTGATGAGATTCCAATCAGGGGTACGGAAATCACATGCCAAACTTGCCTGACATGCCTTTTCTTCTTGTGGACAAGTACTGTATCAAGGCCACATGTCTGAGGACAAGTGAATACCAGGGCTTATCTTTGAATATATCGATGTTTTAAATGAAAAGTGGAAAACATTGTGGCTAATGAAAAATATGCTGGGTTCGAGCATTATATTTATTCACAACATTTTCAAAATTTCTCTTCAATTGTTTTAGGACAAGTTCATTTTTGTGTTGAAAATTAAGTCTTACTTTTATAGGGACAAGTGGATAACTTCTTTTTATTTTGTTTCGTGCAAGGAAATTTGACTTGTCTTTGTTGTCATAAAAATAAATTGATTATACAGTCGAACCTGAAGTATGCAGCCAGCAAAGGGACAGATCAAAACTGGCCACATATGACAGTTGGCTGCTTATCAGTTTTGGGTTTTTTTGGGGGGGGGGGTTACAACCCCGTTGATATAGGGTAGTCATGATACAATGATATGTCTTCTGATCAGAATGGCCACATAGAATGTACAAAATAAAAAAAGACAATTGTTTTAATTAACAAAAAAATAGTACATACACCAATATTTATGTATTCTTAATAAAGTATTTCCATTCATTCTTTTAATTTGCACATCCTGAACTCGGAAGCGACAATCGACCTGGATCAAGAAACTGAAGAAAATTGACATGTTCGTCTAGAGTTAAACATTTACGGCACATTACAGTCGATGTACGATGATTCGTTGCATGATAAAACGTCAAACGACTTGTGATCGAGACAGACGTTCAGTTGAATTTATTTTCTTCAAAATTTCGGCGAAAAATATTTTTTCGATACTCTATTAGACCGTATGTTTCCTAAATACGGTATATAATGTCTATGAACCGCTTGAAAGAATATTCGGATCCAGAGCCGCACACATTCAAATGCCATCCCGCTTTTTTACGCCCCTTATAAAAGCTTTGGAAAACATTGTTGGAAAAGAAGAGGTAGCAATGTCCATAATAATTCTACCGCAAAAACGATTATTATTAAGTTAAAACGTCTACAACTTCTTTGAATTTGGACCAGTCTAAAATTTTGCTGTGTGGTAAACTTACTAACTGGATTTAGTAATTAGACTTCATATCAAATCCATCAAATTAGATTCATTATAATCAACTTAACTCGGCACTTATTGCATTCAACCAAACACACGTTGATAGAGTACACCTTTAAGTGGCGTGTTCATGTTTATCTCACGTGTTGAAAAGTTTATGCACAAGATTAGCCAGACGCATTATTGATTTTTTACCCGACACTTGTCAGCAGTTAGTTGGGTTGCATGACCGTTTAAAGGGATATACATGAAGTGCAAATTGGACAATTAAAGGTGACCGCTGGCCACATACGACAGATTACCGCTATTCACAGTAATTTTAAAGAGCAAATTGCATGGGCGGACCTGGGATGGCCATTATACGCAGAATGGCCGCTATGCTCAGTTGACCAATAACACAGTTTTGACTGTATATTCAAAGCATTCATAGAGCAGCTATGATTTTCTTCACCTTGTATTTGTAACCATTTTTTCAGTAGGTGATAGTATATTGTAATTACAGCTGATCTTCCAATTGGTTTCAATATTTATCTGCCCAAGACTAAGCAAAATAGTGTATAATTGCAGTGATTTTTGTGTGTGCAACTCTTCCTCCCTTTTTGGCTTGAATAAACTGAAATTTGCCTCAACAAATCTCTACGATGTCTTGTACTTGAGACAAAAAATATTTTGATCCCTTAAGTTGTTTTGAAACTATCTGCCCTTTACTAAACAAAATTACCTTAAATTTAAGTGTTTTTGTGTGTGCGACTCATCACACATTTTCAGTTGAAATAAACTTCTATGATGTTTTAGTTGTTTAACAGACAATCTAGAATAGAATATTGTAAATTATATATTTCATTGACAAGCTCCTTAAAGCATATATGCCTTGCTCTGTGAAGCTCTTCTTTTCCTCAGCAGCCAACCAATTAAGCCTTTCCCGTCTTTTTTATGCCCCCGCATCGATAGATCGGGGGCATATTGTTTTACCGTGTCTGTCTGTCTGTCTGTCTGCAAAACTTTACCTGCCAACTAAAGATTTTCTATAACTTCAACCCTGATTAAGTAACAATGCTAGTATTTGGTATGTAGATAGGTCTCAACAAGGCGCAACTGAGGAAGGTCATTTCATCAAGGTCAAGGTCAAAATTTTAACCCTTATCCCTAAAACAAAGAAAAAAACCCAACAATTCTTATATTTTAGATTGGTCTCAACTGAAAGAGATTGCAGACATTGAAAATATTATGGAATTTGAAATGAAACCATTCTATGTGGTAGAAAATACTTTCAGAAAAGGAGAAATTGCTTGTTTCAAGCATTTTCTTCTTTTTACACAATGTTTTCTCAAGTACAGAATCATAATGAGATAAAATCCAGGGTTTGCACTGGAAAGGGTTAATAGTGCCCCCCAAAAGTCTGACAAGTCTGTTTGATGTTGGCATGCAAGTGTTTTGCCAAGTAGAAACAATTCAGACTTGAATTTTGTATATTCATAGGTCTCCAATCCAGTACCCAGGATAGCTCATCCTGACTGGCTACAAAAGAAACTGTTGGAGAGAAATGATATCTTTAAACAGAAAAAGATCAGTGAAATCTTCTCAGTAGCACCTAAACCAGTGGAGGTAAGGAATTTACAATTTGCACTAGAGTTAGGGTATAATTTCAGACTAGTTTATGTTTGTAATAGTTATAAACCTTGTCCACCTAGTAGCACACTAGAAACACCTAAACTAGTGGAGGTAAGGAATATACACGTAGCACTAGAGTTAGAGTATAATTTCATACATATCAGTGTTTGTACTAGTTAAATGGGATGTCATGAGTTTGATCCCCGGTGTCGGCACATATTCTTTCTGACATTCATCTCTCACCAATGGATGGATAACCGTAAACCTAAGTGGGATAGCAGTTTGAGGCCAGGAAAAGATATAGTGGTAGTACTGCTGTGGGAAATACCAGGAATCCATTGTTAGGTGCTCCAGCCGCCAACAGTATGACTGAAAATCTGTTGAAAGTGACGTTAAAACCCATTCAATCAATCAATCATATCAGTTATAACTCTTGGGGGTTCAAAGGAGTCAGCTTTTCAGTCAGTCTGTAGCTTTTTGTCCTCATGGGCTGTCATGGATTTGATCCCGGGGGCGGCACACATCCTTTCCGGCATTTGGGTTGATAATCGTAAACCTAAGTTATATAGCAGCTTGAGGCTAGAAAAGGATGTAATGGTGGTACTGGTGCCAGATATACCAGGAATCTATTGATAGGTGCTCCAGCCCTGCAATATAACTGAAAAAATTGTTAAAAAGGATGTTAATCGCCATTCAAGCAAAATCTTCTTGTCCACCCAGTTTCTCCCAAATTAGTGGATGGATTTGATTCGAATTTTTCGCAGGCACTTGGAATCATGCAAAGGACCTGCACATTTCATTTCAGTTACATTCAATTTTTATTTAGCTCATTTTCATGGCGTTGTGCAACCCTTAATCGGATTCCTTCAAAGAATTTTGATCAGATAAAACACATGGCTTTAATGGGAGGGGCTAGTTTCAATATATGTTTTAAAGCTTTGAAAGTCTTTTTGTTATACATCAGTGGATGGATTTCAACCAAATTTCACAGAAATGATTCTTGGGTGACCTTTTCAGGGCGTCAACTTCTGTCCTATATCCTATATTTGTCCTATATTTTGATGGCTGTCCTATATTGTCCTATATTTAAAAGGTGTCCTATATAGTAGGTATCTAGACTATATTTTCATGAGAAAATATAGGAAAAAAAATTGATAGTGTTAAAACTTGTTAAAGATGCAGATTAAAGTGGTGTATATTGAGAACAAATGATGTATGAATATAAGCTTCATTTGATTCTAAATGTTGCAGCTTTTTTGGCTTGTGACTTTGTCTCTGTAGCGATATGTTTTTGGTTTTACTCTCCAATCAGGCACACTAGCAATCTACATCAGTATTAAGTGAAACATATACATGTCAAGAACATTTATCTTTTATTCTTATATAAAAGATATGTTTTAATTTGACAAAGCCTTGCTTTCATCTTGAAATGAAGTGTTGTAAGCTTAACTAGTGTAACATTGAATTTTAAAAATGAACTTTAATAATATTCAAAATAGACCAGGAAAAAATCTGCATTTAGAACTTAACAAGCTTTATAAAAGAAACTGACTAAACTGTTTGGAGAGTAAAAATACCATACTAATACAGTACAATTTCTCTTTTTACAGTGGGTGTGCAGAAAAATCAAGTTTTCAAAATACCTCTCCCTATTAGGCAATTTTGTTGTATTCTTTTGCAATGTTTGCAATTTAAAAGTGTTATTTTGGCCAGTTCCAATGATCTGGTTAATGTCTAGGTGGAAGAGGAGCCTGAAGGTTTGAGGCCTGCTACCTACCCCTATCAGAGAGGTACACCAGCAGCAGTAACAAATAAATCAAGGATTCAACAAATGGTATCATTAATTGAATTTTCTAGTTGAATAACAGTGGTATTTAGTCCTGAAAATATAGTGCTTTTTGGAAGCTAGAGGAGTAATATAGAAATAGTGTTGGAAATGCTCATCAATCATTAAGGTTTCTAGAGAAACAATTACAATATTTGAATTTTTGTGCTATCATTTGCAGGAAATAATCTATAACCTACCTTATCCTGACTGTTAGTTCTAAAATGTGATTATGTCTGATAAAAGAGAATCAAGATTCCAGGAAAAGTGGCTTCGGGAGAAAGACTCTTATGGTCATCATCTATCTCAGTGGTGTAAGCAAGGAAAGTGTAATCTGTATGGGTATTGCTTTGTTTGCAAGAAAGAGTTCAGTTGTAGTAATGCAGGACTATCTCAGATTAAACAACATGCAACAACACAGAGTCATATCAGAAATATGAGATCAGTAAGCTCAAGCACTCAGTCAAGACTGGAATTTGTGAAAGTACCTGTAGCAAGCACTTCTTCTGCCAATGAGTCGACTACACTTGCCGTAAGTACTGGACAAAGAGATGATGTAACAGCTGCTGAGATTATTTGGGCAGGAAAGGTGGCTATTTCGAACTTCAGCTTCAGATCTTGTGATGGCATTGTGGATACATTCAGTCATATGTTTAAATGTCCAATAGCAAATAAGATGACATTAAGCAGTACCAAATTATCATACTTGATTGGAGATGGCCTTGGTCCTGTTTATAGAGAAGAAATGATATCTGATCTCATTACATCAGGAAGTGGGTTCAGTTTACAGTATGACGAAACAACCCAAACACAAGTAAAGAAACAAATGGATCTTCTCATAAGGTATTGGTCCCCTGTCCACAATGAGGTATGGTGCAGATTTTACAAGTCACTTTTCTTTGGTCATGCAAAAGGTGAATTAGTTGCCCAGACTATGATAAAGGAGATGATACATGATGATGTGCCAATGAAGAAATTGATTACTTTAGGGAGTGATGGTCCAAATGTAAACAAGACAATATGTAGACAGATGGACATAAGGCTTAAAGCACAGAATTTGGAATACCCAGGATTAGTTGATGTTGGAACTTGTAATATTCATGTAATGCATAATGCATTTTCAAAGGGACTTTCTCAATATGGCAGTGTTGCAGAACAGCTAGCTGTTGACCTGCATTCCCTTTTCAAGTACTCAGCTGCAAGAAGAGAAGATTACAAGGACCTTCAACTTGATCTAGAGCTGGAATGTCAAATATTTCAGAAGTATACTAGTGTTTGCTGGCTTTCAATTGGACCAAGCATTAGGCGTATTCTCGACCAGTGGGTAGGTATTACTGAATTCATCAATGTTCTAAAGTCTGACTCCTCCACTGCCCCAACCAGTGCTGCATTCAAGAGAACACTAACATCCCTGGGCACAAATAAACAAGCAACATTGGTCCAACTCCATTTCCTAGATTGCTCCGTTAGGATATTTGAAGACTTCCTAAGGTCATTCCAAAGTAAAGAACCACAGATTCATCGGCTATATGATGAGATGTGCAATATTGTAAGGACATTACTTTTGAGGTTCATTAAAAGGGATGTGGTGACAGAAAGGGATGGAGTAGAGCTCACACATGTAGATGTGAGTCTGTGCTCACAGCAGCTATCTGATGATGATATGACCATTGGAGAACCTACCAGGAAAGAGCTTAAGAAGCTAGAGAGAGATACACAGAGGAGGTCCTTACTTGGAATGAGAGCATTCTTTTGCTCAACTGTTACATATCTTCTGCAAAAGTTGCCACTTGATAATAGGTTATTGAGAAGCCTTAGTTGTCTTAATCCTCAGAAGGTGAAGCATTCTTCTCCAAAAGACATTGAGTATGTGGCAAAGAAACTCAATTTGCCTGATGTAGAGGTTGCAAAGGCTTCTGATGAATGGAAGATCTTTAGCTTGGCTGATGAGGTTGAATGTCCTGCGCCAGAGAGACGGATAGACCATTATTGGAGAGATGTATTTGATATTAAACAATCTGATGGTAAACCGAAGTATCAGGTCTTAACTGAAATTGTCAAGAATGCTCTTGTTTTACCACATGGGAATGCAGATGTTGAGAGGGCCTTGTCAGAGAACACTTCTGTTGTTACAGTAGATAGAGTATCCCTTTCTGAGACTGCAATAAATGGCCTAAGAGTTTTGAAAGATGCTGTTAAATTCTCAGACCCTGATTTGTGTAGACCAGAAAAATTGCCAATGAGTAAGAAAGTACTGGCAGCAGCAAGGAATTTTCATTCAGAATACATAAAAAGATTAGAAATAGAGAAACAGAAGGAAGAAGAACTGAGAAAAGAGAGTGCAAGTAAGAGGGCTGAAGAGGAGAAAAGGAAAGGAGAAAGGGATGAACTGATGTCACTTAAGAGTTCTGTCCTTGAAAAAGAATCTTCCTTGGAAGCCAAAGAGATAAGACTAAATGAGTCTTTAAATTCAGCACATGAATGCTCAAAGAAGGTAATGAGAAAATGAAGTCAGCAGTAGAAAGTCAGGATTTTAATTTGATTCAAGTTGCTCAGATGATGATAGAAACAGCAACCAAAAAGACTGAGGAGTATTCTGAAAAAATACAAGAAATAAGGAAAGAGCAGAAAACAGTTGAAGAGAAAAAGAGAAAATTACTTGACCAAAGTATAGACAGTAGATGTACCAAGAGGCCCAAGTCTGATGAACAACCTAGTACATCAAAATCAAGTGAGGCTGGATCTTCTGGAATTAAATTATCTAAACAGTGCTCTGAATCTACAAGTAGAAAGTCAAGTGCCGCAGGACATCCTAGCAAACCCCAATCCACAAAAACAGTCATGAAAGACTAGTGAGAACTCTGAAAAACTATCCCAGAAGTCACCCAGTCAGTGCACTGAAACACAAATTGTCAATTTTAATTAGTTTCTTGTTTCAAGCATTCAAACAAATGTATTGTTCTTGTGTTGTTTTTTCTTTGTGTAAGACAGTGTCATTTGAGATATTACATTATTATGTTTTATACTTCTGATATCTAATTGCTGGCTCTTCAAATGCAACTCAAACAAGCAATTGGATGTTTAAGCCTTTCCCAAATGATGTTTTAAAGGTGTTGCAAATGACAGAAATATTGATAATGGCATTTGTGTGTAGAAGCATTGAGGCAGAATGAGAAAACACTGGTTACAGCATTTTCTTCTTTTTCCTTGATGTTTTTTTAGTAGTTTCTCTATGTATCATCAAACCAAGAGATCTTTCGGATTGGGAGCTTAAGCTTTTTCCAAATGACATTTCAAATATGTTGCAGATGACAGAATTGTTCAATGGAATTTGTGTTTAAGGAAGCACAAAATTTATTGAAGCAAAAGGAGAAAGTGCTGGTTATCAGTATTTTCTTGTTTTTCCTCATTGTTTTGAAGAATTTCCTTTATTCAACATCAAATCCAGAAATTTCTTTGGAAAGGCTTAAATGTTCTGTTATGTTGTTGTTTTTGTAATATGCAAATCATTCATGTTAAAATTAGGCAGTAGCATAAAGAAATAACAATAAAAAGGTGGTAAGGCATGGCTATGGGGAAGGTGGAGGCCATGAGTAATGTCCTATATTTGTCCTATATTTTTGCTCTGAAATGTCCTATATTACTATATTTTTTTCAAAATTTTGAGTTGACGCCCTGCCTTTTATCAGATTCCTTCAAAGATTTTCAATCGGATGAAAAATATGGCTTTAATGGGCAGAGCTATTTCCATATATGGCGAAACCTATAAAAATCTTCTTCTCAGAAACCAGTGGTTGGATTTCAACCAAATTTTACAGGAATTATCATTGGATGACCCTTTATTAGATTCCTTCAAAGATTTTTAATCGAATGAACTGTGTTAAAGGGTTAAAATTTCATAGTGAGTTTCTGAGACTTCGAGGTTTTCATGTATGTAAACTTGGATTTTCTGATTTACACCCAATTTTCAAGGAGACTGTTGTAACTCAGATTACACCAGTTAGTTATTTACAGTAAACTGGATTGCATATATAAGGGTATTCCTCTGAAGTTCTAAAAATAGATCAAGGAGATGTAAGGTTGTTCGAGAGTGATATACAGTAGGGTTTTGTGGTATTGGTTACTGCTCTTGGATATGAAAAATAAAAGCTTGTTATTACCAAGAAAAATGTGGATTATTTTATTTCAACCCACTACCAGACAACATGATATTAGACTGGTTCAGATTGAAAGCAGTCTAAAATTGTTGGAATGAAGAAAATCTTAGCCTTTTAGGATAAGAAACATTGTGGACAATGAAGAAATTGTATGTTACAAGTTAAAATTGACCCTTTAACCCATGACATCACGACAAATCTTAGACTGGTTCAAATTGAAAGAAGTTGCATATCACAGTTTCAAGTTGCTGGAATTCAGAAAATCTTTAACAAGTAGGGAAGAAAACATAATTAACGTTGATGAAATTGCTTGTTACAAGCAATTTCTTCATTGTCCACAATGTTTTCCATAGCTTCTTCAAGAAATGCTTAAAAAGCGGGATTGAGTGGGAATGGGTTAAATGCAAATGCAGATACTTGTACTTAATTTGACATGCTTACTTTCAAATTCCTCAACCTTTCAATCAAACCTGACATTGTAACAAATGTTGTTTTTAGCTTATAGCTTAGCCCATTCCCAAACAGTGACACTTTTTGTTGCCCCTTCAGAAAAAAAAGGGAAACAAATGTGTAAAATGAAGAATTTCCTCATTTTCCACAATGTTTTTCACTAAGAAAGTTGAAAAATAAATTTTGAATTGTCATCTGTGACTCCTTTTCATTTGGACCAGTCCAAAATTTGGCCATCTGGTAATGGGTTAAAAACTCTAAAATCAAGGATGGTAACTTTAAATTCATTTTCAATGGAATTTTGTGACTTTTACATCTGAGGTTTATTACTCGATCATTTCAAAATGTGAGAGAGCAGGTTCAGGTATTTGCACACAAATTTTGTTATTAGAAAACCAAAAGTTATTGCAATAGTACTCTCATGTTTACATTTCAAACTACTGAATTAACTCAACACTTTACGTTAAACCCTTTCCCACACAACAAAATTTTAGACCAGTTAAAATTCAAAAAAATTATTTCACATGGTGAACATGACTTGGTTTATAATGATTTCCTGAAAACATCATTTGCTTAATCGGTAAAATCAGGCCTGTGGAGCGATACAGGCGCTCAAGCACCTCTAGTTTCTTGGAGTTATGGCCCTTTGTTTGAAATCTTGTCTGCTCATTTCCTCTTCGAATTTTGAAAAAAAGGCTTTAGTCCTGTGATAAAATGTTAATCTGTGACATGGAGCCATTGTAGGACATTAATCACTATAAGTGGTAGTGTCTTGTTGAAACTTTTATTGTTGTTAGAAAATCAAACCACTTCAGAAAACAACATAACAATAAAGATGACTTACAAGACTTGGTTAGGGTTATGGCAAACTACTAGTTTGAAAATGACAATGGATATTTTCTTGTTTCTTACACATTAGCCTATTATTGACAATCAATATAAGTGGATATTTGTTTTTTGATTTGTTAATGAGTATAAAAATGACAAAGTGTCCCTTCTAGTCAGCCACTTTTCCTCACAAATGCTGTTGGTAAATTTCAAGAAATCAATTCAAATTTGACAAGAAAAAATGCTTTAACTTATCAGAAATAGGTGGTATTACAAGTTCGACATAAAGAATACACCAATTACCACTTAACAGTATATTAGACTGGTTCAAATTCATAGAAGTTGAAGATGCCGATTTTAATGCTTCCACATCAATAAGATCAGGGTATATTGTTTTACAAATGTCTGCCTGTTTGTCTTTATGTGAGCAAGCAATAAACCTGCAGGTGCTCCAGCCGCACGATATGGCTGAAATACAGTAAAACCCCTGTAATACGACCACTTGTGGTACTTTCTTAGCGGGGCAGGTTGTAATACTGAGGTTTGGTTGTTTGTTTATTCAGGGTTTTCAATAAGTATTGGGTCAACAGATATTATTTGGAAACCAACAGATTGGCCGGGGGTCAAGGGGGCCGCCTTAGGCCCCCTTGTAGGTCCAGGGCAACGCCCTGGTAGGGGGCTCAGGGGGGCGAAGCCCCCCGGCCGAAAAAGAATTAAGGTATTTCTCAATCCATTTGGAGAGCTCTCCTTAGTGTTTTACATTGTAGATTTTCTTATATATCATAATTCTTAGAGTATGTTTTAGTTTTGTACAAATGAGACAGTATAACCCTACCATGTTTATCTTTATTTTTTTCAAAATACATTATTTTGTGTTTTTATTATTATAATTATATCGAATTATTGCTTGAATATGTGCAATTTGAATGACTGGTAAATTTCAATATATTTTTAAATCTGCCGCTGATGCATTCTTAAATTTCCTCACAAATGAATAATTTTGAATATTTTTGTATTTGTAATAATTATACTTAATAAATTATCAATATTAAATTGATTTTACACGAAATAAAATTGGGGCCGAGATATACGTTCGGCCGACTTTCCGATGGGTCGAGTTGACCGGTCACCGTCTATAAGACGCATTAATTGACCCAAATTACACTAAAACGCAAAACTATACGCTTAAAAGCTCATAAATTATAATATGTCAAATCATTCTTATCGAATCACCGTCTTTTTTAATGCAAAGTCGAAGAAACCACGATTGTCTTCAGTAGAGACTTTTTTCTTTTTAGTTTGGCGTCCATGTTTACCAACATGTGAAGTCAATTTCGTATCGATGTATATGATTGGATGACTGGTTTAAAGTATCCAATGATACGCCTCGTAACAAGTGTGAAATTTGGGTGGTTGGGCTAAATGTGTGAAGTTATTGGTGGTTTTAGTTGGGTTCAAAATTGTGTATCAGCTATAATTGGTACAGAATTAAGTGGTCGTAATTCCGAATAGGGGGATGCCCGTTTTAGAGAGGTTCGGGACCATTGAAATAAAGAACAAAAAATATCTGTTCTGTAAAAATGGGTCGTAATAGCGGGGTGGCTGTATTTCCAGTGTGGTCGTAAGGAGGGTTTTTACTGTACTGTTAAAAGTAATCATTGTTTATTAACTCTATCAAAATACTTCAAAGTATGACTCAACTTTGAATTAGCATTATGTTGTGGGACCTTTGATACACATAGGATTTGATGAGAAAAACTTTAAAAAAAATATTCTCAAAAATTGTTAGGCTTAGAATTTTGATATTGTGTATCATCATATTCAGGTGAGCAATATAGGACTATTGCGGTCCTCTTATTTACAAAAAAGAACTTCAATCAGCAGATGACTCAGGCAAGGGATTTAAGACCATCATGGTCCTTTCATTAAAATTTCAAACTTGAAATTGTTTTTCACAACTTCTTTGATTTGGAAATTTCTCTTCTGGCAGTGGGTTGATTTTTGGTTTTCTTCTCTACAGGAAGAACAGACAGTGTTCAAGAAGCCAGCCAGTGTTACCGATATAGAAGATATTGGATCTAGTCAAAGTCAGGGTGGTCGAGTTGCAGTAGCCAATAAACGTAAACGACAGAGTAATGAGGGATCACAGGGGTCCGAGGATTCACAGTTAGATGCCTCCCAATCCTGGAGGGATGCTTTAGGAGCCCCACCTCCTATGGGCACAACTAAGGTAGGTAAATCAACAAATAACTTTCTTAACCCATTCCTACAAAATGATTTTGGAGGCCCCTCAAGAAAAACAATATGGGAAACATTTTGTAAAATGAAGAAATTGCTTGTAATTTCATTTGAAAATATCTAAAATTTCATCAATTTGAAGGTGTCTTCTGCAACTCCTTTCAATGTGGACCTGTTTAAAAAGTGCTCCAGCCTCCGCGACATGACTGAAATACTGTAAAAAATGGTGTTAAACCCATTCTATCAATCAATAAACATAGAATGCTTCTATACTGTAGGAGGAGAGGAAAGCTTGGTTGGAATATCACAAGAAAAAATGGGAAATGCAAGCACAGGAGAGACGTGAAAGGAAGAGAAGACGGATAGATTTTGGAGATGCCCGAGCCAATGCTTCAGTGACCAGCTCTAATCGAGGAATCGGTAGTTTCTTAAGGAAGACTGCTAGAAGTATAATGGACCTGCCATGGCAGATCGTGCAGGTTTGAGCTTGAGCTTTATCTAATCCAACTAGAATAAAGTTGAGACTGGTCCCAAATGCAAGTAGAGTTGATATATGGCATTGTCAAAGTCATGAAGTAAGTGCTAAAATGAAAACTATGAATGCCTGGTAAAAGTGTTAATCTTTTAACCCTTGTCATTCTTGAGAATTGGATTAATTAAAAAAAGGACTGAAAGCATTGGAAGGCCTTAACCAATTCCAACACAACAGAATTTGAAAGGAGTTGCAGACAACAATTAAAAGTTTACGAAATTTTTGGATAGAAAATATTGTGTAAAATGAAGAAATTGCATATCACAACCGAATGGTTTTCTTTGAGGGGTGTCAAATAGCATCACTGTGTGGGAACGGGTTAAAGTGTCAGTGTACCTTAGAAAAAATGATTCTGTTAATAGCTTTGGCTTCAAAGGGACAACCAGATGGTGTAGACCAATATCAGACTGCCTGTATGTACAGGCTACACATGCAGTCTGATCTTTGTCTTCACCTCTTTCCTAAACAAATGTTCCTAGTTTATCATAATAAGGGTTTACATCCTATTAGCTGATTTGGTAACTAAACCATTACCTGATGTCTTAAATTCAGGTTCAAATTTTTGTTTTGTGATCCTAATAATATCCTAAATATAAAAGAAAAATGGTGATCCTTATTATGAATATAAAAGAAAATAATATTTGAACAATGTGACACCCCATTCAGGGATTTTTCTAGGCCGATTATGGGGCCGAATACCCAATCACAAAAACGTATAAAATTTCCCAATTTTCAGGTAAAAATTCCCAAAATTATGAGTGAAATTCCCCCAATTCCGGCTGCCGAAAACTGGTAAAATGGGGGGCCATCATTTGAGTTTGTTTAATATTGGTTACACTCGCCGATTTCTCCAACACAGATACTGTTTATTGACCGCTGTTTATCTATCAGACAACGAGATTGCTGTAATACAACCTTAAAATACTTATCATTGAAACCCAGTTTGGGTAACCTCACTGACCTTGAGATGTGTTAGTTAGATAGTACTTAAAATCCACCTGAGACAACATGTTTTGACATTTCCCAATTTGGCCGATTTACGCGCTATTTTTCCCAAAATTATGGGTCCCAGGTTCCTGTTTTGAAAAGGTAGGAAAACCCCTGCCATTTCTACAAAAGATCCTTCATCTCCATAGCTAAGGGTTGTAAAAAATTGCAATTTTTTATGCCTCTACCACTTAATGTGTGTGGGGGGCATATAGATTTGCCTATGTCAGTCCGTCCCTACTTCCGTTCTTCCGTCCATCCCGAAATTGTCCGGGGCATATCTCTGCAAGTATAATAGCTATCAACTTGAAACTTCATAGGTAGATAGACCTCATTGAGGAGAAGTGCAGTGCACAGGAATCCCAACTCTTGCTTGCATAATTTTGAAGTTATTGCCCTTTGTTATTTTTAAAAACTTACATTTTGTCTGGAGCATATCTCTGAAAGTATAATAGCTATCAACTTGAAACTTCATAGGTAGATAGACCTCATTGAGGAGAAGTGCAGTGCACAAGAACCCCAACTCTTGCTTGCATAATTTTGGAGTTATTGCCCTTTGTTATGTTAAAGACTAACATTTTGTCCGGGGCATATCTCTGAAAGTATAATAGCTATCAACTTGAAACTTCATAGGTAGATAGACCTCATTGAGGAGAAGTGCAGTGCACAAGAAACCCAACTCTTGCTTGTATAATTTTGGAGTTATTGCCCTTTGTTATTATCAAGGCTACCCTTGGGGGCATCTGTGTCCTGTGGACAAAGCTCTTGTTTTCAGAAATATTCTTTCATTACACTTCTATAAGATCAATGTTATAAAATAGATCCAAGCTTTTTAGTTATGTCAACCTGAACTTGTTCCCACAAATCCTTTTTTTAGCAAAATTTATCACCTTGATATTTTCCTTCCTTTCAATAGTTGATAGAGACAGGACATCCAGGCCAGTTCAAGTTATGGGCATTGATTGGAAATGATCTACATGCCATGAAACTGAACATCCCCAGAATCTTCTATGTTAACCAGAAAAGTCCAAAAACAGGAGAAGGGCAAAGTATGTAGGATATTTTGTACTTCATTTTCTGTTTCTTGAATATATTTTGGGATTCTGCATGCCTAGATATTTAGGATGGTGGACTTGTAATCTTAGATAAATCAAAGGTTGCAGGTTTGAACGCCAGCCACACCGCTGGTCACGTGAGTATATCCTCGGGCAAGATATTTCAGAGTCTGAAGAAAGATTAGCAGCTGTTTACTTTGATAGAATATTGTGATAAGTGACGGGTTACCATGATAAGGGACGACAAACTGACACAAATAAATGGAAAAAAAGATAAAAATGGTGTTTAAACAATATAATCAGTATAGCAATCAAGTTGGTGTTATCTACTCCTGTACTTTACAGAAAGTACATCCTGTACTTTCCTACCTGGCAAGAATTTAATGCAAGGTTTTGTATCCCTTCTTTATCATAGTATTCCATTTTTCAACAAATTCTTTCTATAAAAGATTAAAAGAACCAAAAGAATTGGTCTAAAATCAACCCTTTTTTAGAATCATGCTAATGTTATTCTGAGCTTGACGTAATTTTACTGGGAAATGACGTCATCAAACCATTTAATATCAGTTCAGTACATATATGATACAGACTTTTATCTATTTGGTCTGATTTTGTCCATGTGGAATGGATATCTCTAGAAAATCATTAGGTATGTAAAGAAATTTTCATAGAAGCAAGTATATCATACAAATAATACTTTAATATTTCAGTGTGGAAGAAAGTGATCAAGTCATTACCTCGTTCTCATCCAGTGTTAAATCTTTATGAGTATAGTGTGCCAGAGGATGTATACCAAGAACATATCAAGTAAGTCTATAGAAAACTCTATAAGAAAAGAAGAGAATATTTTTTGTTTTCATTGACGTATGAACCTAAAAATTTAATCACACTGTTTGAATATGCAAAGCAGATTCACACATAAGTATTAAGTTTAGGTTCATACCTCAACGAAACCCAAAATTATTCTCTCCATTTCTTATAATTCAATGCAATCAAGCAAAACAAAGCAAAGATTTTCCAAGTTTATGGGTCTACTTCATGTGCAAGCATACAAAATAGTTGCGTGCTAAAAATTTTCTTCATGGAAATAAGAGAAAAAAATTTAGCAAATCAAAATACTTGAATCTTGATAGAATAACCTAATATACTGAGGGAAAAAGTTTAGCAATTTCGTATGTTACAGCCAATTTCTCCGGTGTCTAGATTTGGATTCAAACCATATTTTCACACATTGATCTTTTATGTGTTAGCCACAGTATTTAAAAAAATCAGATGATTTCAAGGTCATACGTGTTTGTTGTACAGCCTCAAACATGGTAGGGGTAGGGAAGTAAAAGTAACACAAAGATTTAATATTTAGTGTGTCCACTGTTTGCGCCAATAACGGCATCACAGTGTCCGCTCATGCTGGAATGAGCCTACGATTAATGGCCATAGGGATACGACCCCATTCCTGACGCAGAACATGTTCCAGGTTATTAACATCATTCCTGTCTCTTACTCTCCTACCCAGATGGTCCCAAAAGTGTTCGATTGGAGACAGATCTGGTGATTTGGCTGGCCAATCCAACACATTATTAGTCTGTAAAAGGTCCAAAGTGTGTGGAGTGACATGTGGGCGGTATTATCTTGCTGAAAAATGGTAGCAAGCTCTTGGCGCAAGAATGGCAATACCACTGGCTGGACAATTTTGGTGCAGTATCGAACGGCATTTAAGTTTCCCTGAATAGCTACCAAGTCAGTCTTGTCACGGTATGATATACCACCCCAGACCATGACGCTGCTGCCTCCAAAATGGTCATGTTGAATGATGTTGGTGGGATCCATCCTTTCGCCATCACGCCTACAAACATGTACTCTGCCATTCGCAAACATCAAATTAATACAGGATTCGTCTGTGAATAGGACCTGATTCCATATTTGTCTTGGCCATCGACGGTGTACCCTTGTCCAGTTCAATCTTGCATGTCTGTGTGCATGTGTCAAAGAAATGCCAACGTAAGATCGACGTGCGTGTAAACGTGCCGAACGAAGTCTGTTTCTTACAGTTCAAGCATAGACCCGTGTTCCCGTTGCATTTCAGACCAAACCGGCTATACAAGTGCTATTGAGGAAGCGATTACGCCGTGAACATGTCACAATGTAATTGTTCTCACGTTGGGCAGTCTTACATTGCCTGCCTGAAAGTGGCCTGTCTTTGACGGTGCCTAATTGACGATACTTTGTTTAAGTCTTGAAATGGAACTTTTGCTAAAGCCAAAATGTTGAGCCACCTCTTTTACCATCATACCACCAACCAGCATACCGATGGCTACGTTCTGTTGGTCTAAGTTAAGCCCAGGGCGACGTCCCATTTGAATTATTTTAAATGTTCTAATGAGTTATCTTGTTATTGATGCTTACCAATAATAGATAGATATGGGATAGATATTGTGGATATAGACTTCACGCACATGTGGAAGCAAGTGCAGAACATGTTTCAGCAAAATTGCGTCAGACAGCCTTTAGAAGCGAGGAAAACGTGCTCTTAATGCAAAGTTAGTTAGTTAGCTTTTAAAAATTGCAAACGAGACTTATTTTATAAGGTTTATACATTTACGTTGAAAAATAATGTAGGTCGAAAAAAATTGCTTAACTTTTTTCCCTTAGTATACTTAATTATTACCAAATGAGGATTTGATAGGGGAGTTAGACACAAACAGTATTTATAATGGTAACTACAAAAGTAGTGGACACATTTTGTTTAAAAGATGAATACATGTCTGCTTGAATTCAAGGATAGTTCCTAAAGATATCTTTTGAGGCTAAATGTTAATGTTAATAGATTATTGAATTTAAAAAACTTTGGGTCACCAGGGTCAGAATTGGAAAGGACAGTCTACCGCACATTTCCCACAATATTCTCAACCCCAAAAGATAGATTTTTAAAATTTCATCAACTAAAATATCGTCTGCAAATGGCAGTAAAGTTTTGTTGTCTGTTTATGGTTTAATTTTAGAATCAATGAATTCAACTATTCAATTTCAGTGAGATCAGTGCCGACCTATCCTCTCCAGATATTGAAGGTGTATACGAGACTCATGTTCCTCTATTATTCAGAGGTCTAGTGAAGCTGGGATGTGTCACCACTGTTGACAGAGACTTTGCTAAATATATGGCAGGAAGAGTAAGCTAATATTTTACCTAATTTCAATATTTTCTATAAAGGTAGACAACCAATCTAAGTGAAAATATTCAATAGTAATGGTTAGTCAGTTTTATACTTTATTGAATCTCATATATATCCTAGTGATTGCTTAGAGATACTATCCTCATATTGACCAATCAAGGCTGTCAATCAAATAATCAGTTGACCAATGAAATCATTCATTTAGACGTGAAGTGACTTTTTAACTCTGTCATTGGCTGCCATTTTCAGTTTGGCGACTTAAACGCTGTAACTACAACTTGTTCAAGCTGTAGTTATGACGTTTAGATAGCAAACCAACCATTTTAGTTTTTTGTTACATGCTACTAGCAATAAATTTTGCAAGATAATGCCATTTGCAATCAAAGCAGGACCTCTTGTTGGAGTCAATGGGTTGGGCTAACGGAGTGAGTGGGCTGGGCCAGGGGTTGGCCAATTTGAAATCGAGCAGATATGTTAAGTTTGCAGAATTATAGAAAAGTATACGCTAAATAAGAACTCTGTATCTGTGTTTTGCAATGCTCTCTGGAAAGTTTAAAATGAATACATTGTTATGTATGTTTCAGGAAACAGATACATTTGACCTAGAACATCTGGAGTTTAGAACTCTGGCACAGTTTCAATACCTCGAACCTAACTCCATTAAACACCTGTACTTATATCACCATGTCTGGTAAGTAATGAAACACTGCTATCCTGACAGCAAAATATCTGACAAGTCCTATTTGAAAGAATATGTAGACAGTCAATTTTTTGTTAATTTTAAATTAAAAATAATCATGTTTTAGTAAATATAATTACAAGAAAAAGATAAATTTCTATAGTACCAAGTTATTTCTCCTTGTTAGCTCACACAGGATGAATGTTGTCATACCCTAGGTGTCTGGTCCCACTTTATCAAAGTTTTTATATTGCTTTTATAACTAGTACTAGGGGGCTCATATTTCACACTCTTATGGAAGGTTGAAGACATTGACCCTGTGACCTTGACTTTTAACTTAATTCAAAGAACTTTGACCAAAAGCTTTAACTTTTTCTATCTGTCATTTTCATTTTAGGGTGCTCATATTTCACATATGCATTCATCAGGAGAGGTCCTTTCATTTTAGACAATGACCTTGGCCCTGAGACCTTGTTAACTTGACTTTTAACCTTTTATGAAAATCTTGCTTTTTCCTTCTTGGTCATTTTTATGCCCCCGCATTGATAGATCGGGGGCATATTGTTTTACCGGTGTCAGTCTGTAATGTCAAGGTAATCGTCCGGAGCATTTCTCCTACAATTATGGACGGATTTCAAAATAAATTTGCACAATTTTTTTCCATCATGAGTAGATGTGCCATTTGAAAGAATTTATTGGATAGCTTCAAGTTCAAGGTCAAAGCTCAAGGTCAAACACTAAAATTGTGCTTATCTGGAGCATGATACCTTTGCAGGCTCGACAGCAGTTGTCCTGGGACAACCATCTAGTCTTCATAGGTTACTCATTTGACTTATGCACTCATCAGGAGACTGGCTTTCATTTGAGACAATGACCTTGACCTTTATCCTGTTATGAAAAAGGTGTTTCTTTTTTTATGCAGAAACTGTAACCAGATTATCCTATGTCAGTTGCCGGATAGTGTGTAGACATACTTTAATAATGTAAAATAGCAGAGTTCAAATGTGAGGATAGTTCTTCAGTCTACAATCCAAAAATTGGGTCCAGATCTACTGAACATTGACCCACTGCAATCACTTTTAGAATATATACCTAGCAGGTGCTCAGGAGTGCGTGTAATACAGCCACTCATTGAGTGGCATTCAACACAGCAATCAAATGCAAATTTTTATGTCCCCACATCGATAGATCAGGGGCATATTGTTTTACCAGTGTCTGTCCGTCTGTCTGTCTGTCTGCAATACTATCTGCCAACTAAACATTTTCCTATAACTTCAACCCTGATTAAGTTACAACGCCAATATTTGATATGTAGATAGGTCTCAACAAGGCGCAACTAGGGAAGGTCATTTCGTCAAGGTCAGTTTTCTTGAAAAAGGGTCTATTCCAGTGATACAATGTTTTTTTCTTTGATGTGGAGCAATTGCTGGTTAAAAATCACCTTCAGTGATAGTCTAGTTTAGCCCTTTCCTGCACAAACCTGGATTTTACATTACTGTGATTTTTTATGTGAGAAAACATTGTGGGGAAAAAGAAGAAATTGCTGGTTACGAGCAATTTCTTTTTTTTTTCACAATATTTTCTAACATATAGGGTATTCAAATTGCATCCAATTTTCATTTTTATCAGCAACCTATTTCAAATTGGAAGACTTAAATTACTTTGCTAAAGGTTATGATAAATAAACATGGTTAAAGTAATCCAGGAGTTAACCCATTACAACATGACAACATCTTAAGACTGGTTCAAATTGGTTCAAGTTGCAGACGAAAATTTCAAGTTGGTTGAATTTAGAAATATTTCCCTTGTTGGGTAGAAAGCATTGTGGACAATGAAGAAATTGCTTGTAACAAGCTATTTCTTCATTATCCACAATGTTTTCCAAAGGTTTTTATGCCCCCGCTTCGATAATTCGGGGCAAATTGTTTTACAGGTGTCCGTCTGTCTGTCTGTCCATCTGTCCAACCTGCAAACTAAACATTTTCCTGTAACTTCAACCCTGATTAAGTTACAATGCTAATATTTGGTATGTAGATAGGCCTCAACAAGGCTGAATTTTTTCACCAATGAGTTGATAATCGTAAACTTAAGTGGGATAGCAGATGGAGGCTCAGAAAGGATGTAATGGCGGTAATCATGCAAGATTTACAAAGAATCAATTATAAGGTGCACCAGCCAAAGCAATGTGACTGAGAAATTGATAATTGCAATACTTCAAAACAGAGTATTTTCATTGGCCCAAATCGTATCACGTGATCAAATCAATTGCACTTTATACCTCGATAAAAGACAGAACTATTTTCAACAAAAATAGAAACAAAACAAGGTCAGGGATTTCCGATATTGGGAATTCCCTTCCAAGAAATACCCAACTTGTTTTGTTACTATTTATAGTCATCACCCTTTGAATTTCCATTGCCTCGAATTCCTTTATTCTTCCATGGATTTTCAATAAATATATAAACAAATAGTGTCCTTATAACAAATATAATGTTCGTTTTAAACATGAAGATTTCGAAAAACTCACCTTTATTAGCCGTAAATCCGAGATGTCGAATCGGCTTCGCCAAATCAGCATGCATCGTGTCCATGTGGTAGGTTTATATTTCTTGTCTATTACAAAGCATCTATTCATTATTCTAACTGTTATTGACCCAGATATCATAATTTACAGAGTTTAAAGTTAGTATTTGCTAATAATAATTCCAAATAAATCCAACGAATGTTCGAATTTCCATTTCAAAAAACCCAAGCGACGAAATAAAATGTCCGCCGTTCAAACGACTCGAGCGATAAATTGTGTCAATGTATCCATACGCATGTCAAAGAAAAAGTAACTCCGGCCACAGTTCGTTTATTTGTTTTTATTTTCATCTCTCTATTCGTTTCGGATTTGAAAATAGACGTATTGCAATTATATGGGCTGAGTGTATTTTTCACTGCGTTTATTTGAATATAAAGTGCAATTGCCTTAGCACATGGCTTAAACATAACGCCCTATGGGGATTATTTGCCATGTGCTAAGGCAATTGCACTTTATACTCCAATAAACGCAGTGAAAAATACACTCACCCCTATAATAAAAGCAGGATAAAACCACATTCAGTCAGACAAGCTTATTTGAATGGGTTAAACATGCCATCAAACTTTGTTCTATTTTCTTGCAGTGGTACAAAGCAGCTGTATGGCCTGTTTATTCCCAACTCCAAGAAGGGGACTATATTTGTTGTTGACACAGTCAGAAGTGACCAGATGCCTAATCTAAATGCTATGTTTAATGCAGAGAGAAATGTCAAGTAGGTGAAACAAGCTTGTGTGTTACATTTCCAACAATGGACCAATTTGCTGGCCCCACCCATTTACTCTGTAGGCCCTGCCAATTGAGGCTGACAGGAAGTTTCGTTTGATTGACAGCCGTGATTTGTCAATTACATGAGCATCAAGAGAACAGTTGTTTCATGATACTTATTGAAAAAATGAAAACGCTTCCTTTTTGAATGTCATACCCTACACAGAGGGCAGCTTTTTTACCATTACAAAAGTTTTACAATGAAACAATTGTTTAATTACGTGATCAAATGGCAGACACAATCAAATACTTGAACAAGGTTTCCAAAATATTCCATACAAATCTTCTACAGAGTGACAAAGGGAGTGCACAAATCCATTTTATCTGAGGCTGGTCACAACATAGACTACAGTTTTGAGAGGGATCTAGGAAATGTGTTAAGGCCATTTATAGATTATTACAAATGTAATTGTAATTACAGAGTGAGTAAAGGAGTGGATGAGTCCATGTTACCAGAGGCTGGTCACAAACTAGAGTACAGGGTAGAGAAGGATCTTGGCAATGTGTACAGGGCTATTATCCGTATGTTGGATGCATACAAGGATGAGAAACGTGGTCCAACCTTCATTGCTGTACAGTCACCTCATGGTAACAAAAGGCTTCATTTTATGAGCTTGAATATCTGTGTAAATTTCGCTCTCTGGAACACCTCTAGGAAATGACCATAATACAGGCCTCCTAGTGAAACCTTTAAAACCTTTAAAAACCTTTAATTTCAGAGCAAACCTTTAAAACCTTTACATTTCCTTAGAAAACCTTTAAAACGCCAAAATAGCCTGTAATTCTCACTCAAAACCTTTATATTTGCTCTGACTGGTTGCCGTGCTAGCTTAAAGCAAGTAATGGATTTTGTTCTGCATTTTCCTACACTGTAAAACAGGAGCTATGTATGATATAAATATGCAGAGAAAATAGGTATACACATTAGATAAGGTATGTATTATATTGCATAATTCAAACAGGTATGATTGTGGGTTTAATAAAGAAATGAGAACTTTGACGAAAATAGCCTTTATTCACTCTTTATTTTTTCATATTTTACACTAAAAGGCCTTTATTTTCATACATTGGAGCCTTTATAAAAACCTTTATTTTTGTTTTGGCCTGCTAGGAGGCCTGATAATATGAAAGGCCTGAATTTTCCTTTGAAAATGGATATTGTTTAGTGACTCTTTTACCAGACAACAAATTTTCAGACTGCTCAAAATTGAAAGAAGCTGCAAATTCAAAGTGTTTAAATTAAAAAATTAGTGCCAAATAGGGTAGAAAACATTCTGAGAAATGAATTAATACTATCAAAAGAAATTTATGCTTAGCTCTTCATGCTTTCCATTTTTTTATTGCATAACTCTAAATTTGAGATTGCAGAATAATTGCTTAGCCTTTTAAGCCTACCTGAGCATGAAGTGCTCAAGGTGAGGTATTTTGATCACCTTCTGTCCTTTATCTGACATGTGTCATCAATTTGTTTGAAATGTCTCCCATTCCCAAACCAGACGTTTCAACCAATTTGGCAGGCATGTTTGATGGCCCCTCTTCCATAATTTCAGAAAATCATTACCCTTGGGTCCATGGGGCATAATCTCAGGGGGTCTGGGGGCAGAATCTCAGGGGGTCTGGTGCCTATATAGAACTTAAAATTGATTTTTAAAATGACACTCCCAAATTACTGGGCCAATTACAACCAAATATGGCAGGCATGTTCAGTATGTGACCATTTTAAGAATTGAAATTTGTTAAATTCTGGTTTCCATGGCAACAGCAGTGAACTAAAAAAAGAAAATCTTTACAACTCATCTCCTCCTGACCCAGAAAGCATATAGCCTTGATATTTTGCATGGAGCATCAGTGCATTGACCTCTTTCAGAATGGTTGAAATCACTATCCCTGGGTCCCGAGGGTGGAGCGCTAGAGGGCTGGGGCCTGTATAGAAATAAATTAGCCTTTTGAGAACAACACCCCCTTCCAAACAACTCGGCCAATTTGAACCCAATTTGACAGGCAGTTAACTGCTAGAAGACTTGACGTCTGTTGAAATATCTTGTTGCCATGGCAACAAAAGTGAATTTGAAATTAAAAAAAAAAAACACCACAAAATCATCTCTATCCAGGAGGCATATAGTCTTGCATGACACATCAATACATCAACCTCTATCTGCCTTGCTGAAAAATTACCCTAGGGTCAATTGGGACGGAGCTCAGGGGGATGGGGCCTATCTAAGAATAAAGAAGGATTTTTAAAAAGACATGTCCTCCCAAAACACTTACCAACTAAACTTATTGGGAATAATACTTAGCTTTACCCCTAAAAAAATTACTAAAAGATTTGAAATCTGTTGAAAGCTTTGATTGCCATGGCAACATAAGTTAAAATTTGAAAAATCTTCTCAAGACCCAGTTGGCCTTATCTCAGATGAGTGTTTTTTCAAGACAATCATTAAAAGTGGACTTGCAGAATCCTTTTCATTCATAATTGAAAAACACTCTGATATCTTTAATATGCTTCAATGTTCAAATATTTTTCTTTGCAATTTGCATGACAGGGTCAGTATGTTCTGCTTGTGACAACTTCTTTTCTTATAGCATGTAAGACTGAACACTTGTCAACTAACTTTTGTTTACAAGAAATCATGATGTTCTAATTTAGAATTTTAATCAAAGGATAACAATCATGAGAGTAGAACAAACAGAGCATTGTAGCTTTTAAGAAACAAAATCAACAAAAATTCAAGCTGCAAGGATCAACCCATTCCCATATGATGAAACTTTTTTATGGCCCCGCGAAAAAAACAACACTTTGGAAGATGTTTGGAAAATAGAGAAATTAGTTTGTAATAAGCAATTTCCTCATTATCCACAATGTTTTATTCCCCAAAAAGCAGCGATTTTATTAATTTCATCAGTGAAAAATTGTAGTCTGCAGCCTCTTAAACTTTTGAAATTTGACCAGTCTAAAATTTTGTCCTTGGGTAACAGGTCCAACAATCTTCCATTTCCTTATTACCTTATATTATTAAGTGATTTTTTTTCTATTTTCCAGATTTTGCCCATTTGATATCAGCTATACCTGGGCTTGGAGAATTTCCATTAGTTCCAATACATTTGGCTGATAGGTAGGAAACATGTAGTATCTCAAATAGTCCTTTGTTCTTTAAATAAAAATGTTTGTGACATGCTAATATTTTTGCATTTGAAAATTTTGCAAACATTTCCAAACACAAAAATTACTCTATCTCAGTATTATCAGGTAAAGAATTGTAAGATCAGTGCAGGGGCTTTTTCATTGGACTTCTCTTAAATCATTAACACACAATGCTGCTTTTTGATGTCCAAAACAAGTATGATCATGGAAAACTTTGCTGGAAAAGAAAAAAATGCTTGTGGCAATCATTTTTTCTTCTTTTCTCACAATGGTGTTTTTTTTTACATTATTTGGCACTTACTTTCAAATTTTAGAGCATTTTTTATGTCTGACTTCTTTGAATTTGGACCAGTCTTAAATTTTGTTATGTGGTAATGGGTTGTAGGGTTACATTCAAAACTTCTTTGGTATTCTAAACCAGACAAATTCACAAGTCCTTTTCCAAAAGGACCTTTGTGTATGGGTAAATTGAAAACTGAATCAATTATAACCATTTTATAAAGTGAGTGTGAATATAGGACAGAAATCATTTGGAAGAGAGTTTGTTTTTTACAAGCTTTTTCATTTTTTCTCATGATGTTTATATTGCATAAAATCTTACCTGTTTGAAATTAGTGATTGTATAGAAAGGGGTTAAACAGGCAAATTTGCTAAACTTTGATACATTTGAATTTTAGTGAGACTTTATACAATGTATTAGACTGGCAGAGAGTTGGATGTAAACGAATGATACAGCACTATATGAATGTTGACATTATACTTCAGGTGAGAGGATTTTTACTTTGACAGTTTTGATAAAAAATTCAAAATTTTCCTATGCCTAGTTGTATTTGATAGTTTGAGCTCAACCGATCTCTTCACGGCCGCACTCATCCTTTCCGACTATTTGTCTCCCACCAATGGGTCGATAATCGTAGAGCTATGTGGGATAGCAGCTGGAGGCTAGAAAAGGATGTAATGGCAGTACTGGTGTGAGAAATACCAGGAATCCATTGTTAGGTGCTCCAGCCGCCGCGATATAACTGAAAACCCCATTCAAACAAACAAACAAAAAAATTACAATTCACTACTCCTATTATACCTGTAGTTATTCAACTGAAACTTGAAATATATGCTTACTATCAAGAGCAATTGACACAAAGGGAGATAATCTAAATGCATAATATTAAGCACTGCCACCGTAGCAAAGTTGTAAGTGCATCAGACTCTAGTTCACAAGGTCCAGTGCTCAATCCCCTCTTGCAACAAATATCCTTTTTCACAAACATCTTTCATCAAGGGGTGGATAATTGTAAACCTAAGTGGGGTCAGCAGTGGGAGGCTCTTATAGGATGAAGTGGTAGTGCTGGTGTGAGACATACAGAAAGCCATATGTCTGAAATACTGCTAAGAAGCCTTCAAAATCAATTTTGACTCCTCAGTTTCAAAGGCTAGCACAAGCCCTGCAATTTCAAAAGTAATTTATTTAACACATTCCCAAGCAATGACGCTTTTTGAAACTCCTCAAGAAAAGCATTGAGGAAAACATTGTGTAAAGTGAAGAAATTGCTTGCAACAAGCAATTTTTTCTTTTACCACAATGTTTTCTATCCAGAGAGTTTAAAAAAATCCAAAATTTAATTGACTTTAATTTGTTGAATACAACTTTTTTCAATTTGGACCAGTCTACAATTGTGCTGGTAATTGGTTAAATCATGGCAGCTGGTGTACCGTAACTCTATCTTCCTGTTGTTATTCACACCCGCTGCTCATACCACAAACACACTACTAAATGTTAGCCCATTTGTGAGAGACATAATGCATATTGTGAAGGCTTTTGTTAAATATCAGAAAGTATGTTGGATGTGCTGAGGTTCAAACTCTAACTCATGACTTCAGGATTGAGAGTACCCAACTATATCAATTTGACATACCTATGACATTTATTTTAGATCTGCAACTTTTTAAACTATAATTTGGACCAGTATAACATTTTGAGGTCTGGTAATGTGTTGGATGAAACAAACTTAAATATAGTTTAAAACCTCTTTGAATTTAGACTTTGGCCACTTCCCAAACTCAGTTGGTTTTCTGCAGACGTAACATTTTGGGATCAAAGTAAGCTGTAGTTACGTCTAAGTTTTTAAACCAACAATGATTCACATAAATGTCGGCCAATGTCAATGTTTGCTGTGGTCTAAATGAAGATTTAATTTGTCAATTAATTTTTTGATTGACAGCTGCGATTGGTTAAAAATGTATGAAAACTCAATGATTTTGTTACAGGCAATGATAGAACAGTGCAGATATCTTCATATACCTATTGGCAACATGCCAAAAGACATTACTTTAACAGGCTGTGATATTTTCTATGCAAGACATTTGAATAAACACAATCATGTTTTGTGGTGCTCACCAACGGAGAGACCTGACCTTGGCGGTAAAGAGGCAGATGATAATAGACTGGGTATGGAACTAGAAGAAAATCTGATCACAGAGTTGAATAATCCAGGTGCCTACTCTACAGTATGTGTGGAGCTGGATATAGCCAGCTTGGCAGTCAACACAATTATTGAGGTTTGTGTTTTTTGTTATTCCTGGATGATAATTTTCTCTGATACTTAACCCATTACCACAAGATCCCACCTTGTAATGCCCCTCGAGGAAAGCTTTGAAGTACATTGTAGAGAGTCAAGAAATTTTTTCATTATCCACAATGTTTCTACCACAAAGGACATAGGTTTTCAGAATTTTATCAACTTAAAATTGTTGTCTGCAATTTCTTGAAATTTTGACCAGTCTAAAATATTGCTGTATGGGAATGGGTTAATGGATAGAAATGTGACGCCTCTCAGTCCCCTTAGATTGCTTATTTTAGATGTTTGCAATTACAGTAAAACCCCTCCTTACGACCACCCCGGAAATACGGGCACCCCACTATTACGAGCGATTTTTTAAAGAACTGAATTTTTTGCTCTTTATTTCAATGGTCGTGAACCCCTCTAAAACGGGCACCCCGCTATTCCGAATTACGACCACTAAATTCAGTACCAACTATAGCTGATACACTATTTTGAACCAGTAACTTCACACATTGAGACGGACCACCCTAATTTCACACTTGATAAGAGCGACACTAATTGGGTACGAATACATTGTAAATACATTATCGGATTTTTGATTATGTGATATCGAACCCTTATTATAATAGGTGTTATGATTAAAGTGGCCGGTCACTTTAAGAAATTATAGCTCGTATTATTTTTAATTGTTATTTGAATGTGTCACAGGTTTTGACTCGAGTAATAAATTCGAAAGTGAAAACGTATCCGAGAAATTACGATTAGTTTGTTTACGGCGTTCCGAACAGTCAATTAGCAATTAAGTTTTGATTTCAACATAATTGATGCTTGGTATTCGCATTGTAGAAGATATGATATCGACAGTTTGACACTTTGAACCCGTACTTACGCATAAATAATCTGAGGTTGGACTTCTGAATCAGATAGATCAAATGGAGAATTGCGAAAGTAGAACTTATCGAAGATCGTAAATTTGAAAATGACATAAGATTTCGCTGTAATACATGTTCTTATAGTTTCATTTTTGTATTTATAGTATTAATATGTTCAAAAAACGAAAATGAAATAAACATTAATTACTTGACAACAAACGACCAAACCTCAGTATTACGACCATCCCTCTATTACGACCACTTTCAGAAAGTACCGCAAGTGGTCGTATTAGAGGGGTTTTACTGTATAAGATTTGTTCACATGGAAGATATGTGCTTTTGATTAGCAGGATTATGACTGCTGAAATAGACATTCATTCAACTCATCACAAGACAACAACAAATTGGATTTACCTTAATTCAAAGAAGTTGAAGACGAAAATTTCAGGTTGATGGAATCTTGAATTATTTTGTCTTTCTGGGTGGAAAACATTTTTGAAAATGAAGATATTACTTTTGAATAGCAAATTCTGTACTTTTTCCACTGTTTTTCTAAAAGAAAAATTATTGAGTGTCATAAAAAGAGGATTTATGTGGGAATGGATTAAATACTGTGGACCAGTGCTATGATAGTAATGTGAGGAAGGTTAAATGAATGGTATCAATCAACAGTTACAATGAAGTGCAAAGTTGATGATGAACTTATTTCCAGACAACAAAATCTTAGATGTGTCAAAAACAGGGCTCCGGAAATTTAGAAATCTAAATTGGTCCGGGACATTGCCCCCCCCCTCCCTCCGGCAAAAGGGACCCCCCCACACACACACACTGCAAAAATGAATACCCCCACCTTTTTTCACCTTTCCCGCACATAAAAGGGTTCATCATTCATTCAGTAATTGCCTTCTTTTTCAAATGTTCCGAAGACGATTATTATCTTCAACGAGTGGAAAATAGATGAAAACAACTGACAGATCCTACTTTCATTTTTTTTTGAAAATTTGGCCGAGTATAATGGCAATTCCGGCAATGTACGGCAGTCCACGAAATTCTAATATGTTGTAAAATTAGACAGACAAATAAATTACATTATTGAAATTTCTGGGTTTTACAGAGTATTGACGATTTAATTATATTAAAGATATACTTTTTCATTTTCATAAGCTAGTTATCCAAAGTTCTGTTAATGTAACAGTCATGTCGATTTTCTCTCAACATGAGCGTCTGTTGATGGAAAAACACAGCTGACGTCACAAAAATGTCGGGTCAGTCCATTCTACCCCATGGGATCACAGAGTTGTGACGTACATCAAAAAAACCGACAAGACAAACTCGAGTGGGTCGCCCACGTCTTGCACAATTTTCCTAGAGTGGAATTTGCTCACAAATCTGGGTCATTTATTTATTGTAGTTGATTTGCGATTTTTTATTCGGACAATTTCCCCCCTGAAGTAAAATTTGATATTATTGACGGAACTGTCGTTTTCATTTATATTTAAGTCATCTGTATTCTGCTGATTTCCAATTATAGCTATGTTTCTTACCGTGAATGAAAAACTATTAACGACATGATTTTTTTATATGAATTTCAAACCCGGTCTCACGCACTTACTTGTGAAAAATTAATTTCATAAAAGCATTGTGCCAAGCTATTCCGACATTGAACAAATGGCAACTGAAGCCTGTTCATGTCTCGATTTATAAACACATCCCATGTTATAGTAAAAAAAATTAGTTTCACATGTAACGGCAATTTAAATCGATGCAGTATTAGATGTCCATTTCTTCGAACGTGTGGTAAGTCAAACCGCATTTTTGGGGATTCCAATTGGTCTGGCAATTTATCGGATTTCCAGAGCCCTGCCCAAACTCAAAGAAAGTGTATCATTGAAATATTGGCTTTTTCAAAGTACAAAACAATCTTGAAATTGAAGAAAATGCTTGATAAAGGCAATTTTTTCATTTCCCACAATGCTTCAAAAGATTTCTTCATGGGATTTGAGTGGAATTGGGTTAATTGATGTCTTATAAATTGAACAAACAAATTTCACACTAGAATAATGAAATCTGTGTTTTAAAAGTAGATTTCAATGATAACAAACAAGAAAGTGAATAATGATAAGAAAGCTTGCTTGTTATTATTTGTGTTATTTTTAGTCTTCCCATGTGAATGAACAAGAAGGTGCAAGTGCAGTCAGTTTTGACACCATGCCTCAGTCTTCCCTAGAGGAGATGGTACAGGGTCAGGGTGTTGCTACAATGATGACAAGTTATGATGAGACGGCTCTATGTTCTTCGGCCTTCAGGTGATAGAAATTTTTATTGCAAAAACCAAATGATACAGGCATGCTGTTTTACTGTTTGAAAATTCAACATGAAATTATTTCTTTATTTTACCCCCCAAAACAATGTTTGGGGGGTATAAAGGAGTCAGCTTGTTGGTCTGTCCGTCGGTCTGTCTATAGCTTTTGCATGTCCGCTCAATTTCTCAGCAACTATCGGGCGGATTTTATTCAAACTTCATCGATATAGTCAGTATCAAGCAGAGATATGCATATTATATTTTGGTTACAGTCCATTGATTTTTGTCAGAGTTATGGCCCTTTGGTGAAAAATCGTGTCAGCTCAATTTTGCAGCAACCATTGGACGGATTTAATTCAAATTTTACAGAAAGATTCGTAATAAGTCAGACATGTGCATATCCTATTTTGGTTATGGTCCATTTATTTTTGACTGATTTATGGCCCTTTAATTAAAAAGTCCATTTTTTGTTACAGACCTTTGGCAGATAGCACTTGTATATGGTCAAGCACTGTTGGTTGGTATTAGTCTGCTTTGCAACAATTTCTAGTTTTAACAGTATTGAAGATGCAGTATTTATACATACAATATAGGTACTTTTAGTCAATCTATCAGTATCAATATGCTTAAGAGAAGGTCAAGGTCACAGTACAAGGTCATGAACGATGTTCATGAATCAAATTATTCAGGAGCACAAGTTTTTCACAATGTCATCTCTAAAGAATCCATCTATATTGACAAAGATATCAAGCTTGAAAAATGTATCTCATTCACTGAGATATAAGACATTTTGAAAATTGATGCAAAAATTGAAACCAATTGTTTCCAAGTAAAAACAAGAGTTGCTTGTGCTATATTTCATAAATAACCATTCCTAGCCCTCCAAGACACTGTAAATAGTTTTACTGATGCTTCAGGTGTAATGACATTGATTCTAATCAACATTATGTTCTTTTCTTCCAATATTCAACAGAATACTGAAAAGTATGGTACAAAACTGGGTGAGAGATGTCACCATGTATTCTAATGTGTTTGCTGATAACCAGATTATTCATTTCTACAGGTAAGTAGTATGTGTTGAAGATTATACCCCTTCTTTTAAGAGGAGGTTACTATTGTCCTTCCATCCTTTTTATGCCCCATCATCGAAAGATCTGGGGCATATTGTTTTACTGTCTGTCTGTCTGCAAAACTTGACCTAAAAACTTAACATTGCCAATTACTACCAGTCTATTCAAGATACAATGCTCATATTTGGGATAATGAAACATCTCTGTAATACACATTTCCTCATGTCAAGATCACATACCAAGGTCAAACGATAAAAAACCCTCATGTATGGCGGGGGCATTGTGTTTCACAAACACATCTTGTTTGCTTCTGTAGCCAACCTCTGGTGGTATATTTTCATCACATTTTTTATACCACTATAAACAGAGTACAAAACAATCTGGAAATTGAAGAAAATGCTTGATAAAGGCAATTTCTTTATTTCCCACAATGCTTCAAAAGATTTCTTCATGGGATTTGAGTGGAATTGGGTTAATTGATGTCTTATGAGTTGAAAAACAAATCTCACACTAGAATAATGAAACCACTATAAACAGCATACACTCAAACTGTATGAAATATAGTTTCAAATAGGGGTTCAAATTGACACTTTTCAAGTTAAGGTATGCAAGTAATCTACTTCCTGTTTTATGACTTGTAAGTTTATTTAAGGTGGTATAGTGGTATTACCGTTTTGCTGCCGTCATAGCACAGTCGGTAGCACGTCAGACTCCTAATCTTCAATTATGGGATGTCATGGGTTCTATCCCTGGCAGCAGCACATATCCTTTCATACATTTGTCTCTCACTAATGGGTTGATAATCGTAAACCTAAGTAGGATAGAAGCTGGCGGCTAGGAAAGGATGTAGTGGTAGTACTGGTTTGAGAAATAACAGGAATCCATTGTTAGGTGCTCCAGCGGCCGCGATATGAATGATACACTGTTAAAAATGGTGTTAAACCCTATTCAATCAACTAATCAATGTATTGCCTTTTTCTCATCAACTATTAATAACATCTACTGAAAGCTTGCTAAAAAGCAATTTCTTCATTGTCCACATTTTCCAAATATTTTTCATTAGAGCCGTAATAAAATGTGGATTGTGTGGGATTGGTTAAAGCTTTTGTTAATGTAAGACGTAAAGTGCAATACCCCTGGTCTGTAAAAAATTGTAGTGTGACCCAGATGATAAAAGTTTGGACTGGTCAAAATTCAAAGAAAATGAAGATGACAATTGCCACTTGTTAAAGTTTGAAAAAACTTTGCCTTTCTTGGTGGAAATCATTGTGGGAAATGAAGAAATTGATTGTTACAAGCAATTACCTCATTTGCCACAATATTTCCCAAGCTATTTTCCTTAGGAGTGTAAAAAAGCAGGATTTTGTTGGAATGGTTCAAACACAATCAGTGTTTAATTTCAGATGGTTAAGAAGTGCCAATGCTCTTTTACATGATCCAGCATTAAGACGCACCCTTCACAACATGATGAAAAAGGTCTTCATGCAGGTACAGAATATTTAACCCATTACCAAGCTACCCCGCTTTTTTACTCCCCTCAAGAAACACGCCTTGAAAAACATTGTGGAAAAATGAAAACAGATTGCTTGTAACAAGCAATTTCTTCTCATTTTCCACTATGTTTTCTACCCAGAAAGACAAAGATTTTTAAAACTACATCAACTGTACATCGTCGTCTGAAACTTCATTCAATTTGAACTAGTCTAAATTTTAGTTGTGTGGTAAGGGGTTAACCTATTACCACTTAACAAAATTTTATGAAAAACTTTGCATACAACATTTCAAAGTTTGAGTAAAATGAAAATTAACCATAAAAGTAGGTGGAAAACATAGTAAAAAGGGAGAAATTGCTTCTAGTTTACTGTTGAAAAAGCATTTAAGAAGATATGGTATTTCTATGGTTATCAATTCACCATTAACCAGACCACAAATCTTAGACGAGTCTGAATTAACAAGAAGTTGCACACTAAAATTTGTAGTTCATAAGAGCTTGAAAATTTTGTTCTTTTTAGGTAGGAAAAATTCTGGGAAATAAAGAATCTGCCAATTACTTGATTTTCCGCATTATATTTCCCATTCTCTTTTTTCTCTGATGGTCATAAAAGTGCAGGATTGTATTTAAATTTGTGAAAGTAATGATTTCAGTGATTCATAATCAACACTTTTAAATCCCTTACAAGATAATAAATATTGAACTAAATTTGAAGAAGTTGCAGATGACAATTTTGGGTTGATGAAAAGGATAAAAATTATCTTTGGGGGAAGGAAACATTGGATAATGAAGACTTTAATTTTGTTTTCTTTTGAGCTTCAAAAAGCAGAATTATTTTAGAATGGGTTTAGAGGTGCTGGCTATTAAGTGACTATCAAATTTCTTGTCTAGAGACACTGATTCCTACAGAGCTCATGAACAAATGAACATAGGATATCAATTGACTGGAGATTTTTAAAGTTTCCACAGGTCCACTTCTTCTTAAATGTAAATGAAAATTTATTTGAATGTGAAATGTGAATCAAAATTAAAAAGCAATTGCTGCAATTTTTCTCATATTTAGCTGATGGGTGAATTTAAGAGACTTGGCTCAAATATAGTGTATGCGAACTTTAACCGAGTAATTCTATGTACCAAGAAGAGACGACTGATGGATGGCCTTGCCTATGTAGAATACATCACAAACAGTATCAAGACAAAGGAACTTTTTCATCTGGTTGAAATGTCCTATGAACAGTGTTGGGAATATCTCACTTGGTTAGATCCGGTAAGTGAGATTGGTATTTTATACCCAGGCCATGAAATTAAGATTGCTGGTCTTCCCTAGTGAAAAGGCATTTGCAACTGATATGTCAAAAAGACTTAGTTTGCTCAAATATAAAACCAGTGATGTTAAACTAAAATCATGTTGTTGGAGACCCAAATCATTGTAACTACAGCTTTAATAAGTTGTAGTTACGGTGTTAAATTGATTATTTAACAAAAAGCGATTTTTGATTTACCTGTATCATCAAGTCTTGAGCCATCATACTCAGGTGAGCAATATAGAACCATCATGGTCCTTTTGTTTAATGACAGCAGTAATCTGTAAATTGAATGACTGCTGACCATGCCCGCTGTTTTTCACGGTAAGTACAAATTGCATATCAAAGTGTGTTTGAATATTGATGGTTCAGTTGTACACAGTTACAACTTTTTAACGCTGAACTGTCCAATTATATGTGTGTGTCTCTGGCTTTATCAGATCAGTACTTTGACATTTATTGATCATTTTCAAAGAACTTGCCATACTTGTTCTCCATCATATGGAAGTTTGTTTCAGTCTTCTCAAGATCACAGGGCAACTTGTATTGACATCAACATTTCTACTCAAATTTATACAGACAACTTTAGTATATTTACTTTAATGTATTAACCAGGCAGTTACTTTATTTTCACCAATGAATTAAATACAAGATAGATTTATTTATTATTTAGAGGTTTAATGCCACTTTCAACAGCAGTTCACTTATACTGCAGCAGCTAATGCACCAATGATTTCTTGTAATTTCTCAACCACAATTTCTCAGAGTCACAAGCTGCTCTTCCCACTTAGGTTTACTCTTCTCATTCACCCATTCATGAGGGACAAATGAGTACACTTACTTTTATCAAATGTTGGATGAGTTAAGATAAAGAGTGCAGTACATTAAGGGCTGAGCTAATTAGGCTTGATATTAGGTAATTTATTACATTCAGGCTAACTACGGTGGTATTCGAGGCAAGCTTCCGTCTGAAGCAGAGGTAGAACAAAAAGCTCCTGAAGAAGTGGAAGGGAACGAGAAAGAAGTGGACAGTGATGAAGATGAACAAGTGATTGAGAACGAGGAACTGAATAGATCTGATGGTGAAGATGAGGTCAGTACTTGCAAATAAGTCATGCATCTTTTATCGGAACCTATTACTGGAAAGCCTCATTTTAGACTAGGCCAATGAACAGAATATGTAGCGGGCAATTTTTAATGGAAAAGGATTTAAAAGAAATCCTTTCTAGTACCGAATACTTTGTAGTTGCAAAGTAAAATTCAATATTTTTTCCTTTTTTATGCCCCCAATATGAAATGGCAACAGGCATATAGAGTTATCTTGTTTTTTGTGTACCTGTATGGGTGTATTAGTGTGTCCAGAGCATATCTTCTACATTAACCCATTCCAACACAAGAAAATTTTAGACTGGTCCAAATTGAAAGAAGCTGCAGACGACAATTTCAAGTTGATGGATTTTATTTTTTTTCTTCTTTTGGGTTAGAAAACATTGTGGATAATGAAGAAATTGCTTGTTACAAGCAATTTCTTCATTTTCCACAATGTTTTCCAAAGCTTTTTTCTTTAAGGGCGTAAAAAGGAGGGATTGAGTTGGAATGGGTTAATTGATCAATTTCAAAATAACTTGATAAAGTTGTTCCCCTTGAAGAGTTCTAGTGTTCGGTTTGATACTACTCAGGTCAAGGTCACAACTGATGGTCTTGTGACAAACAGATGGGTTGGAGATGTCCGAGTCTGTGACACATTTCTTGCAATTTTATTGTTATTACTATATTATGCATAGGGATCATATTTTTAACAGCCTAGATAGTTTCTTAACCCATTCCCATGTGGTAAAATTTTAGGCTGGTCCAAATTCATAGGAGTAGCAGACGACAATTTAAAATTTATGAAATTTTGGATTTTTTTCAACTTTCTGTTTAGAAAACATTGTATGAAATGAAGAAATTGCTTGTAACAAGCAATTTTTTCATTTTACACAATATTTTCCAAATTGTTTTTCCTAAGGGGCGGTTGGATATTACTAAGGTCAAGGTCACAACTGATGGTCTTGTGACAAACAGATGGGCTGGAGACATCCGTTTCTGTGACCAGTTCTTACAATTTTATTGTTATTACTATATTATGCATAGGGATCATATTTTTAACAGCCTAGATAGTTTCTTAACCCATTCCCATATGGTAAAATTTTAGGCTGGTCCAAATTCAAAGAAGTAGAAGACAACAATTTAAAATTTATGACATTGTGGATTTTTTTAACTTTCTGTGTAGAAAACATTGTATGAAATGAAGAAATTGCTTGTAACAAGCAATTTCTTCATTTTACACAATATTTTCCAAATTGTTTTTCCTAAGGGGCGTTCAAAAGCGTCATTGTTTGGGAATGGGTTAAAGCTACTTGACTTCCATCTCTGTTAATCCTTTCCCGTATAATCCCTGATTTTCATGTGCAAAGATTCTATACCTGATAAACATTGTGGAAAAGAAGAAATTGCTTGCAAGAAGCAATTTGTTCTTTCCCGTAATGTTTTTACCCTATTGGATAGTAAAACCTTTAATAAAACTCACTTTGAATTGTTGTCTGCAACCCACTTCTAGATAATTTAGGCTCTTTATAGCCCTTTGCAAAAAAAGCCTTTAAGAACATAGTACCATTGAGACAATATAACTCGGGATATTATAATTTAGCTACAATCTTTTCTAAGTTACTCAGATTATATAACTAATTCCAACACAATTAAGATTTTTAACACCCCACAAAATAAATCAATTGGAAATATATTGTGTAAAATGAAGAAATTACTTGAACCAGGAAATTTCTTCATTTTATACAATGGTTTCTACCCAAATAGTTGAAAAATTGTAAAATGTTATAAACTTTAGATTATTGTTTGCAACTTCTTTCAATTTGGACCAGTCTTAAAGAGTTGTTATCTGGTAATGGGTTAAGAAAAACATCAGAGATTTAAGAACTATATCTGAACTAAGAGAAAGAGTTCACATTCTGCTTTGCTTTGATTTTCCTCTTTAGCCAGAGATTGAGATGAACTGGAATATAATGCATTTTCTACCTGAAGCAGGGGCATGTCAGACCAATTTTAATGTAAGTAGACAGTCTTTATCATTAAAAAGCCTGTATACGTTTAGGGAATAATGTAAAGCAATCGCACAGTATTTCTAATATATAACACAGGGTCTATGCAACCTAGAAAGGGAGCCTGTATTTTCTACCTTATTGCCCACACAACGATTCTGCCCAGTTAATATTTCTGTGTTTCCTTTAATTGGAGGATTCCTTAACTATTCATATACCCACCACCTTTGGTTATATTAGTTTCACCATTTCTGTCGATCTGTCTGGGCTTTTTCCTTTCCATGCTAAAACTCAAGGAAAGGATTTAATGTTAGTACTGGTGCGAGATATACCAGGAATCTATTGTTAGGTGCCTTAGCCGCTGTGATGTGACTGAAAAATTATTAAAAGTGGTGTTAAACCCCATTCAAACAGATTTAACTCAAGAAACAATTGACCAATAACCAATTATTGTCAATGACTGGAGGAAGGGCCCTATTGTGTTTTTGGTCACAAGTGAGCTTTAGTTGAAAACCTATAATGAAGAATTTGCTTTTCACAAGCAATTTTCTTCATTTTTTCGCCACATCTTTTACAAGGCTGTTTTATTGAGGGGCATTAAAAAGCAGGATTGTTTCGGAATAGGTTATAGCTTGTTTAAAGTGACACAAAAGCCCATTCAAACAGATTGTGTTGAGAAGCTCTATGTGTTTCCATTTTACAATAGCTGAGTGCCGTCATTTGACTTTTGATAACACTAGTAACCATATTATTACAGATGATAGTTGCTGGATACATTCTGTCCGTATACAGTAATCTACAGGATGAACAGCGTAGATTGACACCCGGTAATACTCCTGTCCGTAAACGTAACTCAAGTCAAACACAGACCATATTAGATAACACAACAACTCCGTCTGCAGTGAGCTTTGCTCAGAACTTGATACAAGGGGACCTAGCTCAACAGATGTTTGCGTAAGTTGAGGACATGGTAATGATTTAGAGAGCATGATTGAAGAACATACTGTGTTTGTTTTAGAAGTTTGAAGTCTGTGATTGATGAAATTGTATCAATTTTCCAATAGAAAGTATATGATTTCTTTTTTATCATTTAGTGCACATTCATTATATTATTAAAGACCTTGAAGCACATAGAACTAAAACAGTGAATTTAATGTGTTACTAAACATGGAATAACAGAGTAAATATTACATTTGAATTCACAAAATTTTCATTTTAATATTGGACTCCACAGTACAAATTCATTTTCAAGAAAAGAAAAATTTACCACTCAAAACTTGTTTTGTCATACTAGCAAATTTTTATTAGTATCCAGAAAAGTATCTTGAGAACTGTTGTATTGATTCAGGTTAACACAGAAAATTCACAAGAAACTGAGTGGTAACTGTAGTAACAACAATCTATCTGAGGAATTCCCAACACCTCCAGGGTCCTTTTTACCCCTCAATAACCCTGCATTAGAGTTTATAAAAAGTGTGTGCAAGGTGCTATCTCTTGACTCCAACATTGGTATACAGGTTACAAAACTACAGAGAGACCTGCTCAAGTTGATTGGTGTAGGAGAGTTTTCACCAGAGGCAGAGTTCAGGGATCCCTGTTTGTCTTATGTTCTACCAGAGGTTAGTCAATCCTTTCATGTACAATCACTTATTTTGATAATTGTATAAGGGAAAATATTGTTGGAAAAGAAGGAATTGCTTGTTGCAAGCAATTTCTTATTTTTCCACAATAATCTACAATGTGCTTGAGATATTTAATATTTTGTCTTTCCAGTGATTTATTAATTGTCTCCCCTTTGATGGGGGAATATTATAGGTTTTTTTAGTGCAATGTGACCCATAGTGCTGTTAATACATATAGATTTTAATATTGAAATAGTGCATAATTTCTTTGATGCTTGGGTCAGATTTTCCTCTTGTAAGACCAGTCACAATTGTATTTTTTTTTGGTACTACCATTTTGTTGAAATCAAGTTTCATCTTAGTTTAGTCAAGGTCAGTTTTCAAGGTCATTTTTATCATAAAAATTTATTGTAAAATATTATTTTCCACTGACAAGCCCCTTCGGGCGTATATGCGCCACTTGCAAAGCTCTTGTCCACAATGTTTTCCAAATCTTTATTTTCATGGGGGCATCTAAAAGCGTCATAATGCGGGAATTGGTTAAATCAACTGTAGGGAAATTTTTGTGATTTGCAGTATACATGTTTTGTTCAAGGGTTGTTTAATGCTTTCAGGTTATTTGTAAATCCTGTAATCATATCCGAGATTTAGACTTGTGTAGAGATCCCTATCTCAGCCAATTAGGAGACAGGTAAGGCTCAAAGAGCTAGGTTGGAGGGAGTCACGATATCTCAACCTGTTCTCCTCTTAACCCTTTGTAGTTGGTTATTGTTGGAGATGTCTTAGCAATACATCTCCTTGAGTACCCACATTGAAGGGTTTTGTTGAAAAATAATTGAAGTTAACATTTTTAAAATGTGTATGGTATCCCTTTATCAAGCTCTTTAAGGAATAAACAGTTGTATGGAATAACTCATTACTAAGGACATATTTTGAGACTGGTCTAAAATGAAAAAGTTTGCATAAAAAATGTTTTATTTGATGGCATTTTATAAATCTATGTATTTTGGTTTGAAATCATTTTGGATAATGAAGATATTGATTATAATTTGCAATTTCTTCATTTTCCACAATGTTTTCCACAGTTTTTATCTTGAGGGATGTAAAAGTATGGGGATTAGCAATTGTTATGAATTAACAATAACACAAAAACAGATCATTTAATTCATAATGCATTGACTAGTTAACCTCTTAGTTCATTTCTTTGTTACTTGTATAACTTTTTAATGATCTCCAATGAAATATTAAAATCAAGTTAACATTCATGGTAAAAAAAAAAAAAAAAACAAGAATAAGGCACTGGTGCTTAAAAAGATTTCTGATGAAAAACGTTAAAATGAAAAAAAAAATGTTTCAAGAAAGTTCTCCTCTACAATGTTTCCAAAGCTATGTTCTTGAGGGTCACATAAATTGTGGTGGAATGGGTTTATCTTGTACTTGACATACTAGTCCACAAAATTTTTAATTTATCAAGAATGAAAGAATTGAAGACACTTCAGGTTTAGAAATTGTTTTAAAAAGCAGGAAATGCTTTTTGATTTCTAAAATTTTGAGGTACTGGATTAAGGATTAGTTAACCCTTTCCTGGTTTTGAAATCTTAGACTGGTCCAAATTGAAAGGGGATGCAGATGACAATGAAAATTGGATGCAATTCCAAATAAAACCATCCTATGTGGTAGAAAACACTGTGGGAAAAGGAGAAATTGCTTATTATGAGCAATTTCTCCTTTTTCCACAATGTTTTCTCAAGTATAAAATCACAGTGACGTAAAATCCCGGGTTTATCCGGGAAAGGGTTAACTAACCTTTGTCATACTGATCCACAGAATGTTCCTTTCTTGACAAGTGGTAAAGCTCTTAATTACTTTCTGCATTTTTTCTGTGACATGGAGCTTTTGGAAGGGCAGGGGTTAATCACTTTCAGTGACAATAAAGTTATATTTATTTTCAGATCTCAGTGGTCCTGTATACAGTGTAAAAATCCCTATGATCTTCAGGAAATAGAACAAAATCTGATAGATGTTGTAAACAGGAAGTCTATGGCCAGTGTTCTACAAGATCTCACCTGTGTCAAATGTCATCAGGTATGTAATAATTCTAGGTAAACTATGGACTGTGTATGCAAAACTAAAAAATGGTTGATCAGTTTTCCCCTCATCCTCGTCTTCATGTTTTAGTTGATAAATCTATAATTGGAATAGCTATAAGAGCTTAGAATGGCCTGTGGAAACTAGGTCAGGCCACTTAGTATATAAATACAGAATTACAATTTTCTCCATTCATACTAAGGAGGCATATAACCACACATACACTTAGAACAGTCTATTTTGTCAGAGATATAAAAAAATAGTTTGAAGTATTTGAGGGAAGGCAATTCAACCCATTACCAAACAACAAAATTTTAGACTGGTGCAAATTTAAAGAGATTTTGGAAAACAATTCAAAGCTTGTGCAAATTTAAGATTAAGAGCTAGATAGTGTTGAAAACATTGTGAGAAAAGAAGAAATTGCTTGTAACAAGCATTTTTTTCCCTCAATGTTTTCCAATGTTAATTACCTGTGGAGCATAAATATGCTGATTTGCGTGAGATTGGGTTGATAAGGGAAACCATTAAACACAAAAAGCAAATCAGGTTGGATTTTGTAACAACGCAATGTTTTGAGTGTTTTGAGAGAACTCAAATGAAATGGATTCATATAAATATTCAAGATAAACATGGCAGCTCCGGGCGTAAGAATCAATGGGCCTCTACCAATATACGAAGTTGTCCCAAAAATTGCCCTTCAATTATCTCCCTTGACTACACTGGGTAGTTCCGTTTTGAGTTTGCTACATAGAGTGTATAAGAGCTGAGACTTTATGCTCCTGTTTTGAGCAGAATCAGATATTTTTTCGGGATTTCATTCAGAGGAATGTTGAATACTCTTGTAATACTCTTGGAATATGTTATGGTAGTTTGTATTACGTTGATTCATTTTAGACATGTTCTTTTCCTATTAATCCAATCTAATTCTCATTCAGTTTTAGTGCAAGCAATTACTTCAGTATTCACAATGTTTTTTACCCTTAAGGTAAAAAGAATTTCAAGAATTCTCTAACAAAAGATTGCTGTCTGCAACTTCTTGGAATTTGAAACAGTCTAAAAATGTCTGGTAATTGTTAATTATTATTTAACTCATTACATGGTTGCAAAATTTTAGACTAGTCCAAATTTTAGATTTCTTCAACTTTCTGGATAGAAAGCATTGTAGAAAAAGAAGAAATTGTTGCAAGCAATTTCTTCTTACACCTTCTCTTCTGTAATGTTTTTCTTGAGGGGCATCAAAATGTCACTGATTGGGAATGGGTTGAAACAAATATTTAATCCAATGTATTTGTGAAATGAATCTTATGATGCTTTCCAGAGTCTGAAGACAGCAAAAAGTTACAATCATAGTTAGTGCATTTAATTAAATGTTTCAGGTAAAAGACAGCAATATGCGCCAATATTGTAACTGTGCTGGGGAATACACTACAACTGTTAACATTGATGACTTTGCCAAACAGATTAAAACATTCAAGGGAATAGCGAGGTAAATTTGATTGGGTTTAAAAAAAAATCTATATAGACTTGTTCAACTAGCATATGCAATTCCATTTTACATGGTTGTTTGTATTAAGTATTTTTTTCTCTAATCTATATCAAAATAAATTTGACCCTTTCCATTTTCCACATTTCAACACATGTAGAAATCAAAGTACTGAAAATACTCTAAGCTAGCAAAGCATGGTTGAATTCAGAAAATCTTTCCCTTGTTGGGTAGAAAACATTGTGGACATTGAAGAAATTGCTTGTTACAAGCAATTTCTTCATTGTCCACAATGTTTTCCAAAGCTTTTTTCTCTAGATGCTTAAAAAGCGGAATCGGATGGGAATGGGTTAAATAGCATGCTTTTGACAGAGTTCTCTACAATTTGAAAATAATTTGCAATATTGCTGAAATATAAAAGAACTATTTTTATGGCGTAGGCATTCCAATGTTTTGGTGGTTAAGCCTCGAGAGGCAGTTTACACTCGTTGAAATTTAAGAAGACCTCAAAATTTGTCTGTTGACTTAAGCTATCAAAGCTGACGCTTTGCTAGCTAAAAAGGAAAATACTAAGAGAAAAAAAATTTGCTTGTTTGAGTTCTTTTCTTTTTCTCTGGCAAAATAATTGTGATACCAATTTTTTGACAGACTGTTGTCTGTCTACAAGTTCTTCAAACATCTCCTAAACTAGTGGGCAAATCTTAATGGATGTTGTACATGTGAGAAATACCAGGAATCAATTGTTAGGTGCTCCAGCTGCAGTGATATGACTGAAATACTTTTAAAAAAGGTATTAAACCCCATTTAACTGATCATGTTTGGGCTTCACCCAGGCTTACCAGAATTTACCTAGAATCAAAGAAGGAAATCAATAAAGATCCTTGTTACTGCAACCAAAAGCAACTCCTGGTTGACATCTGTCAATTTTATTCATTTATCACTGATGGTTGATACTTGGGCTCGCCAATAATTCACATAGAAACAAAGGATAGAATCTTTAAAAATCTTCTCTGAAATAATAAGGCCTAAAACTTTGGTAATTGGTGACTGACATCAATAAGTGGACCTCTATGGATATTGTTTGTATGATGACTCTTGGTTGTTTTGGAACTCTATTGAGGCTGTCTTTTTTAACCCATTCCAACACAGCAAAATTTTAGACTGGTCCAAATTGAAAGAAGCTGCAGACGACAATTTCAAGTTGATGGAATTTTGAATTTTTTCGTCTTTTTGGATAGAAAACATTGTGGATAATGAAGAAATTGCTTGATACAAGCAATTTCTTCATTTTCCACAATGTTTTCCAAAGCTTTTTTCTTGAGGGGCGTAAAAAGGAGGGATTAAGTTGGAATGGGTTAAAAGAAATCCTTTAAATCTTCTCTGAAACCAAAATGGCTTTAGTCTATAGCTTTGGTATTTGGTATGTCACTTCTTGTAGACTTCTACCAAGTTAGTGCATTTTATTTAGGCTCTGTTGGGATTCACCCCATTTTACATAAAAGAAATGTTCATATGCACTCTGTATTACATAGAAACAAAGCAAGAAATGCTCATTAATTTTCTTTCTTGAACCAGAAGGCCTAGAGAATTCGCACTATGCTCCTCTACCAGATTTGGTTAATGTTGTTATCGTAACAAGCAATTTCTTCTTTTCTCAAACTGTTTTCTGCCTCATATGGCCCTTATTTTTTCAATTTAAACCAACTTTGTTTTGTTGTCTGCAATCTCTTTCACTTTGGACAGATCTAAAAAAAAAATGTTTTGGGATGGGTTAAGCTGATTTTTTTAGACTTAAATTGATGGTCAAGGTCAAGTTGACGGTCAAAACTTTGCGGGCTCGACAGCAGTTGTCCTGGGACAACCATCTAGGTTTAGAATCTTTATCTTTTGAGGTAGAAAGCATTGTGGATATTGAATTGCTTACAACAATTTCATTTTCTACATGGAGGAGGATAGAAAAGCAGGATTGTGTAAGAAAGGGTAACTGATAGCTAAATATTTTTTCTCTTATTTTCAGTCACTACAAGATGGATCTCCTACAGGAAACTGTTGACTGGATATTGAAACTAAATCCCCAGATACCAGCCTGATTTAACCCTTTACCAGACAATATTTTATAGTGACCCGAATATAAAGAGGCGCAGAGTGGGATTAAGGGGTTATGAGACCTAACTGAGGAAGGATTTTTCTTAATGAAAAAAAGTAAAAGGAGAAATTGCTTGTAAGAATCCTTTCCAGAGCTTTTTCTTCATGTCAAAATCCAGGATTATATTGTGAAGAATGATGGTTAAATGATGTACATTTGTAATTAAGTAAGTTGTAAATTCAGAACTGAGAACTTATACTTCATTAACTCATTTTCTTATTATCTGTGATTATTGTGAGAATTACATAGTGCTTTATTAGAAATTAGATATAGTTCAGATTAAACTTAACCCATTCCAACATAACATTTTAGACTAGTCCAAATTGAAAGAAGCTGCAAACGTAAATTTCAAGTTGATGGAATTTTGATTTTTTTTTTTTTTTGTCTTTTTGGATAGAAAACATTGTGAATAATGAAAAAATTGCTTGAAACGAGCAACTCCTTCATTTTCCACAATGATTTCCAAAGCTTTTTTCTTGAGGAGTGTGAAAAGGAGGAATTGTTTGGGAATGGGTTAAGTGACTAGTACTGAAGACATTGTTTTGTGATGAAAAGCACTCTTAATTACCAATTACCAGATGCCACAATTTTAGAAGGGTTCAAATTGAGAGATGTTGTAGACTACAATTCTGTGTTTGGAAATTGAAAATGAATGGTAGCATAGGATAGAAAACTTTGTGGGAAAATTGCTTGCTTCAATCAATTTCTTTCTTCACAATGTTTTCCCCCCTAAAGTGAGTGTGGTAATTGGTTAGGCTGTATGTGAAAGCCTGTATCTACTGTATAAGCCGAAATATTTGCAACTTGAAAATTTTGAGTTTTTCAAATTTTACAAATATTTCTGCACACGTTTTTCACTGTCTAAATAACCCTTTCCTGTTTTTCAAAATTTTATACTGTTCCAATTTGAAAGAAGTTGCAGACAACAATTAAAAATGGGTGCAATTTGAAAAGTAGCCAACCTACAGGTTTGGAAATATTGTGGTAAAAGAAGAAATTGCTTGTTACAAGCAATTTCTTCTTTTCCCACAATATTTTCTAAAGAATAAAATCACTGGGACATAAAAACATGTGATTGTACAGGAAAGGGTTAACTCTATTCAATTCAAAACTGTGATTTGATTGGAAGTATGTGGATTGATAAACTACTGTGTTTCTCCTAATAAGAGCTGTAAAGTTTACCCAGTTCATCAGTGCTAAAAGTCTCTTTCAGTGTTAGTCTATGGTTTAACTTCTTTTAACCCATTCCCACACAATCCCTCCTTTTTACGCCCCTCAAGAAAACAGCTTTAGAAAACATTGTGAAAAATGAAGAAATTGCTTGTTAGATGCAATTTCTTCATTTTCCACAATGTTTTCTAACCAAAAGACCTTAAAATCTAAAATTCTGCCAACTTGAAATTGTCATCTATAGATTCCTTCAATTTGGACCAGTCTAAAATTTTGTCGTGTTTGAATTGGTTAATTATGCCCCAAATATGTAATGGCAATCGGCATAATGAGTTACCTCGGTCCATGAGTGTGTCCAATTCTTGTCCAGAGCATATCTTTTAAATTAATAGATGGATTTCAAAATAACTTTGATACAGTTGTTCCCCTTGTTATTTACTAGTGTCATGGGTAAAGTTCTGTTGGATACCCCAAAGATCAAAATCATAAATGAAGGTCATATGACAAGAACTTAAGCAGGGCCATCTGTCTCTGGGGGCACATTTCTAGGAAAATTTCTGCTAAATAACCATCTTTGATTCTAAGTAAATTTGTCATATAATACTTTTGGAATACTTTTATCAAGAAAAGTTACTGATACAAGATAGATGCTATGTTGACATTGAAAGCAAAGCTACTATTAGAAAAGAAGCTCTTATGGGAGAAATAAAGTACATTTTCTACAGAGCTGGACTCAAATTAAAATAATGGTTTGTCATGTTACTAGTGGTTTGTTGATTGTTAACTCAACTGAGCATGAAGTGCTCAAGGTGAGGTATTGTGATCACCTTCAATCTGGCGTATTTACGGCATGTGTCAATAATTTCTTTAAATGACATCTCCTCCTAAACCACGGGGCAATTTCAACCAGATTTGGCAAGGATGTTTCTTAGGTGGACCCCTTTAAAATTGCTAAATGAAATTAAAAGTCTGGTTGCCGTGAAATTATAAAAAAGTTTTAAAAATCATCTAGTGACCCAGATCCTTGATAGTGACGCAGAGCCTTAATACTTATCATCTGCACTTCGACCTCTTTCAAAATTGTTAAAACTATTACCCTCCGGATCCCAGAAATAAAGAAAGGATTTTCAAAATGTTGTCTCCTCCAAAACTACAAGGCTAATTTAAGCCAAATTTGGCAAAGATAATTTGTAGGTATTCCCCTTTAAAAGTACTAAAAGATTTGAAATCTGTTGAAAACTTTTGTTGATATGGCCTTGAGCCTTAGAGAAAAAGACTTTTATCTAGGGTGAGCTATCCATTTGTTATGATTGTAAAAAACAACTTCGTCCAAACCTAATACCAGACAACAGAAATTTAGACAAATCCAAATTGAGAGAAGTTGCATAAGCCGTCTACAACACATTTTCTAAAGCAGTGGGTAGGGAATAACTGTTGCTATGAAAAGTCAGTGAATGTGCTTTTTGTTAATGCATCAATCCATCTGAGTTTGTCAAGAGCATATCTCATACATACTGAATGGATTTCAACATAACTTGGTAAAATTGTTCAATCTCATGTTTTCCAAAGTTTTTTTCTTAAGGTCCTAAAACAGCTGGAATGTGGGGGAATGGGTTAAATAACACAATGTCCAAACATAACCATATTTGGCAGTTTCTTCATTAACTTAATAAACAATAGGGTTCATCCTTGTGACTAAAACAATTATTCTGGCCGATTTTCATGAAGATTGAGCCTAAATTGTGGCCTCTAGAAAGTAAACAAAGAAATTGTCATTAAGGCCCCTTTTCCTGTGTTTTCTGATAAGATACTCCCATAATTAATTGGGTTCAGTTTTATGACCTAATAATTATTCTGGCCTAGTTTCATGAAAATTGAACCTAAATTGTAGCCTCTAGAGTGTAAGCAAAGAAATTGTCATTAAAGCCCCTTTTCCTGTGTTTTTCAAAAGAATCTTCCCATAACCAATAGGGTTCATTCTTATGACCTAACGGTTATCCTGGCAAAGTTTCATGAAGATCTAGCCAAAATTGTTGCCTCTAGAGTGTAAACGAAGAAATTGTCATTAGGGCCCCTTTTCCTCTGTTTTCCGATAGAACCATCCCATAGTGGATAGGGTTCATCCTCATTACCAAACAATTTTTCTGACCAAGTTTCATGAAGATTAAGTAAAAATTGTGGCCTCTAGAGTGTTAACAAAGAAATTGTCATTAAGGCCCCTTTTCCTGTGTTTTCGAAAGAACCTTCCCATAATTAATTGGGTTCATCTTTATGACCTAATAATTATTCTGGCAAAGTTTCATGAAGATTGAGCCAAATATGTGGCCTCTAGATTGTAAACAAAGAAATTGTCATTAAGGCCCCTTTTCCTGGCTGTGTTTTAAAATAGAACCCTCCCATAATCAATAGGATTCATCCTGATGACCCAACAATTATTCTGACCTAGTTTTATGAAGATTGGGTCAAAACTGGCCTCTAGAGCGTAAACACTTCAATTGATGACGCACCACGTCAGCTCCAAATTTTCAATCTTTGGATGGCATGAGTTCAATCCCCTGCGGCAGCACATATCCTTTCTGACATTCGTCTCTCACGAATGGATGGATAATCGTAAACCTAAGTGGGATAGCAGCTTGAGGCTAGGAAAGGATATAGTGGTAGTACTGGTGTGAGAAATACCAGGAATCCATTGTTAGGTGCTCCAGCCTCAGCGATATGACTGATATACTGTTAAAAGTGACGTTAAACTCCATTTAATCAATCAAAGAATCAACCACCTTGATATTAATCTGCCAAATCTAAGGCCAGTAAAGTGTGAGTTTGCGACCTAGTTATCGTAACTATAACTTGAATAAGCTGTAGTTACTACATTCAAGTCACCAAAACAACAAAAATGCCTCACAAGAATGTTAGCTAATGTCAGATTTCAATGTAGTACACTTCCAGTTCAAAGGAATTATTTGATTGCTGGATTGACTCTAAATAATAGCCATGATTGGTCAATTGAGAGAGTTTTCCTTAATGTGTTACCTTCATATATAAGAATTTTTACTCAATAAATTGCAGTTCAGACTATAATTCAATTTTTTTTAATGACAGAACTTTATTATATATACATGAAGGGTTCTTTTATGCTAAGGCCGTGGTCGTCTGTGTTTCTGTTAATCAATTTTTTGTGCGTGCAGCTCTTGCAGTTTCATTTGGAGTGAACAGAAGCTTGCCAAAATGAATTAGCATGAGACTAAACTTTTTTTGATCCTTGAAGTCATTTTGGAACTATTTGCCCTTGACTTGGCAAAATAGCTTATAATTGCCACAGGCAGACCCACTGAATAATCTGATTTTCTTTTGGATGTGATGTTTATCCAAGGTGGGATGGTGTTACACACTGAGCATAATATTAAACAAGGCAGAGCTTCCAGTAATTTGGTCCTGTATTCCTACCCCTGTATCAACCATGGTCCCTCGTGAGCAAATGCTACAGTAGAAGTGATAAAACTATTCTACGAATTCAAGTGTCTCTCACCAATGGGTGCATAATCCTATAACGAAGTGGGATGAACAGCTGGAGGCTCTGAAAGGATGTAGTGGTAGTATTGGTGTGAGAAATACCAGGTAGGTAGGTATTCCATCTGTCGCAATATGACTGAAATACTGTTAAAAGTGGCTTTAAATCCTATTCAAACAAAGTCAGGACTCATACAGTAAAATTTTAACTATTGACTTCAATACATGTTTATACACACCATTTAAAAATTGGGAATTCTATCTAGAGAAACGTATATGAAATCCTACCGATATACACCATATACTGAAGTTTACCATATGGCTTCTTTGTATAATCAGTTTAATGGTCTAATTTACAGGTCACTCATTCCTAAGAAATTCGGTTGAAATCCATCCCCTGGGATCTGAGATGATTTACAGTTTTCAACCTATAAAGAAATAAGCTCTGCCCATTAAAACTTTCTTTCCTGTAACAAATTAAGAAAAGAGTCTTGAATGGTCCATATTTAATGAAGCTGAATACAACAAATTTAAATTTTGGAATTGAATTTGCCTTTTAGGGCAAGAAACATGGTAAACAATGAAAAAAATAATTTTCCTCAAAAATTATGAAAAAGAAGGACCTAGTGGGTATTGGTTAATTCGTAAATTCTGGTTGCTTAAGCAATACATGTGCACAGGGGCCTTTAAGTAATATTGAGAAAAATGACCTTCGCAGATGATCTTAAACATTATATCAACAGTATGGTTTTATCAGAAGGAATACCCACATGAAATGCAAGAGGACCATGATGGTACTATATGCTCACCTGAGTACTATAACTAGACTTAACAGAGTTGGAGAAGTTTATTTGATTTCCATGTAAGGCATCGATGCATATCAAACTCTAGGCCATACCTTTTGGGAGATTATTAATTTCTTTTACTCTGTTGCCATGGCAACCAGAGTGCAGTAGGGACTTTCATTCTTTAAATTCCTTATGAAGAGTAAGACCTAAAGATCAATGTTCTAGGCTTTCTGATGTAGAGAAAATATTTTCTACAATCTTTATTTTGTTTCTTTGAACAATGGCCTCTGTGTTATAATGTAATCCTATGGGCATTATTTTAACATTAGAAGAGGCCTCAGGTATAAGCTGTGTGCCACCTATGAAAGCTCCAGGTCTAATGGGTTATAATAAGATCTTCATAATTTTCTTTTAACTCATCACCATAAATGAAATTATTTTTCCATCAAAGACACATCCCAGTCAATTTCACTTTAGTTGGAAATGTTACGAAGGAGAAGATATATGCTGAAATTGTTGAAGATCTAGTGAGCTAAAATGGCATGCAGAAGAAGAATTTAGAAGAACATGTCACTTTAAACTGTTAGAAAAGCTTTATTCACACTAATATGTTTACATGTTTAAATCAAAATCACTTTTTAAGTGTCGTTAAAACTCTATTATTAAATATGAAATAGCCTTGTATAAAAACTAAACACTGTACTAGGTACTAATATAAAGCATATATACATACAAACACTAAGATGTATAAATTGTAGTCTTAGATACCAAAATAGTTCACTATGAAATCAATGGGTACATGGCTTACTTTCTTAAAACCCTTAAGATTTCTGCTTTAAGAAGAGTTAGAATTATAAAAAAAATGGTTTTCTCTCTGGCTTGCCTTACTTTGATAAGCTGTACATCAAACCAGACATACAGGGTATTTGACAAATTTCTAGCCATGTCCACTGACCTCTTACAAGGTAGTTTGGCTGAGATATCAAACAATATGAGCTTGCAAAATATTATGGTCATCACATTAACCCATTATCGGATGTTAAATTGGCTAATGTCATTTTAGAATGGTCCAAATTCAAAGAAGTTGCAGATGGCAATTTTCAATTGCTTCTAAAATTCATTGTCTTAACATAGAAACCATTCTGGATAATGAAGAATTTGCTTGTAACAAGCAATTTCTTCATTTTCCACAATTCTTTTCAAAGTTTTTCTTTGGGGGCTTAAAAAGGCTTGATTGTGTTATAAATGTTTCAACCAGCGAACAACAAAATCAGTATCATCATGCATGGCAAAGCCCATGAGAAGCTAAATTTTTAGTTGTTTATCACAACATCAGGGTTTAAGGTTCAACTGTACGTATATGCTAGGGGGCAAAATAGTATCACATCCAAAGTAGGACACATGGCTATGGCTTACTTGATGGGAAGTGAATTGACAATCTTAGTCAGAAAAAGAGGCATAATTCACACATAATGAGAGTTACCTCCCTTGATAGTAAATATTGCCCTATGGAAATTCAGTAGACACTCATTATTTTTATTTAAATGGGCTATATTATGTAAAAAGCCCAAGATTAAGTTCTAGGTGAAAAATTGGCCATTGAGCTTGAAGTTCTTACTGGAAGTCAGGTTTTGGTTAAACCTACAAACAGCTGCATCATCAATAATTTCATGACACCCTATAACTTCAAGTTTTCACATCTCCAACAAATCTTGTTAAGTCTGAGATGTCAAAAGTTTATTAACCAGGGTTATTATTATCTCGATAAACTGTATTTATTAGTAGTAATGTCTGCAAAGCATGTACATGTAGATATACATTCAGTTTTATATGGAATAAAGAAGGGAAAACTTGGGACTTATCTGGAAATTTGAGATTTCCGATTTTGAGATAATGAGTGTCGACTGCAAATATATAATTCTAGTTCAGAGTAAATACATGTCTTTCAAGAAAAAAGCCTTTGAAAATATTTGGGAATGAAGAAAATTCTTGTCAAGCATTTTCTTCATTATCAATGTTTTTCCTCCAAATCAAAGATATTTAAAATTTCATTAATTTGTCGCCTACAACTTTTTTAACTTGGAACAGTCTAAAATTTTGTTGTCTGGCATACACTATTGGATGAAAATGGATTAAAGATAAAACAAAATGACAGTCATGCCTGTGAAAAATCATAGCATTATCTCTGGCATTCTCTGAAAACAGTCAAGCTGAATATGCAAGTTCAAATGGGGCAAATATCTTTATACCCATTCTCATCCAATCACACTTTTTTATGGCCCTTAGGAAAATGACTGAAAACATTCCGAGAAATGAAGAAATTGCTTAATACAATCAATTTCTTTATTATCCAATATTTTTTCAACCCTAAAAGATAAATAATTTTAAATTCCATTGACTTACAGTTGTCGGCAACTTCTTTCATTTCAAAATTTTGTCATACAGTAATTGGTTAAATACAAGTAGAGTTATAAGCATTAATGTGAGGTTGTGTTTGTGATGTTCCCATTTATAATGTTAACATAATTAGATCCCAAGTTTTTCAGCAATACTAGAGATAAATCAAAAGTCCAATCTGTCTAGTTAACACCAACTCTTACGACATTCTGACAACGACAATAGTACAGTAGTCTAAATCAAAAGAAGTTGCAGATGACAATTTCAAATTGGATGATTTTCAAACTAAAAACACTTGAGAATCTGAAATGATCCACCTGCTCAAATTACCTAATGATACAGGTAATTTAGTTTTCTTGAACACTGGAGGCAACTCATTATAGCAAGTAATTTTTATGCCCCCCGCATCGAAAGATCAGGGCATATTGTTTTACCTTTGTCTGTCTGTCTGTCATTCAGTCTTTCCGTCTGTCTGTCTTTCTGCAAAACTGAACCAAAAAGATTAACATTTCCAATTATTACCAGCCTATTTAAGATACAATGCTCATGTTTGGCATGATGATACATCTCCATAATATGCATCTCATCATGTCAAGGTCATGTGATAAGGTCAATGTCACATACCAAGGTCAAACACCAAATCATTTCCTTGTTGCTTTCATTAAAATACTCCATTAAGACTCATGTACAAGTCAACCACACTTTTCACAGTTAAGTCCTGTTGTGGAGGCATCGTGTTTCACAAACATATCTGATTTTTTTGCAATTTTTTTAAGGAATATGGTAAATGGTAACCAAAGGATCATTCCTATGAAATTCGTTTGAAATCTGTGCAATTCTTTCTAAGGAGAAGATTTTTAAAGAAAAAGTTTACCTACTGAAGAATAAATGCATAATTAGCGTACTACCATGATAATCTCTGACTGGCTTTCAGCCGTGGAGCTAAACATCTTTGCTTTTTATGGAAAAAATCATTGTGGACATTAAAAAAGTTTTTAGCTAGCAAACCCTCCACTTTGATGGCTTAATTAACAGACAAAATTTTGAGGTCTTCTCAGAATCCAAAGAGTGCAAACTGCCACTGGCGGCTTAACCACTAATTGAATGTCTATGCCATAAAAGTAGTTCTTAAGTATTAAATGAATATTGCAAACTCTATTAAAATTGTAGAGAACTTCTTCAAAAGCATGCCATTTAACCCATTCCCATTTAATTCCACTTTTTAAGCATCTCGAGAAAAAAAGCTTTGGAAAACATTGTGGATATGAAGACATTGCTTGTTAAACTTTGAGTCAGCATCCATCTACAGAGCACATAGTGAAGAATACAGACGGATCAGACTTTACTTGGCTAACACATGTCATTGATGGATTGCAGATGTCAATCAAAGAATCAATCGACCAATCAACTAATTCATTTAGACCAGAAGTGAAATTTTAACTCCCACATACACGCACGGTAATCTCTGGCTCCATCTCTTTTTGGAGAACAGTGCAAAAAGGAGACAATGATACTTCCGATATGGAGCCAAGGACCAGAACTGAACAGAAAAGGTAAATAAAACAGTGCACCTCGCGTATAATTTGATCTCCTATTAACCTATTATACGTTTTCCCAAAGCGTCAAGAGTTTCATACCACATAGAAATGATTATATTATCCGGTGGCGGTAATAGATTTCGAAAATAATTCCGTTTGTGAATAGAAACTTGAATCAAAGTTTGGACATCGGTCCCGATCAAACACGAAAATGCGTGTTTAAATCAGTCATATCCATGTTATCAACATTTCTGAAAGATTTAAGTGACAATGACTGTGAAATGAATTATAACGTGTTGATATAGAATAATGTTGCCACAAAGAACTGCGTTTTCCTACTCCTTTTGCGGATTTCCTTAGATGAGAAGGAGACCAGGATGTGGTGCGGGAGACAAGGTTCAGAGGGAGAGGCGATGCATATAAAAGAATACAGTGAATGATTTTCTAGGACTTACTTTATGCTTACAGGACACCTTTTCTTTCCCTTTTACACAGTAAATGTGTCTCCCAGACTCTCTAGAACAGCCATATTTATATCTGGTCTTTATTTTACTCCTTTTCCAAACCAACGTACCGGGCCACAATGGTGAATACAAAGTGAACGCGTTATAATTCTTGTAAATCTATTCTAACGAAACATTTTAAAGAAAAAAAAATAGCTAATTTGAGAATTCAGGTCATCACAAAATTTGAAAAATACGCTAAGTTCTTAGAAATATATATCGCGGAAGGAGTTCAGATCTGCAATAAACAGACGTTCTGTGCCTTTTATGTGGTAAAAGCTCTATAACAACACCGGGGATTCATTAGAATTTTCACTCTTTTTTAAAAAGGGTGGGTGTTAATTACAGGCTACAGATTTTAAGACGGAAAAAGGGGTGGGGCGGAACGAAGATTTACTTCGACTGCAAAGAGCATGTGATTCATGAATGGAATCAATTTACAGTATACATAGTATACATTTAGTAAACATCGTCAAATTGACATTTACATCGATCAAAACAATTCAAAATCACTCACACAGCGCTCAAATCATTCATTCCAAACGCTCACTAAAACCATTAAAAAACGATCAAAATAGTTCAAAAACGTTTAAAAGACGTCCAAAATTTTACACAATTTCGACTGGCTGCTTGGTTTTTTAAAGCGTCTGATTGGTCCGTGAAGACACACAAACACAAAACACGTATATTTTAATAAAGGGAGGTAATAATATCGCAAATTTGGACGAAATTAGCGTTCTTTGATTACATACTTTTTATTTCATTCAAAACCACATCCTCCTGCTCACTCAATTTCATTCTGGAATTATTCCAAAATCATCAAAAAAATGTCAATTTCACGGTGTTATTAACTTTAGCAGTGAAGTTTTTTACCTTTTGACATAATCTAGGATCAGCGCCTTCTAAATATAAAGAAAAAATTTAAGCAAATTAATTATCTAAGCATTGAACCATCACAAAAGGGGAGCATTTGGTTGAGAACAGTTACATTTGCCCTCTATTGAATACATTGTGGAATTGATTTGTTGGGAATTGGGGTTTATTACAGGCTATAAGTTATCCGAAGATCAAACAAAAAGGGGTCGGTTTTGAAGTCCGAAGGAGGACTGGGGTTACATAAGAGTATGGGGTTCTATTAGAAGTTTTACAGTACACTTATATATGCATCGCCTCTCCCTCTGAATCTTGTCTCCCGCACCACATCCTGGTCTCCTTCTCATCTAAGGAAATCCGCAAAAGGGGTAGGAAATCGCAGTTCTTTGTGGTAACATTATTTTATACCAACACGTTATCATTCATTTCACAGTCATTGCCACTTAAATTTTTCAGAACTGTTGACTACATGGATTTGAACGATTTCAACAAGCATTTTCGTGTTTGATCGGGTCCGATGTCCAAACTTTGATTCATGTTTCTTTTCACAAACGGAATCATTTTCGAAATCTATCACCGCCAACAGATAATATAATCTTTTCTATATGGTATGAAACTCTTGATGTTTTGGGAAAATGTATAATAGGTTAATAGGAGATCAAATTGTATGCGAGGTGCACTGTTTTATTTACCTTTTCTGTTCAGTTCCGGTCCTTGGCTCCATATTGGAAGTATCATTGTCTCCTTTTTGCACAGCTCTCTAAAAAGAGATGGAGCCCGAGATTACCGGGCGTGACATAGGCTGACATTTATGTGAAGCATTTTTGTTGATTTGGCAACTTGAACATCACTACTACAGCTTATTAAAGCTGTAATTACAATATTGAAGGTTACTAACCAACAATGTTAATTTTTTGGATACATGTAATATTGAAGCAGAGCCAGCAATCTGTACATTGCTAGAAATAGGATGTACATGCTATAAAACAATTTCAGAAAGCCGATAATCTTTGGCACCACTGCTGGTCTACTGAGAGAAGGATTATAGATCGTCCCACAAGCAGTACATTTTTTGTCTAGCATAATGTTCAAACAGTAAGCACCGACGACAAGTTTTGATTCCACATCGATAGTTTACCACTCTCCCAGATGAATCCTTGCCTTTACAATATTTCAGTCCACAGGGATACCAGCCAATACACATCTGGTATTGACATTGACACGGTTTTGTGATGTCTGATGTGTCTTTACAGCGTGTATATTTCTCTAGCTCTGTGTTTCTCAATGCGGTCATAACCACTGATAGGTCTTTGTTGCGTACTGAAAACAGAAACAACATGTGTTTGTATAACACTTATCAACCTGTAGAAGCCATACTATGGTATTGTGACCTAAATGATTGACATAGACTATGTTAGGTAACATCGAGCTTGTCATAAGTAGGTAGCATCTCCTACATACCAAACATGATCACTGTGAGTATATTCAATGTCTTCTTTAATAGGTTTAAACCCATTCCCTAACAACAAAAATTTAGACTAGTTGAAATTGAAAGAGGTTGCAGATGACAAACGAAGTTTGTATAAAATGAAAAGGAAGGGCAACAAAGGTAGAAAACATTTGAAGAAAAGAAGAAATTGCTTACAATGTTTTCCATGGCTATAATTCTTTGGCAGATATAAATGTGGGACTGTATGGTAATTGGTTAAACAATTAGTCAAATAACGTTTTTTATTTCATTTTCATATTCCTAAAAATACAATATATAATGAAAAATAAATAAGAAAAAAATATATCGATACTGGAACAGATCATGAGGGCCATTGGCCCTGGTGTGCTCTCTTGAGATAAAGCGAGCCACCTTAGGAACTTTTCTGCCAAATTCTGTTGACATTGGCCCCATAGTTTGGAAGGAGAAGTTGTTTAGAAATCCTTGTTTTTTCCATCTAGAGCACACAAACCCTGTGGCTCTGCCCCTTGGCAACAGAGGGTAATGATTTTAGCCATTTTGAAAGAGGTCAATATCCTGATGTTTCATGCAAAATATCAAGGCTCTAGGCCTTCTGGTACAGAAGTAGGTTTTTTTCTAAATTTCACTTTTGTTGCCATGACAACCGGGGTTTTCAACAGATTTCAAGTCTTTTAGCTATTTTTAATGGGGGCCACCAAAGGAACATTTCTTCCAAATTTGTTTGAAATCGGCCATGTGGTTGGAGAGGAGATGTTGTTTAAAGAAATTGTTGACAGACAATGGACAGACGAGGGGTGATCACAATAGCTCACATGAGCACTTTGTCCTTAGCAAGCTAAAAAATAAATGTAGAATGGTTGGTTGAAGACCTAAACATTGCAACTACATCTCAAATAAGCTGTAGTTACAACATTTAAGTCACGATACCAACAAAAATGCTTTATGTAAATGGCACTCAATATCTGAGTTCAAAGTTAACTTAATTATGCACACACTTATCACTGTAACCACAGAGGCAGTAATTAAGTTCTTGTGAAGTTTGTAAGTATTTAAAAGGTTTTCAAAGTTACTTACACTGCGAGATCAACTTAACATCTGTGTCTGAGGCGTGAGAGGAATCTACAGCATCCCGACAAAAGTTAGACAAGTGATGGCTAAGTAAATGTGACTGATCCAGGTTTACAAGCAGATTAAGCCTGTGAGATTCTAGACCTTTGTCCTCTTCTGGAGATCTAATGGCTGTTGGATTTTTCTGTAATTTAGAAATACTTTTATGAGCTTGACACAATCCTGACAACAAGTAAAAACTGACATTATAAAAGGTAATTTTCATTTACTTCGAACAGGGACTCAAACTATGAACATGAGGGCTTGCGTTTGAAATGTAAACCAGGTTTTTGACTTTGAAAAATCTGAAAATATCCGATTTTGAGCTTAAAAATCTCTCCTATGGGGGTCAAAACAGGGTTTTCTTCTCAAATTTTCAATGCTAATGAATAATGTACATATTAACCCTTTCCCGTTCAAACACGGGATTTTACATTTCTGTGATTTTATACTTAAGAAAACATTGTGGAAAAAAGAAGAAATTGCTTGTAACAAGCAATTTCTCCTTTTTCCACAATATTTTCTACCATATAGGATGGTTTCATTTCAAATTGCATCAAATTTTCATTGTCGTCAGCAACCTCTTTCAATTTGGACCAGTCTAAAATTTCCAAAAACGGGAAAGGAATAATTGCTTACTTCATATCTTTATGACAAAAGGACAGTTGGCACATAACCCATTAAAATTATTCTCATGAATCTCTCTTGGTTGTTTTGGCCACTTCAAAAACAATTTAGACCTATAGAATTTCATAGCTAAGGAGTCAATCAGAGCTACAGATAGAGGGCTTTAGTCATATTTTAGATTTAAATTCTTCACCAATACTACCTTAAACCCCATGTTGTAGGTACTAAATGGAATCGTCTCATCAGGTTTCATTAAGAAATAAGGATTTTAGAATGCTTCTACCCCTTTTATCTAGACCTCTGAGTCAATGACTCATAAATTCCAAATGCTAGCACAAGTCCTGAACATGTGATCAGCCATGCAAAAAGGAACATGCTGCAAGTGCCAAAAGTATCAGCCCTGGTCAGGTTTCTGAATGTATTGGCTGACAATAGTCAAACTTTTGGCTTTAGCTAATTCCTGAATGTACAATGTTCATTGTACCTTGCTGTTTCATTATTCAAATATCAACCTAATACCAGTTAGCAAAATTCTGAACTAGTACAAATGCAAAGTAGCAGATGACAATCTAAAAATGACTAAATCTTTAACCCATTCGCACATGACAAAAGTTTAGACTGGTGCAAACAGAAATATGTTGCAGACAACAAATCTAAGTTGATAATATTTAGGTTTTTTTACTTAAGGGGTAGAAAACAATGTGGATAATGAAGAAATTGCTTGTAACAAGTAATTTTTCATTGTCCACCATGGTTTCCAAAGCTCTTTCTCTTGGGGGGGAGGGGGGGGGGGGCGTCAAAAAGTGTCATTGTGTGTGAAAAGGTTAGTCTTTAAAGCCTAACTAATTTGGGGCAGAAAACATTGTACATAGAGAATGATGAAAATGTGACAAGCAATTTATCTATTTTCCACAATGTTTTCAAAGCTTTTTTCTTGATGGGCTTAAAAGCAGGATTGTGGGAATCCTTGACTGACCTATAGATCGATATTTTTGTGCAAATTATTGTATTCTAAAACCTCTAAATAGTCCTTTTAGCAATATGGGTCACATTTATGTCATGTCTGCTTTGACCATATCTAAAATAATCTGTAATCTTTGAAATTCCCTATGATTTGTGTCTTCACCCTTTCATGTTACAGTCCCTGATTTTTACGTTCCTGCGATATTATCCATGAGAATACATTGGGGAAAAGAAGAAATTGCTTATTAAAAGCAATAACTTCTTTTCCCCAATATTATCGATCAAATAGGATGGTTACTTTTTGGATTGTACCTACTAAATGATGTTTTCTGCTACTCATTTGAATTTTGAGAAGACTAAAACCATGAAAATTAGTAAGGTGTACGTTTAATGGACAAATGTTTCTGTAGTTTAAAACAAGATGTTTTCATAAAACACAAATGTACTTGAAATGGTAACTTTTAACCCTTTTCTGTACAATCACTGGTTTTTACGTCCTTGTGATTTTATACTTGGGAAAACATTGTGGGAAAAGAAGAAATTGCTTGTAAAAAGCAATTTCTTCTTTTTCCACAATATTTTCTACCCTATTGAATGGTTATTTTTCAAATCAAATCCACTTTAAATTTTCGTCTGCAAAACCTTGGACAAGGACAAGTCTAAAATTTTGCAAAACAGGAAAGGGTTAAGAAATGATCCCTTATCACATAACTTTGCCCATTTTGCAGCAGATGTGAATCAATACCATGCACAGAATATTATCATTTTAACTTATCAATCTTCTCAATATCAAACATATTTTCTTTCACTTTGTGCATGCCTTTTACCATTATCTCAGAAAAATTGGAATTTCAAAGTTACCGGTATCAGCTCAATTGAAGGGTTGACAATTGTTCCAGCTTGAAATGCAAATGGATTAACTTAAAGGGATTTTTAAGAAAATATTTTGTAAGTGACCTGTCATAGATATCTCTAATTCAAATTTTTACATCCTGTATTTTCAAAGATGACTTGTGAATTTCTTCAGTTCTGTTAGAAAAATTATTTAAAACACTCTTTTTAACCCATTGCTACTAAACAAAATTATAGACTGGTGTAGTTTGAAAGAAGTTTCAAACAACAATTCAATGATTATGGAATTTTCAAAAAGTGGGCTCGTGAGGAAATGAGTTAAGCTAATGACTTTTTCCAGGGCCTATGTCCCTTTTCAACAGCTCTAGTTTATGTTAATTAGAAAAATCAAATCAATCCTTCCATATACATGTATCACTAACAAGAGTATGCAGTGACCTCCTTTAGTTTTATCCTAGAGTGGTTATCAAATACAACGTTTACTTTAATAATAAATTCCCTAGAGTTGGCTTACCTGCCTCAATTTTGACATAGCATCTGATGAAATGAACTCATTTTTACCAAATCTGGTAATGAAACAAAGTGCTTGAGGTTTGTTCTGAACCAAGCCCCTCTCCTCTTCCCATGGAACATACACCCGGAACACTTGTAAATCCTGAAAAGCAGATTAAATTATGTCTGAAAAAGACCTGTCCAACATTTCCACAAACCAAGATATAAGAATATCTAAAATTTTGTCAATTAATAGGTTCTTTAAACATTATTTTTCTTTGCAAAAGTTTAAAGATTGTTCCTGGAAAAAATATAGATTTTGTCAATCTTTCTGGTAAAAATTGATATGATTAGAGATTCATGTTTCTTATATTTTCTAGATGAGGAAACAAATACAGAAAACTAAGAAATCGCTTCATGATCCACAATGTTTCTACACAAAAAGGTAAAGATTTTTAAATTTCATAAAACTGATAACGTCTTCTGCTCTTTCTTTCACCTCGGACATCTCTAAAATTTCTCTGAAATTTTTAAGTGTTGAAATAGGGTATTATTTCTTTGCAAGAAAAGGTCAGTTCATGGTCATTATTTGCTTTTTTGTTTTTTTACCCCTTTACAATTTAGTTTTGACCCATAGAATTTCATGGTCAAGGATTCTATGACCTCTCAATTTAAGTTGCTAGTACAAGTCCTGGAAAAACAAATTCATTAGCCTAAAGTTCAAGGCCACATTTCATTAGCAATGTTCCTCTTTCATTCAAACAAGGCTCTCTTCATTTCTTTTTCTTGGCCCGACTCACCAACTCAGACTGACTCTGCACAGCCCTGCCATTTTCCTACAAACTATCAAGGTTTTAATTTATTAGGTTATTTTGAGAAAAAAAAAAAAAAAAATAATGAAGAAATTGGCCATATAAAATATAACAGTTTGTAACTTTATTCAACCTTTCTGATTATCATAATTTATGTTTTCACAATGTAAATAATGTTACCAAATAAAGATAGATTTGATAGTTTTTTTTTAGATCATCATTACTCGTACCTTAAATGGATAACAATTCCTAAATGTAAATCAAAGGCCTGAACGGCCTCAAATGCAGTCAGGACTGTATATTAACAATTTGCATGTTAGTTGAAGTCATTCTCTGATTTGTCTGTTAAGTTTTCCTTATTATGAAATCACATTTGAAGACTTCTATCTCCCCCCCTCCCCAACATCCCAACCATGTTTTCTCGCCCATAACTGACTTGATCAACAGTGTAATTGTCGAATTCAGAGAAAATATACGAAGGATAGTTTAAGGAGCATAATCTTCCAATATTTCAAAAGATAACAACTGTAGTTATGAGATTTTAGCAGAAACCGACAAAATTCAGCATGCGGAGAATTATTAAATTTACAATTACTTTCTTGGTCTATGAATAAACCGTAAATTTCCACAGGTCTACAAATTGTGGTTCTCTTTCGGTCCGCGCCAATATTTAAAATCCAGAATTTTCACCCGAGACATGTTTTATTATTATTGATAGCTGTCAGAATTAATCTAATTGAATTAAGCTTTACACCGATGTAAATATTTCATTCCTTAGACAAAAGGAATAAAATCTAAGTATCCCACATAGCGACGTCTGCTTGGAGACCGACAAGTTGTTGAACACCTGGGGTAACTGACGCGTTGAGAAAATGTCACATGGATCGACCTTCGAACCTCTATTGCTGTAATGGACTTGGTCTAATTTCCTTACCATTGTTAAAAATATGGTAACAATAAATCAAAAAAGAACTCTATTTTATGAATCAGGAATTTACGCAGAACAGATGCACGTGTACAGAACTGGATTAAACTTTGTAGATGGTAGCTTTTAAAATCGTAAGAATGAAGGTTATAATGATAAAAAAAAATCCAAAACGGCGGAATGTCTAGTTTCACTTTGACTATGTCTAAGATCGACGAATCATTGAACACCGAGGCCTACCATACCCATATTTTGTTAAATGAAATCCGTAATGATGGTAAGTTAAGGCAGACGATTAATTGATGTAAGAGACATAAATATACATTTTTCTATGTCTCTGATGATGTTAACTATTGACATAACGACAAACGACGTTCGTAATAAAATCCACCATTATTCCCTCTGCTTTAAAGTTCGCAAAAAATTTCGTATATTGATAAGATAAACAAAAAGCATCTACACGAATAACAGCATTTGTAAGAAGAAAATAACATGAACCCCGAAATATTTGTAAGGAATGACAAAAAATAGAAAAACCGGGTAATGCAAGAGTTTTGAGGAATAATTTGTATTTCTCTGATAAATTTCGTACATTGTCATTGATGAATGTTGATTTCTTACAATTTGCACATTGTTTTTAATACACAAGTTAACGGCAAGTGTGCAGAAATGAAAATGATCAAATGTGGGAGACTGCTCAAATACGGGAAACTCAAGTATAACAAGATAATTGTTTGGCAACTAGTGAAATCTTTTTGTATGTGTGATTAGAATTCCAATGATGTGAAAAGAATCTAATAGAACCCTTAAGGGCAAGTAAATTACCGCTTTGTAATCTATAAACTGGGTAACACGTGTGCCATCTTTAGAAAGAAACTCTAAAGAAACAGTGTCAGCAGTTGTGTTAGCTTCGATTTGCTCCTTCTCCACGTCGTCACCTTTATTTTTGACGTTTATGACTAATTGTGGCGAAACAGGCAAAAACAAAATTTCTTGTAATGTCAGTGATATAAGAAGACAACCCAATAGATTCATTTCTGAAGGTAGGGTAAATAAATCAAAGTTGTATTGTCATAAATTCATTTTAATCCTACGCAACTTTGCTCTTCTCCGCCATCTTGGATATTTGTAGTCTCGTCAAAATACTAGTCTACAAATATTTTTGTAAAAGATTATATATAAAAATAAATAATAAAGTCAAATAAAAGAATGTTTTCATGATAAGAAAAACTTGTTATATTAGACACTTAAGCTAATTTACAATGTGTTTTATGAAACGTACTTTTACGGTGATCGTGTAGATAAATACTCGTGAATCTTGTCAACTGTCAAAATTTCGTTTGTAGAATGAAAAAGGGGTGTCTCTAAGAAGAATCAGTCTCCAACGAGAATTAACATTCCTGAAATCAAAATAATGTTATATTTTTTATGAGTCAAATTATTTTTCTAGTTAAAGTGAGCCAATTATAAATGAGTTGCGCGGAAAATTACAGGAAAAATGACAGATCGTAAAAAGCGCGTCTGCTAGAGGTTGTTCTGTTTCAGAAGAAAATGGCGTTATCATTTGAAAGATTTAGTCCAAAGAAAAAAGTGGTTGGTAGTTCTGCTGGGATAGAGAGCGAAAGTCCTGCCAAGAGTCCCGTGGTATTAGCCAATGCTCCACAGCCTTCAAAAATACTCCAGGATGTTGTAGGTTAGTTAGCCTAGAGTATCCTGTATTCAAGCTGGCTCCAATATACAATAGATTTGATTCTACTTATGTGTTGTTGACTCAAGGGCAAATTGTTAAAAATCAGCATGAATCAATGCCTGTACATGCAGGTTTGAAAAACAAAGAGAGATATTCTTTAAATCCAAATATTACCAAAAATTTACACATTTTCACCCTCTCATTAAATATTTTTTGGTTGATTTTTGGTCAAAAAAGATGTTATACACATTCTTTTTGAAAGCAGTAAAGATAGATCTATGGTAGATCAATGGGAGATAGTCTACTGCATATTTTAATCTATTTCCACTCAATCCTGCTGTATTGATCGCCTCAAGAAAAGAGCTTTGAACAACATTGAAAATCAGAATTGTAACATACATCTTAACCCTCTTGTTTAGTAAAATTTTAGACCTATCCAAATTAAAAAGGTTTTGCAGACAAAAATTGAAAATGGATTTAATTTGAAAAATAACTACTTAGTATGGTAGAAAATACTGAATCTGGGTCAGTTCGCCCTAAAACACGTTCGCCCTTATTACTTTTCGCCCTAATTCCCGTTCACCCCAGGTCAGTTCGCCCGAATTCCCATTTGCCACGGGTCCGTTCACCCTATATTTCAATTGCATTATAGCTTTCCACAATTAAAAAATTCTCGTATACATTTATTTTTCCTTTATGAGATGTTTAGGGTTTGTAAGGTAGTTCTTTCAACTCGTGTTCAGACAAAATTTCAGACTGATCTAAATTTGTAGTGAACTTGAATTGGTTCCAAGCACATAATAAGGATAAAAGAAATTTATTTGAAAAGGAGAACATGGTTGTATCAAATTCAAGATTCCAAATTAAGTTTTCTTGAACTTAGTTATTACAAGTTAACAATCATGTTTATTACCACAATTATCGGTTGAATAATAATTTGGATAATATTAAAAGACCGTTTTTGACAGCAGGGTGCCCATTCATGTACTGCAGTACGTAATTCACGTACAATTACATCGGTTCACGTACAAATCTTTCGCCAAGACGTGCATGAACGTACAGAAAAATAAATGCACGTAGAAACAAAAACGCCATTACGTGTGTGTATTGAAATATTATTAGTGTACAAAACGAGGAACTCTACGTGCAAATTTTACCCTAAAAACCCGAAAAATTGCAAGCAAAGTAGATCAAAATCACATCCGACGCAAGGGATTTCCCTTTCATTCGACGGGAACCACCGCTCCTTTCCAGTCTATTTTTCTCTATATAGAGAAAAGGGGAACCAGCAGCTGGAAAATTTATAATGCGGATCTTGATGGCCTGACCAGTTTAGCTATTTTTCAAACAAAATACAAGATATTTACGTGTTTTGGCGAGAAACTGACAATAATTTATACTATAGAATTTGATTTTGAAATGAGATTTTCTCGTGAGTTCCGTTGTACATGTAAGTCGGGTTTGACAAACTGGAGTCGTTTATTTAACGTTGTAGTTTTGTTTTAGCTACGTAATTTGCTGTCTGCAAAATGTCACAACAAAACCTATTCTATTTCTCTGCAAATTGTGACGTTTGGAGAGTAATAAGGCCAGTTGATATTTTCTGTGCCAGAATTGTTTCATTACCAGAGTTTTAGCTAACAATGAGCTGACATGCCTGGTATGGCTGGCTCCAAAAAGCCTTCCCCACCCTCGTAATTAACCTGTTAGAGTTGTTTAGCCATCGCTCTCATATCCCATTCAGCCCTTCCAAAATCCAATGATTAAGAAAAAGCAAATTGTCAAAAGTCAGCTTTTCTATCATTTGCTCTAAATTTATTTGAAACTGGCAGAGGACATGTGGCACTTATTTACTGATTATTAACAAAGTAGATGTAACTATAACATTGTCATTTTGTAAAGGGCTCAGTTTAGTATGGTGTACCCTTAACTCTGAAAATAAAGGGTACACTGTACCCTCAGATTTTTCTTTGTACCCCCATTTCAAAAACCTAAGGGGTACATGTACCCCCAAAATGAAAACCCAGTGGGCATGCTGTGACAAAGATAGAATAATTATTTGACACAATAAATTTGTTATCAAATTTATTACATCACAAGTATCATTTACAAGTTACCTCTAATCAAAACAATGAATAAATATAATATACACAACCCTGTCCTGGACATTCTAGAGGTTCAAAATAAGATTTTGGGTAAAAGTCTGGGAATTGAAGTATGAATGTGTAATTAAATTAAACCATTACGAGATGACAAAATTCTGTATGGGTCTAAATAAAAAGCTATTGGAGATTACTTTTGAAAGTAATACATCCCAAATACGCTTTAAAGCATTGTGAATAAAGGACAAAATTGCTTGCCACAAATTGGAATTTATTAAGCCCCCCCCCCAAAATAATGAAATTTAGACCATTGAAACACAATTAGACTTTTTACGACACAGACACAGTTTAATAAGAAAGTTTTTGAAAGCATTGTCGACATTACATAACAAAATGCTAATAAAAGTATAAAGCATCGTGAGTAAAGGAGAAATTGCTACCCACGGGTTTGAATGGGCCATAATTCACGATTCACACTTTTTTATGACCCAGGTGAAGATGAAAGTAGACAAAAACATTGGTGAAAATGACAAGCTGATTTTTATTAACCATTTTATTCATTTTCAAATGACCTTACAACATAGACTACAAATACACTCAAAATCATACTCATATAAAAAAGTGGGGTGAACATAAATAAATAGAGCGAGCGGACCCACTTTTGGGGTGAACGGACCCAGGGTGAACAGATCTGGGGCGAAAGTATATTTAGGGAGGACGGACCCGATACCGAAAATACTGATGTGTGACTGTGGAAAAAGAAAAAAAAATTGCTTGTTACAACCAATTGTTTCTTTTTCTGCAATATTTTCGCAATTATAAAAACACAAGGACGTTAAAAAACAGGGATAGAAAAGAAAAGGGTTAAAGAAAAATAAACAATTTGTTAAACAGAAATTGATGGGAGATGCCCAAATGCATTCTGTCATAATCAAGCACTTTCACTGACTCCTTGGGTCAAGCTAACAGACTCAACCTCAGTGGAATATATTTCTACAGCTTCTACAGATTTTAAATAGGATCATGACTGAAAATGGTATTGCTTAGATCAGGATTATCAGGGATATTCCCCTTTATTTTTGATTCATTAGGTACAGACATTATTTGAAGCTGACTTTTCACAACTTGCATACTGTTTGGATATAACTTTAGAAACATGGCCCTGTTCAGAATCAAACCCATGAAATATGAGAAACTTGAGGCTATGTATCCTTCTGATAAGACATAATAGTATAATAGACCTGGTATCTGCAGTAAGATTGTTCGCATTTACAAGTAAGGGCTATTGTCTTTGACATAAGTTTGTCTTTTATGATCAACAGCATCCATGCCAATGTTTTTTCTTGATTTTGGGAGAAGGGGGTCAGTGCCCCTTACAGAGGGAGAATATTTTTATGTAATGTTCAGCTGATATCTCCTCCCCCTCTCCCCTGAAATATACACAGTAAAGGGAGTTATAATACACTAGAAAAAAAAACACAACAGCGAAGTTCACCTACCAGGATCAATATTTGATAATACTGATGGTAAAAGGTGTTTACTTTCTCATGTTAGGACACAAAGTGAAGATAATTAGCATGCAGTTGTAGTTGGTTAGTTCTGAGGGATGAAAACATCTAACCTACATCTAACATGCATGTAAGAGCTATAGATTACATGATGACACTGAGATGAAACAATGAACATTTCCCATTGTCTACAACTAAATTCCTTCAAGAAATTTTGATATGATGAAGATACAGTTATTATGAGTAGAGCTTATTTTATTTGTATAGCTTGATCTGATGAAAAACTTGGCTCTTATGGATGGGCTTATTTTCATGTATTGAATTGAGTTAAAGTTTAGAAATTCTCCTCCTAGACCCAGTTACACATTAAAATTCCTATTGCCAATTAAAGTACATGCACCAGTATATTCCATAAAAAAAACCTAGGTAATCTGTTGCATAATTAGTCGCCACTCTTGTTTAAGAAGTCAAATTATTCTCCTCTAATCAGTAAATTCAGGCCTCTCAAGCAATACGAGCTCTCAAACGATGAATTTTATATTTGAATTATAATAAAATTAAAAGAAGAAAAAAACATCTCTTTAGATTGAAGATATTGTGAGAAAGGAAGAAATTGCAAAAAGGGGGATTGTGTGGACAATGGTTAAGACAGGAGGCAATACTGGTGGATCATCATGAGCCATGTTTTTATTCACCTTTTACTTTTCATCAGAATGTATCCAAAACCTGAAGAAAGTTTTTGAAGAAGATGGCTCTCCAATTGATGATAACAACCAAACACTTCATAGATTTTGTGCAAAACTGGAGTATTTACTACAAGCTGATATGAAAGGTACGTTAGAATGTGTAGAATTGTATGATACTGTCCACTGATCTTGTGCACCTGAGAAAACTGTAATCAAGTATTATATTGGAAACAGTTACACTTACATGTAAATGAGTATCATCACTATTCCACAGTTTACACAATTCCTTCATTAATACAATTGCTCAAAATTTCAAAAGAAAGTTTAGTTCCCTTGTGCAAAAATCTAGCATGTAAACAGTTACTTCCATGATTTTGGGAATGTTCTACTGGCTTTCTCTTGCACCCTTGTTTAGTTTGTTGTTATTGAGATGAATTTTCAAATCATTGGGGCTCTTGAAAATAGTACAGGTCATTGTAATTCGGTCATGAGCGACCCAGGTCGCCTTTTCAACAAGTAAGAGTAATGGCAAGTATTGGAAGGACAAGGTGTTTGCTTACATTAAATGCACTGAAGCAAAGAAATTGCTGTTTAACCCATTCTCACACAACAAAATTTTAGACTGGCCGAAATTGAAAGAAGCTGCAGACGGCAATTTCAAGCTGATGGAATTTTATTTTTTTCTTCTTTTTGGGTAGAAAACATTGTAGAAAATGAAGAAATTGCATGTAACAAGCAATTTCTTCATTTTCCACTATGTTTTTCACAGCTTTTTTTCCTTGAGGACGTTTAAAAGCATCACTGAGTGGGAATGGGTGAAAGTAGATTTCAGATCTTAGATAATTGATTAATTGTTAGTATGTTTAATTCAAAAGTGGATGAAAAGCTTTGTCGAAAGGCAAAATATCATAGCCTTTTTTCTTTGGAAAACTGTGGCAATAGGTAGATTTTATGAAAACTTACTTTGGATGAAGTCATACAGGAAAAACTTCAGATGCGAGAAAAAGATATTTACTTGAACTACTTTTTGACCATTATTGATTATTGTTAACAGTCAAACATCTGAGATATACAAGCTTTCACAGGCCAAAGAACTTCCCTAACATGAAATTACCGTATCACCGGAAGCACAAGATCACTGGACATGACTGTACATCATTCTGTCAAGTATACTTTCTTGACACATTTTAAATATTTTGACAAAAGAAAACTGTATATGCAATTTCTGCCAGCTGCTAAAAACAGTCAGGTACACTTGCATTGAAGTTAAAGGGACTTTCATTAAAAATTCTTCTTAAAGAACATTTAACATGTAGGTAGTTAGATTTATCAAAATTGTGCATACAAAATGGAAATTGCAGGAATTTTTCAATTGCTTTCTGTTGATTTTATAACTGAAATAAAAAACTGAAAAGAGACGAACAATAAAAACAGATTGAAATCCAAACAACTGCTTATCCATATGTTTATACTATATTATACTTATATCATTCAAAAAATAAAATATAATATGATATGATTTTTGCAGCAATAATAATCCACCCAAATGTATAACTTAGCTGTGTGTTTATGTGTTTCTAGAAAATATATCAAATGCGCCCTTAAAGATTTTTTTTGCATTTCAGAGAAGAAGTCAATAACAGGTCGTAGAAAAGATTACTGGGATTACTTTTGTGAGTGTTTGGTTCCTATCAAAGGTGTGAATGATGGCATCAAATATGTGAAAACGACAGGAGATGTAAGTCTTTAGTAGAGCAGAGCTTCAAAAAGGGGTGTTATTTTATATCAAATTTTAGAAATTCATTATTCGAACCTTATATTGTGGGTACTCATCATTATATAAGATTCCCATACACAGCATAGGGTGTGGAATGGAGATAGCAGAATAAGATTGTCATCACCCCTATTAACTGGAGATCTTAGTAGTGAAGTGTTCTTTTCTTTAATCATTCTTAAAATCAAAAAAAGGTTTTAGTTTTCTAATTGCCTTAAGCACCAAAAACTTCTTATAAAAACAATATGACTTTAGGTTACATTATTGAAAGGTTATTTTGACTATCCAGATATTCTTGAAGTCTATGAATTAAAACAGAGATTAAACTTAGCACATGTAATTAAGGCTTTCACTTCTAATCCACATTGAATCATTAACTGAAAATAAATAATGAAGAAAAAATTGTGGCCAAAAGGGATATTGTTGTTTCAAGTAATTTCTCCTCTTGACACAATGGTTTCTACTCTATAAGACACTTTGTTTTTAATTCCTATACACTTTGAATTGTTGATTGCAATCTCTTTGTAAAATCTAATCTAGGATATTGTCGTCTGGTAATGGATGAAAGTAAAAGTATAGTAAGCTAAAATGACTACCTTCATAAAGTTGTAAATTTGTGAAATAATTGGGTCCGGATAAGCAGTCTGGCCCTTGCAGTCTGATTAGGATCAACAGCTTCTGTTCTTTGAGTTCGTCTTTTCCCTCTATCATGAATGATAATTAAAGCATTATTCTATGTCTGATTAATTTATGTAATTTTTCAGTTATTTTGATGTCTATTCAACAGAAGGGTTGAGTTGAAAAATTTGCTTTTTGTACAACCTAGATCAGTTGTTCAATAACATCATGCGGTTGAGATAAATTTCATAACCTTGTCTTGTCGTGAAATGATGTGTGGTGTTATTGCTTAAAAGATACCTAGAACTTTAAAATGTGGGTAAAAAGGTCATATTTATTAGATACACAACTTTAGTGATTACTCCCTTTATGCTCTCACAGCAGTAAGATTGGTATACATGTGTATATTGTTTTAGCTGTAACTGACTGTAAATCTGTCTGTCCAACTACCCAAAACTTTAGAACTATTTCAGGGAGCAATGCTCATATTTTGGAATGAAGGTACCTCTCATTGTTATGCATCCTTTAATTTCAAGGTCATCTGTTAAGTTCAAGGTCAATTATCATAGTAAAACTTGAAAGAAAAGTTGCTTTTAGGGGAATAGTATCAAATGAACATATTTTGTTAAAGCATATCTTTTAAACTTCTTTTGATCATCGACATAAAATGTAATATTGTAAAACAGTGTTAAGGTACCTCAATTGTTTTCAGTACAAGACTGCACTTGGGAGAGGGAGAGCATTTTTAAGATTTTGTTTGGTACATCACAGACTAGCAGACAGCATTCAGCAATGTTCTGTGAATGGGAAAGTAACCAGGTAACAGTACAAGCTTGAAAATACTTCAAATACTCAAAACTAATATGAACCCCAGCATTTCTCTGGTCTATCAACCCCAAACAAAAGAAAATGACTAGTCCAAATTCAAAGTAATGGCATACAATATTTCAAAATGTGTCTACAAAAAAATTCATATTAAATTGGCTAGAAAATATTGTGAGTAAAGAAGAAACTGCTTGTAATAATTTATGTGTCCTTTTTTCACAATGTTATCCACAGTCAGAATGAACTTGTCAAAATGCAGGATTGTGAGGTAAAGGGTTAAACTGTTCATGCATGCATTCGCTCTATTCTTGTTTGACAGATAGTATACAGAAATTAGAGACTAGGAGCACCGAAATAATTACGAAAGTGAAATTTTCCTTAGATATTTGATAAAGAAGCTTCAAATTACTTTTCAAGGTGAGCTTAGATTGAAAGATAAGATGGTGTAGAAAACATTAGGAAAAAGAAATAGCTTGATACAAGTAATGTTTCCCCTTTTCATGATGTTTTCTATTGCTAACTTCTTTTAGTTTATCGAATAAAGGATTATGTGGAAATGGGTTCATGTCTTTGTCATTCTTGCCATTATACTAGTTCATATAATATTATGATTCTTTACTTTATCTGCAGTTTATGGTATCATCCAAAGTCAGTATGGCTACAACATGATAAAAGCAGCTTTCTAATTGGAGCTTTATATGACCTTAATGACCTTGTATTTGACCTTGCTCCACGAGGTTATGACCTTGACAACTCCTGGCCATCATTTGCAAGGTAAGTCTCATAGCAATCTGTAAACAAAGCCAGCAAATACATCTGACAAAATAATCTATTAATTCTTTTCTGATTCCAAAAATTAGACTTTTTACAGCCTCCCAAATATAATGTCATAAAATACATTATTGATAAAAGGGATTTTTTTTACACAAGTAATTTACTCCTTTTCCACATTTTGCCTGTGGTGTAAGCTGTTTTATTTTAATTTTACACTTCATCAAACTATCTCCTATTAGCGCCTTTTATTTGCACAGGTTGGAAATTGTAGATGGAAAAATGCTGATCTTAATTCTTATCCTACTAAATCAAATAGGAATTTAACGATTAAAAATTCACTATGTTTGTTACATATTATACTGAAACAAGTTTCTGAAATAAAATTGAATATAGTTGCTATAGTCTTATGTGACCACTCCAGATTGATTGAAAAGGGTTTAATGCAACTTTTAAAGGGAGGTATCGATGTTTCTGAAACCTAGATAAGAAAAATTACCAAGTGCCGAAAAATAGACTCAAATGAACATTTAATACTTTAAGTTAGGTGAGGTATTGTCTTGGTCTAAAGTGGCTTTTTCTGGTTATATCGGAAAGGTTCAGCAAAATTCGAGGTTATTTTTGGATATCACGGAATTAGGCTGTCGACATCGGATGACCTCATTTGCATATAACCCAGTCAAATGAAGGTAACAAATTTACTAGCGAAATAGCCAACGTCCTAAATCATGTCACATGAAAGGACTTATCTTTACAGACCGGCTAGCGAACATTACTCCTGATGACGTAACGATGACGTTGGTTTGATGTACTTTGAACTGAATGCAAGGTTCTAACGGTTATTCGCGCCACGTGAATGCCCTATAATCTTCGTAAATGTCTCAGATTAATCTAAAAAAAGATTAATAGCCTACGTAGGCTATTAGGGAAATACCCTGCTTTTTTCTGATAAGCAACCTCATATTTTTGCAAAACTACTTTTCGGCATATTGTTTTCAAATAGTTTATAAGAGGAAATAAAAATAATTCAAATCTGTGACATGAAAAAAACATCGATACTTCAGTCATATCGCGGCTGGAGCACCTAACAATGGATTCCTGGTATTTCTCATACCAGAACTACCACTACATCCTTTCCTAGCCTCCAGCTGCTATCCCACTTAGGTTTACGATTATCAACCCATTGGCAAGAGACAAATGATCGCTCTAGGGACTTTAAAACTGTGGTCATTGAAGAAAATGGGCACTTAATACACTTTATTGTTTGGGCTCGAAGTTCAGCTCGCTTACTCGCAATTCACGAGTTAAAAATGAAGTTTGCAAGTGATTTTTTCTACAAGTCGATTTTTTTGCAAGTGAATTAAATTGATCAACAGAAAAAGAGTTCATTAATTTTCATTCTTTTTTTTCGGTATGATTTTGCTTAACCTTTGAGGCAAGTATCAAGGTTATGTTTTTCCTTCGAATATTGTTTTGTTTACTTTTTTTCCTAAACAGCAAGGCTAGATGTGACATTATTTCCCGGGGTCAGAATACCAGTAAATTCCAGTGTACTGTAGTGATTTGTTAACTCATCAATTATTAAGAATCCTCTTCTCAGAAACCAATGGATGGAAAAAAGTCAATTAACATGTCTAAATATTTTTGAAAGGATGAAAAAATTTTCATTGGTCACTGACCATACCAGAAACAAAGGTCTGTGTTCATTTTATCAACTCCCGTAAGATACAGGCAGCGATATCCCGAGTTTTTGTGTTAGCTTCTGAGCTTTATGCTTTGTGTAACTTTTATCGTCTGCATGTTGAAATGATTAGGTTTGAAGCATAATAAAACAGAAACTGAGCCTTTAAATGATTAAGTTTGCTATCCATCACCCAGTCAAATATTCTAACAAGCCAACCTTTGTGACTAGTGTAAAGAATACATACATAAATGGATGCTTCTCCGAGATATAAATATCAATCTTGATCGGAAAAGTGAATTTTCAAGATGTCCTGTTCACTAACCACTCTCTCCGTTATGTTAGTAGGTTCCAATCTTTTTCATGCTGGATGAAATCCCTTTCATAATTGCATAAAAAAAGGATTGAAAGCTCTGGAAGAGCAGCTGTAAGCAACCTCTTTTAATATGGACTAGTCTAAAGTTGTGTTGACTGGAAATAAATTAATGTTAGATCAGTTTGTTTTTTCTTTGAAGATTTTTTACAATAAAATAATAAATCATTTAATAATGTATGATGTCATTTTTCTATTGGTAAACCTGTATAATAACTTATACTAAATTTGCAAGTGAATTTGACTTTTGCGAGTTGTTTCAAAAGCCACTTGCAAAAAAATGCGAGTCAAATTTTCTGGGAAATTCCAGGCCTGATTATGTTATTATATATATGATGAAATCTTCTGACTGAACACATAATTTATTGATGGTTTCTCACTAAAACCTATGTAGATGTAACTCATTAGAAATGTCTCATTGAGACGATTCTAATGAGATCCACCAACATAGAATTTAGTTTTTATAAATATATAAGCAAAACAACCAATTATGAAGATCCTTTGTTTTTGGAAGGGAAAAAATGATGGTGGACACTTAATGAAAGTGGTCGCTCGTTAGATGTGGTTGCTTAACCCACTCCCACACAGTTTTGTGTCTGTTTAGAAAATATTGTGTAAAGGGAAAGGCTGGTTTTCAGCATGTTCTTTCTTATTCCTAAATGTTTGCCATATTTAATTATCTTCAGTGCCTGGATGTGTTAGTTTTTGTGGTGAAGGGCTAAATATTTCTTAAAAATTTTGAGCAACCATCAATGTAATTCTTTTCAGAAAAATGGATGGTCAGCAGACATGGTCACTGTCTGAGCGTGCCAGAACAATGAGTATTTCAAGTCTTAACAGTATTGGACAGGTGGGGTTATGAGACACTTAAACCATTCCCACTCAATTCTGCTTTATGCACCCTAGAAAAAGACATTGCTTGGAATAAGCAATTTCTTCATTATCAAAAATGTTTTCTTCAGTGAAAGACTGAGACTTACAAATTTCATCAATTTTAAATTGTCGTTTGCAACTTCTTTCAATTTGGATCAGTCTAAAATCTTGTTATTGGCAATAAGTTAACAATGATCTGCCAAGGCTGCGTATTTGCACTATTGTCCCTATCATCAATCATCATTGTCCCCATTTATTTTAAATCATTGGAACATTGTCCCCTTGCTTCCAAAACCTCGGCAGATCACTGGGTTAATACAGTGAATATAGATCAAAATTAAGAATTATTACAAAGTTATATTGTATGCTCAAACTGCCTTAAAAAGAGTTGTCTTGATTTCAAGCTTAATCATAAACCAGTTTTTCATTCTATTAATCTGAATTACAGATCAGAAAGAAATCTAGTGAGAAAATCTCTGCTGCAATCTTTAAGATCTTTTATTCTACATTCAATATGCCTGGTTTTATTGGCAGGTGTTACTTTTCATGCCCTTGCGGAGGAAGATCAGATGCACCTTGTTTAACTGTCATCTTCTTGTTTGTTTGTCTGTAAAACGTAAATAAAAGAAATATAACTCTTTTTTTTTAATTTTTTGTATGCTATGCAAGGTATAAGGTTCTTTTTGTTGAATGATACTGTCTTTGATATACTTCTGATGAGGGTCAAATATCAAAAATCTAGGTGAAATTTTTGTGACTACTTTGAGCCTATTCAAATACAGTGAGTGAATCTATCATGATAGCTCTTATTGATACTCACCCACTGATGTCAAGGTCATCTGTCAAGGTCATCTGTAAAGGTCATCTTACAGGGTCAAGTTCCTGAAAAATTGCTGATTTTGAGCATTAGTGTTTCACAATGACATCTTGTTGTAGTTTGATATAAATAACAGTTTGGTGTAAGATAATCTGTAAAATTCATCTCAAACAACATGTATGGACAGCAATTTTTTAGACTAGCCCTTATTGAAAGAAGGTGCAGATCACATTTCAAAGTGTGTTAATTTTGGAAAATAAGTACCAATTAAGGTAGAAAAATATTGTGAGAAATGAGGAATTTCTTATTACAAGCAATTTCTCGTTTTCCTACGATATTTTTAATAACCATCTTTCTGCAAAGCATCAAAAAGTTTTTTTTATGCTTTCTTGATTAAAATATTTTATGCCTTCAGTATTAAAATATAAGAAATTATGAGAATAATTTATAGAGGTATTGATAAAAAAACTTTAGCACACTTCCGTATGAATCTATTTTGCAGCCTCATACAATGTTTTAAGGTGTTTTTGGGTGTTTCATTTCATAGCTAAATGAAAATATTCTCTTCAACTCTTACATGTTCAGGACACTCCAACAAAGAATGATTCAGCATTAACACCAAACGACCTACAAGACTATGATCAACTTGTGCAAGAACTGGCTATTTCTGAAAACACTTGCTCAGACATGAGAGATAAAATTGAGGCTCTAGAACAACAAAAGGGGACTTTTCAGCAGTCACTGGCCGAGTCAAGAGGTGAAATGAACATGTTGGAGAATCAGTTGAGGGAGTTGCAAAGAGAGCATAAAGATCTGCTGTCTGCTCATAGGAACTTGGAGAAAAGGTTAGATTTTGTCATCTTATTAGCCCATTATCACACAAGAAAATCTTATATTTTACACAATGTTTTCCCAATTGATTTTCTTGGGGGGGGGATCTCTGTGGGAATGGTTTAACCCATTACCGGACAGCAAAGTTTTAGTCTGGTCTAAATTCAAAGAACTTGCAGACAACAAATTTTAGTTGATGAAATGATTATTTGACTTGATAAGTAGAAATCATATAGAAATAATGAAGAAATTGCATATTCACAATGATTTCCAAAAGTTTTTTGTCTTTGAGATGAAGAAGCTTCATTGTGTTGGAATTGGGTTAATTTATTGAAACCCATTGCCATACAATACTGAAACTTAATGCACTGAAAAACTAAAGATGGGGTAAACTTTATAAGAAAATGAGAAAATGCTTGTAAGAAGTAACTTCTCATTTTCTCACATTGTTTTTGTCCTGTTATGCAATTACTTTTCATATTTGATGCACTTTGATATGTTGTCTGTAACTTCTTTCTACTTAGACCAACTTAAAAATATATTGCCTGATAATGGATTTATTAATTCCAAGGCAAAGAAAATATTACATGGGTTGCAAAATTGAAAGAAGTTGCAGCAGTTATTTAATATGGCTAAATTGCTAAGGTTTGCTTCTGAAATGGTAGAAGGCATTGTGGGAAAAATGAGAAAATATTTCTGAAGATATTTTTTTTTCACTACACACCAGAATTGCATGGTAATAGATTAATTGTTTCCCAGATGAATATACTCGCCACCTTTGAAGTAGAGGAGGGTAAATTGGATTGACTATGTCAGTCTGTCCATTGTTCATTCATCCATCTGTCTTGTCTGCATACTTTTTCATTTCCATGCTCTAACTGAAGAACCAATAGATCTGCAACCTTGAAACTTCATACAATTAATGCAAAAATTACAATGCTTGATACTTGTTTGGTTGTGGCTGTGATTAAAATCAATTTATCAATGTCATTTATTTTAACCACAATTGTAATTTTCACCTCCAACATTAATGTCAAACATTTTAAGCTCCACTGGCTGAAAGCCATGGGGCTATTGTCATGGTATGGTGTTCATTGTGCCTCCGGCCAGCTGTCTGTCAATAAACTTTTACTTTAAAAATCTTCTCTTCAGAAGGAATAGAATTCAACCAAATTTAACAGAAATGATCCTTGGGTGACCTTTCATTAGATTCCTTCAAGGCTTAAATGGCTGGGCTTATTTCCAAATATGGTTAAAGCTTTAAAAAAATTCTTCTCAGAAACCAGTTGATGGATTTCAACCAAATTTTACAGGAATGTTCCTTGGGCTATCCTTTATCAGATCCTTTCAAAGAATTATGAAAGGATGAAAAACATAGCTTTAAAGGGCAGGGCTAATTTCATATATGGTGAAAGCTTTGAAAATCTTATACTCAGACAACAGTAAATGTATTTTAACCAAATTTCAAAGGAATGATCCTTGGATGACTCTTTAACAGATTTCTTCATAGAATTTGATCTGATGAAAAACATAGAATTAATGGGTGTGCCTTATTTCCAAATATGGCAAAAGCTTTAAACATCTTCTTCTCAGAAACAAGTAGATTTCAACCAAATTTTACAGGAATGATCCTTGGGTGACCCTTTATCAGATTCCTTAAAGGAATTTAGATTAGATGAAAACATGGATGTTTTGGGTGATATTCCATATATAATGAAACCTTTGAAAATCTTCTCAGAAAGCAGTAGAATGATTTCAACAAAATTTCACAGGTTCCTTAAAAAATCTGGATCTGATGAAAAACATGGTATTGAAGTGCAAGGCTAATTTCAATATATGGTGAAAGCTTTAAAAATCTTATCCTCAGAAACTAGGTGATCTATTTTGAACCAAATCTACTAGAATGATCCTTTGGTGACTTTTTATGAGGTTGTTTAAGCCTTTCTCACACAAGCCCTCATTTTTACGCCCCTTAAGACAAAAGCTTTTGGAAAACATTGTGGAAAATGAAGAAATGGCTTGTATTAAGCTATTTCTTCATTATCCACAATGTTTTCTGTCCAAAAAGACAATGAAAATTAAAATTCAATCAACTTGAAATTGTCAACTTCTTTCAATTTGGACCAGTCTTTTTGGGTGGGAAGGGGTTAAAAGAAATCAGGTCAGCTGAAAAACTTGTCTTAAATACTGTAAATCGGGTTTTATTAGCGAGGGTTTTATTTTTGCTAATATTTGCAATTCATCATGCTCGCGAAATCAAGAATCTCGCTTAAGTTGGATCATTTTTGTAACGAAAAATACGGAAATGTCCGAAGTAAGCTGTGGACCGACGAAGATAAAATAATTCACCCATTTTGGCCTCATCCCACTTTATTTCATTCATACGGGGATTATCACCTTTTTGGCGTTAAAATGGAATATATCTCTTTTGAGAACAGGACGAATCTTTAGTAGGTAACAAAATTTTATAACCTGCCACCTTTGTCCACTAAATTTATTGAACAAGTATACAAACATAACAATAGAAAGCAGACGAGGTGATAAAATACTAGGCGACGATAATTAGACAGCAAAGAGCTAAATAGTTGTAACTGACGCTTTATTGCACAGACTCTTAGAACCTTTTAAGAAATTGAAAACAGATGATGCGAAATAAATGAATTAAAAACAAACAATTACCTGTTTTATTACGGGATATAATTATTTCTCATTATGACAGTTTGGTAAACATAGTATCGTATTGACAATTTGATTTGTTTGTGCTTACAACTTGAAACATCTTTTTGATGGCTTTTTAGCTATTTTCAATTTTAAAGTTAAACACATATTTTGCGATTTTACAACAATTTTAGGAGAGAAATTGTCATACTATGAGAATATAGAATAGGTAAAAGTTTTTAAATTGATTACCAGTAATCATTTTATTCAAATGTCGGTGTCGATTCAGGCTGTAATCATATATGGATTTTTTTCTTCGTCGGTGTATTTCCGGGGATACTTACGGAAATAACCGAAGTACCATACGGCCGCTCGCGAATTCATGAACTCGCCAATAAGTCTTCGGGTCCTTCTCACGCGAAAATAAGACAACGTGAAAATTACACAATTTACAGTAGGAGGGGCTTATTTCCATATATGTCTGGCTCGTTGGCTGAGTGATTAGTGTGCTCAACTCTTAGTCTGGTGGTTGCGGGTTCGAGCCCCATCGGAGGCGGGTAGTGTATTTGGGCAGGACACTTTACTGACAGAGCCCCAGTCCACCCAGCTGTAAAAGTGGGTAGCATTGGTTAGAATCCATTGCCTCTCTCTATATGTGCATGATAAGATCTTGTATGAGTTAGGACCACGATGAAAATAAGAGTCTTTCGACCCTTTATCGTGTTATTCTTGAGGAAAAAAAAAAAATAAAAATAAAAAATTTTAAAATAATTTTTCTCAGAAACCAGCAGATTGATTTCAACCAAATTCCAAAGTAATTATGCTTTTGAGACCCTTTATCAGATTTCTTCAATGATTTTGATTCGATAAAAAACATGACTTTGTCGGGAGGGGGAAGGCTAATTTCCATATATAGAATATAATCTGAAATCTTTGAAATTTCCCTTTGGATAAATTTCAACCAAATATCAAAAAAATGATCCTCAGTTAACTCTTTGTCAGATTCTTTTATATAATTTTGATTGGTTGAAAAACATGACTTTTATTGTTCTGGCTTATGTTCATATATGGTATACAGTGAAAATTTTGTTGATACCTTTCAACCTGACTTGGTACATGAATTCTAGATAACTTGACTTTTGTAAAACAGCTAAAAGTTTAAAATGCTTCTTTATAACTACAGTCGAATCTGTGTACAGCAGCCAGTCAAGGGAGAGGGCCAAATTGGCTGCTGTACACAGACTGGCTGCTGTTCACAGTATCAATAGGGCGGCCATTTTGTCATACCATTTTGGGTTAGCTCATTAACAGATTACAAAACTTTAGACTACTCCAAATTCTAAGAAGTTCTAAACTTCCATTTCAAGTGTCTTTTAAGGCACTTTGTACCATTTTTGTTCCATTTAAGATAGAAAATAGTGTGACAGAAGTGAAAATATCCTGAGAAATTCTCGTTTACGTTTAGCAACATTTTGGACCTGGGTACGACCTACACCAAACTCACTAGCAATAATCATAGAAGAACGTTCAGAGTCAAGCATACAAACCACTTTCACACAATCCTCTAGAGAGAGGAACTTACGTTTAGAGAGCGACATGATAGCAAAATCTGACAGAAAAAGCAAGTTTTCATCCATTTTAAAGACCCCAAGAAATCGGTTTGCTAAATGTGTAAACAACCTATAATGCTCAAGTTCATTTTATTTAAAGAGACCCAACAGCTTAAAAAATTCCGTCTCCTCTGATCAATAATCATCGCTAAAATAGATCAAATCGACCCAATAAATATTAATGGCTAATTACACGTCAATTAATCAACTACACTGGATTAAGTCGATAATTAATTGTTTATATCTTGTACATTACAATAAGGCGACTTCGGCAGTTACTATAGTAGTGATTATCGATTTTTTCGAACACGACTAATTAAGTCACGTGTTTTGTTAGATGACCGTTGTTTGGGTGCGATATACTGTTGACAATAGACCAATTAAGGTGACCGCTGGCCGCATTTGAGGAGATCACGCTATTCACAGTGCAATTAAAGAAGGAATTTGCACGGGGGGAACTTGAGTGGCCGCTGTCGGCAGATTGGCCGCTGTGGATAGTTGGCCGCTAACACAGATTTGACTGTATTTCAAAGATTTCAGTGACTAGATTTATTTGCCAGAGATATGGTTCAGTTTATAATGAATTTCTGAAAATACCCTTTGCTTAATCAGTACATTCAGGCCTTTGGAGTGATACAGGTGCTCAATGGCCTCTAGTTTTAGTTGACTGTCACTTAACCCTTTCCTGTTTAATCCCTGCTTCTAACAATTTCCTGTTTAATCCCTGCTTCAAACAAGCAATTTCTTCTTTTTCCACAATATTATCTACCCTACTGAATGATTATTTTTCAAAATGAAATTAACAGATCTATAATTTTGCAAAATGGGAAAGGGTTAAAGATGGTAAATACAGCTTATTCAAGCTGCAGTTATATCGTTTAGTTTATCCGCCTACAATTTTCTATTTTATGTCATTTGGCATCTCAGACAAACTTCAATGTCGCAGATGTGGCCATCAATCTGTCAATTGCCAAGTTAAATGTATTTTAGTCTAAATAACTCTTTGAAAATCTTAAATGTCTAATTGAAACCAAGAAAAACTAGCAGAAACAACAGATACTAAACAGTGTTATTTTGCAAAATATATGGCCAGGAACATATAACAACAAAGTGAAATACTTGGTTAATGACTTAAATGTCATAACTACAACTTCATTGAGCTGTAGTTATGACATTTAAGTAGCCAAACCAATGAAAAGGCTTCACTGAAATGTCGGCCAATGTATGAGTTCACTCTCTGTCTAAATGATTGATTTGACTGGTCGAATGATTCTTGATTGATAGCCACTGGAAATTTTTATGTCCTCTTTATGAGAATCTTGTTTCAACTGTTATGAAGGTAAACTATCAATCAGTCTATTCACACATACTCATGTTTTATGAACCTCAAGTTTTAAAGAAAAAAACATGGAAAACATTTTTGAAAATGATGGAAAAGTGTGAAAAAAGAAATATCCTTATGTCCCACTATGTTTTCAATAAAAAAAGGACAAGATTCTTTTTATTTCTTCTTTAATTTTTGACCAGTCAAAAAATGTTTTAGAATAGGTCAAAATCAGAATTTGACCTTTGATTGTAATAAATCCTTTCAACACTGTTTATATTTTATATTAAGATAGTTATCTAGGGTACTTTCTGTTTCAGTTATGATCAGCTAAAACTGGAATCAGCATATAAGGACAAAGATGGCAAAACTCAGGAATCAGCATTTGAATCAAAACTATCAGATCTGAAAACTGAAAATGAAAAAAACTGTGAGCGAATTAGAGTCTTAGAGGAGGATCTTCAACTAGCTCATGAAAACTTGACAATTACTGTTAGTGAAAGAGACAAATCAAATGGAACAATTGGTGAACAAGAGAAGAAAATATCGGACTTGAGAACTGAGTTAGATCAAGAAAGATTGAATTTACAAGAGACAGTAAAGAAATTTGATGATGAAAAACAGAAGCTTGAGGCTGATTTAAAACTATTGGAAGAGAATCAGGGTGTAGTAGGAGGTAGAGAGGAAAGTTTGAAGGTGGAACTGAATCGTAGTAAACAGGCAGTACAGGGGCTGGAGAAAAGGGTGGCAGGTCTCAACAGTGGATATCAGTGGTTAAGTAAAATGAAAGATGGGATCCCTTTTGAGGAGGTAATATCCTAAAAAGTCGTATACTTTTTATGCCCCTGCATGGAAAGATTGGGGGACATATTGTTTAACATTTGTCCCTTTGTCAGTCTAAAACTTAACAAAAAACTTACATTTACAATTACTTTAAGCCTATTCAAGATACAAAGCTCACATTTTGCATGATGATAGATTTCATCAATACAGATACAAGGGTCTAGGTCTTGTGACAAGGTCAAGGTCACATTTCAGCATTGACGTCAATGGAGGATATCTGTGTCATGCTTGGTTAAAGTTTTATATCTCCGTAAATTATGACCCTAGGGGGCTTGCATATATTACATAGGATGTTACCTTGTATATGAACCATGATCTGTGAGCCTTTGACCTTTTGACCTTTACCTGGTTTAGAAAAACCTTAACCTTGTCTGTTTTAATGATATGAGAAGGGAAATTAAAGCCAAGGTATTGGCTATTCTAAAGAATTTGATAAGAGGTTTAACCCTTCACTAGACAACACAATTTTAGACTGGTTCGAATTCAAAGAATTTGCAGACAGCATTTTGTCTTTACATAGTTTAAAAAATCTTTTTCTCTTGAGGTAGAAAACATTTTGGAAAATGAAGAAATTACTTGAAACAAGCAGTTTCTTCATTTTACCACAGTGATTTCCAAAGTATTTTTTCTTGGGGCTCACAAAAAATTGGGGATTGTTTTGGAATTGGTAAAAACAGAGCTTTTCTGATATGTACTGTATGAAACTTTTTTATATTACTTTTATATTTATGCATTAACAAGAAATGAGTGAAGTTAATGTTTAATCAATTACCAAACAACAGAATTTAGACTGGTCCAAATTGAAAGAAGTTGCAGACGTCAGTTCAAAATGTTCTTTAATTGTAAAAATGATGCTATATAGGGTAGAAAACAATGTGAGAAAAGGAGAAATTGCTTTTTACAATCAATTTCAATAGTTATACTTCTTCAGGGTATAAAAAGCAGAATTGTGTGGTAATGTGTAATCTGTTAAATATTAAAAATCATACTAATGAAAGGGGCATTGGTGTATCCCCAAAACATGTTGTATAGCTTATTTTGAGCTCACCTGAGCACAAATTGCTCTTGGGAGCTATTGTGATCAGTGGTTGTCTGTCTGTCCATCTGGCTTTGAGCAAATCTTTGAAAATATTCTCCTCCAAAACTACTTATCAGATTTCCATGAAAATTTACAGAAAGGGTCTTTGGTTGATGGCCTTGCAAAATACTTCAAGGAATCGCATTAGGTTAATAACTCTGGTTGCTTTGGCAAATGTAAGGAATTCCTGAGAAAATCTTTTCTTTCTAAACTGTAGCTTTCAAATTTCTTTTGTAGCATCATCTCTTGTCCCTCTACCAAATTATTTCAGGTAATGATGGTGAGATTTATATAAGCTCTATATTGTAGGTACTATGAATTTGCATAGAATTAACACTTTCTTTAAAAATCTTCTTAAGAAATCTTCAGATTTTAATAAAATTTTACAGAAATGCTAATTGGCTGATGGCCTAACAAAATACTTCAAGAAATCATAATTTGTTGATAAGTTTTAAATTTTGTATGTAGCATCATCTTCAGAATACTTCAGGTAATGGTGATGCGATTATTTAAGCCCAAAGTATGGTCACTTGGAATTTGCATAGGAAGAAGTTTTTTGAAAAAATAATTTCTCTCTAAGCTAACCTTCTGATTTCAATTGAACTTTACAAACATAATTCTTGGATGATGGTTCTTCAAAAAACTTAAGAAAATAGGAATCCATGGATATCTCTGGTTGCTATTGTAACCAAATTGATTTTTTATGAATTCTAAGAAAAACTCTCTGAAAATGTAAGTCCTAGAGCTTTCAAATTCAAATACATGTAATATTGCCTCATTGTAATCTACCAAAATACTGGATGTTATGATGATGTGATTTATTTTAGCCTTAAGCTGTGAGCACTTTTGTGTTTTTCAAGGAAATCTTGCTGAAAAGGTACTGACATAAGTTATTTATGAACGATTGTTGTCTACTGTACCCAGTTTCAGTGGATAATTTAAGAGACACCTTTAATTTAAGAAGAAAGTCAAATTGAATAAAAAGAAATGCTATAGTGAAAAAAGAAGTTTAAAAAAAAAGTGGCCAGTATATGGACTTTTGTAATAATTCAAGTGAGCAATCTCAGGTCATCATGGTCCTCTTGTTTACCAAAAGGTGACTAGAGATTAAATGCAGCCATCCTATTTATCTTCCAATTTGAATGAAAGTGATTATTGATCAGGAAATGACAGATTGATGGCAATACCCACTGAGCTGTAACAGGAAGTTCCAATTTGATAATCAAAGGTTTATTTTGCAGGGTTTTGCTATGGTAACGTGACCGAAAATAGAAACGATAGATTGGCAATCTAAATGTCGTAGCTACAGCTTGAATAAGCTGTAGTTATGATGTCTTAAGTCATCGTACCAAAAGAAATGTTTCACATGAATGACGGTCATTATCCGAGATCAAAGTTCACTTCAGGTCTAAATGAATTGTTTGAGTGGTTGATTTATTAGCTCCGCTGTTTTCGGAGAAAACCCAAGGTATTGTCATCACCTGAGTGTTGTTCGCCTCTGTGTTGGCATTGGCATGACAAACTTTAACCTTGCCAATATCTCTGCAGTCTAGGATCCAATTTTCATAATATTTCACACACATACACATTTTGACAAGAGGAAATGATTTATCCAGGATTCAGAAGTCTGTCCTGAAGGTCAAGGTCAAAGCAGAAAGTCAAAGGTCAAATTTTGACCTTGCCTATATCTCTGCTGTCTATGATCCAATTTTCATAATATTTCACAGACATACACTTTTTGACAAGAGGAAGTGATTTATCTAGAATTTAGACGTCCTTTTTGAAGGTAAAGGTCACAGCAGAAGGTCAAAGGTCAACTTTTGACCTTGCCTATATCTCTGCTGTCTATGATCAAATTTTCCTAATAATTCACACACATACACATTTTGACAAGAAAAAGTGATTTATCCAGAATTTAGTCGCCTATTTTGAAGGTCACGGTCACAGCAGAAGGTCAAGGGTCAAATTTTGAACATGCCTATTTCTCTGCAGTCTATGATTCAATTTTCATAATATTTCACAGACATACACATTTTGACAAGAGGAAGTGATATATCCAGGATTCAGACTTCTGTCCTGAAGGTCAAGGTCACAGCGGAAGGTCAAAGGTCAAATTTTGACCTTACTATATCTATGCAGTCTACGACCCAATGTCCAAAATATTTAAAACACATACACATCTTCACAAGAGAATAGATTTATCGAGGATTCACATATCTATCCTGAAAGTCAAAGGTCAAATTTTGACCTTGACTTTATCTCTGAAGTTTATACTCCAATTTTCATAATATTTCACACACATACGCATCTTCACAAGAGGAAGGGATTTAGGCTTGATTCAGATGTTTATACTGAAGGTCAAGGTCACAGCAGAAGGTCAAAGGTTGAATTTTGACTTTTCCTTAATCAGTCTATGAACTTTGCCCAACAAAATTTGTATTTCATTCATTCTCTTTTTAGCTTTGCTGTTTTCAGAGAAAACCTGAGGTATTGTCTTCACCTGAGCGTCAATCTTGTTGGGCTTTGCGTGACAAACTTTAAACTTGGTCATATCTCTGTTGTTATTGAAGATATCCTCATGAAACTTGGCATGTGTATTGACCATCACAAGAGCTATCTACACTATTAAGGGGGATAAATCTAAAAGCATTTTGTAAGAGTTTTGCCCATTTTTGAAATTTAGCATTATCCAGCACCTGCAGCCAAGCGTTGCACTGTGGGCGGCACTCTTGTTCTTTTATTTACAACTGCAATCTGTCAATTGACATATAACAGCTGTCAATCAAGGAATAAACTGACCAATCAATAGGGAATATTACAACAGCGTCTTTTTCTATGCGTTGTTATCGTGTTCGAGAATCGTGTGTAGGTGTCGAATCCAATAAAAAAATACCTACACACGTTTCGAGAACAGGATAACAGCAAATAGAAAAACACACTGTTGTAATATTCCTTTTATTATATACCTTTTAGGACATGACATTAAGAAAATTCTTTTAAATGATTAAGAAATAACCAACTTTCCGAAAAAAACCGAACATCAATACACAAAAGAGTAGTCCGTGTTTGATGGTACTCGACGAATACGGTTTTTTGATACACGCCGAATATTGATTTTTTTTCTGTCGAGTTGTATTAGATAGCCAGATTTTAATCCATATCATTTATAGGTATATAATAAAATAATTTATTCAGCCCAGACCTGAGCTTTTCAACTCCAACATTTTTGTTTACCTTTTTATTGGTTTAGCAACTTGAACGATGTAACTACAGCTGATTCAAGCTGTAGTTATGACTTTTGGGTGGCCAACCAACTATTTTACTTTTTTGTTACATGCTACTGGCCATTAATATTGCAAAATAACATGTTGTAACTTGTCTGAGTTAATGGGCGGTGCCTAAGGAGTCATTAGGCGGGGCCAGCGCTTTGTCAATTAATTATGCTGTTGTGATCTGTCAATTAATTAACAATTCAAGAATACATCAAAACTTAAAATCAATCAATACATTGATCAATAAGTCAATCCATCAAATGATCATTCACTTCATTAAAATTTCAATGAATTAGCAAACTAGTTCTTCTAAGATTAGACATCTTAGTTTGTCATCAACTGTGAAAGTCTATGAACCTTCAAGTTTAGGTTTATGCCTATGATGTTAATTTTCCACACTATGATGCTTTCTGATGCCCCTCAAGAACAGAAGGTTAGGAACAAGAGATTTCTCCATTTTCAATAATTTTTTTCTACCCAAAAAGACAAAAAAAAATGTTAAGTTTCATAAATTTTAGATTGTCATCTGCAACTTCCTTCAGTTTGGACTAGTCTTAAATTTTACCATGTTGGTTCAGTATTTGAAATGAAAATGTTTTTATTGCAGATTGAGGCCTTAGAAGGATCGACCACGCTTATCCTGAAAGATTTATCGTATTTCGTTGAAAGTCTTAGAACTAATTTAAGCTCTACCATGACAGCCAAAGAGGAACTTGGTCAACAAAATGAAATTCTGTCAAGAGAAATGTCTAAATATAAGGAGGAGGCATCAGTTTCAAAGGAAAAAATGGCAACTCAAGAAGTGTTTGTGTCAAAGTTACAGGAAAATGAAATTACTCTAAAAACTAGAATTGATAATTTAGAAAAAGAGCTTTCAATTCATATAGACAGAATAAATTCAAATAAAGAAGAGTGGTTTAAGAAAGAGAAAGACATTTCTGAGTACAAAGTTGAAATAGACAAGCTCAGAGATCACATTGAAAGGTTAAAAGAGACAAACAATCAAAAGGCTAAAGAAGTGGATGAAGTAAAATGTGAAAACTTAAGAGTTCAAAATGATCTTAAAAAGACAAATGAGTTTTATAATATGGCAACAAAAGGTCAGTCTGATTTGATGGAAAGATTAAACGCACAAGAAAAAACAATTCAACAGAAGAATGATAAAATGATGGAGGTTTTGGAAAGGGAGAAACAACTACTTGAGCAGAAGAATGAAATGGAGAGGCAAAAACAAACACTACAGAGTAAAGTAGATATATTAGATAAAATGAATGCTAAACTCAATGAAGAACAAGCGAATTTCAAAGCTGTAAATGAGGAACTATGTAAAGAATCAGAGAAAGATAAGACACATATAAATGAACTTGAACATTTAAACTGTGAACTTTCTAAACAGCTTGAGAATTTAAAGCATGAAACTGAAACTCAAAGGCAAATGATATCAGAAAAAGAGGAAAAAGAAGTAGAAATACTAGAAGGTCAAAATACAAAGCTAAAGAAAAATGAAAGAGAAATAGAGAGGCTTAATGAATCAATTAACCATTTGAAAGAAGAATTGAATGCATCTGAATATGAGAGTTTGAAAAAAGAAGAAAGAGTTAAAGCATTAGAAGAGAAATTATTGTTTACAGAAAAGGACATTAATTCTTTGAAAGAAAAGGAAACAACACTTTGTGAGAAATTTGAAGCCACCGAGAGGAAATTGAATGAAAAAGCCTTAGCATTAGTATCACTGGAGAAAGATATTGAAATAAAAAAAAGAGAGGAGATCAGTTTAACAGAAGAAAAAGATAATATGAAATTAGAATTAAAATCTTTCCAAGATCAGTTTTATGAAAAACAGAGTGAAGCCCTATTGCTACATGAAAGGTTGGACCGCAGTAAGGAAGAATTAGAAAGAACAAAGGAATTCTACCAGAAAGTGTCGAAAACAGAGTCAGAGCTGTCTACTAGGTTTGGGGTGCTAGAGAGTAGTCTTCAAGAGAAGGATAATAGGATACTGGAACTCACAGAAACAGAGAAAAGTCAAGCTGTGGAAATAAGCAAACTATACAGAGATAAAGAAGATGCTGCTAAGAACTATGAAAGTCTGCAGTCTGATATGGATTATTTAAGATCAGGTTTTGAAGAGAAAGAAGTTCAAATAGAGGGACTTAAGCAAGAAATTGGGGGTTTGAAAATTAACAGAGAAAGCTTAGAACAGAAATTAAAAGAAGCTTCTACTATAGAGGTCAAACTGAAGAAAACAATTTCTATTATTAATGAAAAGTATGATGAACTTTTACATATTAAGAGTGAGTTAGAACAGGATTTAAAAAGCAAACAATCTGCATTGTTTGAAGTAGAAAAAGAAAACAGAACTCTGGAACAAAAAGTATTTGATTATGAACAAAGAGAGAAGAACCAAAATTATACTTTAGATCGAATGAAAAAAGACTTTGATTATTCTTGCCAGGAAAGGGAGGGACTTGAACAGAAAGTTGAGGAGCTTAAAATCACATCTGCAGAGAATAAATCACAGATTGAGAAACTTAATCAAGACATGGAACTGGTTATTAAAGAGAAGGAAGATGTTGCATGTCAATTATTTGAGAAAGATAAATCAAATGATGGCTTACAAGGTCTATTAGCAAGACTGCGTTCAGAATATGATGCATTATCTGAGGAGAAATTTGAACAAGAAGAAGGAATGGAAGAATTGCAGCGAAATATTCAGAAAACAAGGGAGGATCAAGAGATTCTCACCTCAAAGTATGATTGTTTGATTAAGGAAAAGTTTGATCTAATTGAAAAATTGAAAAATTCAGAAGACAATGAATCAATTCAATTAAATGCAATTTCAAGATTAGAGAATGCAGAAATTGCATTGAATGAAAAAAACGAATCTTTGTTGAGCAAGTTGAGTCAATTTGAAAAAGAAAATACAGTTTTACAAAATCAGGTCACTGAACTAGAGAAACAAGTAATAGATCAGCAAGAAAAGGCAAATCTTGATCATGATACTATAGAAAACTTGAAAAAACAACTTTCATCTTTAGAAAGCTCAAACCAAACTCTTAAAGATGATTTACTAGCCATATCAGAAAAAGATTCAAGTAATGTTGAACAGATCAAAGAGTTGGAGGGATGTTTTGAAAAGCTTAAATCTGAAAAGGAAACAATTGAAGGGAATCTTTCAGCAAATCATAAAGAAATGAGCGAGCTACAGGCAAAATATGATGATTTCCAGTCAGAAAACTCATGTCTAGTACAGGAATATGACCTCTTACAACAGTCATTCAATGACTTAAAGATAACAGAAGAAGTTGTCAGATCAAAACTTGGAGAAATGACAACTGAAAGAGATGATCTAAGTGCTGATCTAGCTGGAATCAAAGAGTTGCTGAAATCTTTAGAAATACAGCTACATGAAGCATCTGTTGAGAAAGAGAACCTTATAAAGAATAATAGTACTTTATCCTCAGAGGTAGAAGCATTAAAATCTGAGTTTGCAAGGGCTTTAGAAAGTAAGCAAGATATGGAAATAGAGTTTCAAAATACATCAGAAGAAAAGATTAAAGTGTCAATGAAATTATCAGAATTAGAAAGTGAATATGCTTTGAGAGAAGTTGAAATTGAGAAACTAAACATTGATCTTCAGGAAGTGAATAATATGAATGACGTAAAAGACAAAGAAATCCAAGACTTAAAACGCAGCAAAGTGTTGATAGAAAATGAAATATCAAAATTAGAAAATACTTTACAGGAAATGGATTGTAAATTGCAAGAAGAAAGGCAAGGTGTAGAGAAACTTGAAAATTCTGTTTGTGAGAAAGACCATATCATAAAAGAAAAGGAAGACAAAATAATGTCATTAGAAGAAATATCTGTTGCCTACAAAGATATTTCCCAAAAGTATGAAGAGATACAGATTGAACTTGATAATAAACTTTCTGAAATGGCATGCACAAAGAAAGAGTTTGAGGAAAGAGAGTCAGAGCTTTCAATGATGATTAATGAACTGAAACAAGAAAAACAGGAGTTTCAAAAAATAACAAAAGCAGATAAGCAGCAAAATATTGAATTGAAACATGCAACTGACAGTCTTTCACAGACTCTATCTTGTTTAGAATTAAAGATAAAGGAACTGGAAGAAGACAGGGATAAAATGTCTGAGGATTATACCTTACAAAAACAGGAGACTTCTAAGGCTTTAGAAAGTCTTTCAGCTGTTAAGTTAGAAAAGGTAAATCTTTCTGAAGAAAATATTAATACTGCAGAACAATTGAATCAACTGGCAAGTACATGTGAAACTTTGAGATCAGAAAGAAGTGATCTTCAAACTCAGAATTCACATCTATCCAATAAGATTACTGAACTTGAAATAGAAGCAAAGAAGCTACAAGATAGTTTGCAAAACATTTTAACAGAAAAGAAAGAAAGTGATGAGAACATTCAAAAGAGCTTAAATGAGTTAGAAAAGGTAAAAGTTGGAAGTGAACAGATTCGCATGGAAAAAGAACAGATGAGCAATGAGCTTAATTCTAAAAATTCAGATCTTGAAAAATTATTATATGAGAAACAGGAACTTCAAAATGTTATTGATGATTTAAATGTTGTTACTAAAGGAAAGGACAATGAAATAAGTGACCTGAAACAGAAAATTAGCAAAACTGAAATGGCTTTGAACAAATTGAAGGACAATTATCAAGATTTAGAATATTGTAAATCTGACCTAGAAACTAGCAAACACCAGTTAGAAAGTGAAATTGAAATGTTCAAAGAAATAGAATGTGAAAAAGATAATTTAGATTTGTTGTTAAAAGAGAGTAGGCTTGAAGTGGAGGCAAAGTCCCAAATCATTGAAGATTTGCATGTTGAAATGGATAGAAAATGTAACGAGTTAGAGGCTGCAGAAGGTGAAATGAAATCTAAAATAGATTCATATATCAGTGAAATATCGGTACTCAAAGACGAACTTTTAATTAAGACCGAATCTCTTAGTGACCTTCAAAATGAAGTTCTGTTGCACAAAGAACAAGCAGACAAACATGTGAATTTGAGTGAATCTTTAAAAGAGGGAATTGCTGAAAACAAAAAGCAGTTAGAAACATTACAAGAAGAATTTAGCTCCTTGAGTGAAAAGTATGAAACTGAAGTGAATGATCTGAAAGCAACAATTCAGGTCTCAAAAGAAAATGAAGAGGAACTCAATATTAAATCAATCAACCTTAAGGAATTCATTGCAAAACTTGAAACTGAAAGAAATGACCTGAAAAGTGATTTAGAGAAAACAAAAGGGGATTACATGTCACAAAGTAATGAACTTGACAAATTAAAGACAAAGTTGGAGAGCTTGGAAGTACAGTTAAAGAATTATGAAGATGACAAAGAGCAGAAAGCTCAAGATAGTGAGGCAGAACTTGATTCTTTAAGACAAGAGATTACAGCCCTTGAATTCCAGTTGAGCTCTAAGCAACTGGAAGAGGAAAAGCTACAAACAGTAAGTTCTCTTTCTAGCAAATTTGCTGTCAGCCTTTTCTGAATATCATGCCAGTTCCCAAATCTTTTTGGGGGGCTGGGATATTATCTTAACATATTTTGTCTATTTTGATCATTTTAAGACTACCGTTTATTATATAACTTACAAATAATAAGAATTGTCAAATTAGATCACTAGAGTTTTTGATAGATTTGAATTTTGATTTGTAATCTCTTCTTAACCAAGACTTGTGAAATCAAAAGGAGTTGCAGACAGCATTCCAATGTTCATTGAAATAGGAAAATAAGTGCAGAATAAGGTAGAAAACATCGAGAAATAGAGAAATCGTAACAAGAAATATTTTTCCTTTTCCTACAAAGTTTTCCATTACATTATTTCTTCAAGGCATCAAAAAGCAGGATTGTTTAGAATGTCCTTAATTAAGAGGTTTTAAAAATTTTGGAAAAGAAGAAATTGCTTGTTACAAGCAGATTCTTCTTTTCTCACAATACTTTCCATACCTATATTTCTTCAGCTTATAGAAATGTGGAATTTTGTGGCAATAGGTTAAACATATAAGCAACAATCATTAAGCACAAACTATTTGATATTGGTTCATATTACAATGTTTTTTAAGACTGCAGTAGAAGAGGAAGAGTTTCGTGATTTAAAAGATAAAGTTATGCAGCAAGAAAACCTCATAGATACTTTACAAGAAGAGATGACAGACCTCAGGAGAATTGCTCAAAGTCACAAAGAACAAGAATTACAGGTAATAAAATGTCTACCCTCAAAAGTGTAGTATATGTAATTATTTTAGTCCATTACCAAAAAAAAAAAAAGAATTTAGAATGGTTACAACTCAAAGCAATTTCAAAGCAGAGTTGTCGTTTGTTAGTTTCACCAAACACCTCTGGGTTAAGCTAAATAACAATATTCCTGTCAAACCAAGGAATGAAAAATATAAAACTTTTCCTGTTGTTTGACAAGAAATAAAATGTTAGACTTTATAGTTATGGTTCAAGATTCATTATAATTTATGAGCATTAAAACTTATTAAATTGCATTTACACCACCGAACTACTTTTGTTATAAAATATATTGACATGATAATGGAAAAACATCTCATATTCATGCTCCAGGTTTTAAATTGAAATCTGTTTGGTATTGATGACGTATTAGTGGACTTTTTACTGAGCCCATTACAGAGGTGAATGGGGAATGAACCGAAGTGCAAGCGAGTGAACTCAAAGAAGTTGCAGCCAATGATTATAATTAATTCCCAAAAAGTCCTGCTTTTTGACTCCCCGAGAAAAATAGTATTGGAAAACAATGTGGATTATTAAGAAATTGTTTGTTACAAGTAATTTTTTTCTTTATTTTTCTTTTTTCACAAAGTTTTCTTCCCCAAAAGCCAAAGATTTTAAAGATATCATCAACTTTGATCTCTCCAACTTCTTTCAATATATAAAAGTCTATAATTTTGTTGTCTGGTAATGAATTAAGTTGATGGAATTTTAGATATTTTTCTCTCAAGTGTGAAAAATTTCTTTGTTTTCCACATTGTTTTCCTAAATTCTTTTCATTTGTGTCATAAAGATGTGGGCTTGTCTGGGAATGGATTAATATTAATTATTCTGCAATCATCACAGCTTTTCAAGCATCAAATCTTAGGTAGATGTTTAGCTTGGCTGTTTTCGGAGAAAACCCGAGTTATTGTCGTTGTGCGTCGTGACAAGCTTTAACCTTGATCGTATCTCTGTTGTTATTGAAGATATCCTCATGAACCTTGGTATGTGTATTAATCATCACAAGAGCTATGTAGAAAATCAGGGGGATAATTCTAAAAGCAATTTTGTAAGAGTTATGCCCCTTTTTTGACTTAAAATTTTTGCATTATCCAGCACATACAGCCGAGCTTTGCACCCTTGGGTGGTGCTCTTGTTATGCCTCAATAAGATTGGAGCATATTGTTTTACCATCATCTGTCTGGTCATCTGTCTATCAAAAAGCTTATCTAAAAATTTTGAATTTCAGTGTAAATTTAAAAGCAATCTGTTACTCATTACCAGCCAAATTTAAGACAGATCCAATTTGAAAGAGGTTGCAAACAACAACTGAAAGCATGTTAGATTTATTTGATTAATAATTGCTCTATATGCTAGTAAAAAAGTTCGAAATTTGGATCAAGTTGGGTAAAAAACTAGGTCACTAGGTCAAATCTTAGAAATATCTTGTGTGCACTCTAGAGGCACCATTTTGGGCTCAAATTATTTGATATTTGGTCAGAATGTTTGTTTCCTAGATATCTTAGCCAAAATTGAAAATGGGTCACATTTGGCCAAAACTAGTTCAATTAGGCTTTGTATTCATCGACTAAATGACCCTCTTGTTTTATATTCTCTGAGGTCAAGTATATACCTACCACTTTATCTGTCTGTTTGTCTGAGCTTCCTTCTGTTTGTGCATCTATCTTGAGCGATTTCTGTGATCCAAACTGAATGAACTTCTTTTGATATAACATTGACATAATTATCTAGTTTTCAAAATTATAGCCTTGAATAAGGGGACTTCATGATAAATTTGAATATTGATAAGCAACTCTTTCATTTGCGGCCAACGTTTTCTTACTACTTTCGACTCTGTAAATAAAACAATTCCAGTTTCTTCAAGGCTTATTAACCCATTTCCGCACACCCCTGCCTGTTGATGCCTCTCAAGAAAAAGATTTGGAAACATTGTGGTAAATGAAGAAATTGGTCATTATAATAGTCATTATAAGTAGAGTCTTTGTTATCCACAATATTGTCTACCCAAAAAGACAAACATTTCTAAAACTTCATCAAATTAAAACTTTCATCTGTGACTTCTTTGAATTTGGATCTGTCGAATCAGCTGGTAATGGGTTGAGTCGTGATGCCAATTTATGGTATGAAGATCATTTTCATCAATACCATAAATTAGAAATTGGTTTTTCAGTGTATAACTTAGAAAAGCCATCATTCTGATGTTGTTGTTGTTTTCAAATTATTTACCTGTAATAGCTATCAAATGAAATCACATTGGTTCATTGAACAACTAAGGAGAAGTACAGTTCTAAAGAAGAGTAAATCTAGTTTTTAACCAATTCCCATGCAGTCCCTCCTTTTTACGCCCCTATAGAAAAAGGCTTTGGAAAACTTTGTGGAAAATGAAGAAATTGCTTGTATCAAGCAATTTCTTCATTTTCCACAATGTTTTCCATCCAAAAAGATGAAAAAAATTAAAATTCCATCAACTTGAAGCTTCTTTCAATTCAGGCCAGTCTAAATTTTGTTGTGTTGCAATGTGTCAATTACCATGTTCTCCTAAACTCCGGTTTGGGGGGTATGTAGGAGTCAGATTGTTGGTCTGTTGGTTGGTTGGTAAGGTCTTCATTCTGTAGCTTTTTCTTGTCCTCCCATTTCTCCTAACCTACTTAAATGGATTTAATTTTTTATTATACACATGCACTGAGTATATTGCAGAGACATGTACATTCCTTTTTAGCTCACCTGAGCAAAACATGCTCTAGGTAAGCTTTTATGATCACCTTTGTCCGCTGACTGTCTGAAGTCGTCTACGGTTCTTCATAAATCTTCTCCTCAGTAACCACTGGGGGATTTCAACCAGACTTGGTAGAAATGTTCCTGGGTTACCCTTTTCAAAAGTTTTGGTGAAATTTTGATTGAATCCCAAATATGGGCATGGCAGGGCAGTTTTTGACTTTGAAATCCTTAAACATCTTTTCCTCATTAACCATCGGGCCAATTTCAACCAAACTTGGCATGAATGTTCCTTTGGTGACCCTCATCAAAAATTGTTTGCGAAATTTTGATTGACCCCAAAATATTGGCGTGGCAGGGCTGGGCAGTTTTTGACTTTGAAATCTTTAAACATCTTCTCTCTCAGTAACCACTGGGCTATATTCGACCGAACTTGGCAGAAATTTTCTTTGGGTGACCCTCCTTATCAAGGAATTTCGACTCCTAAATATGAGTAGGGCAGGGTGGGGCTTATTTTGACTTTGAAATCATAAAAAAATTAGTTGGGTGAGCGATTTAGGGCCAAGTTTGTCTGCTCATTTTCTCTTGAATACTAACTGGATTTGTTTCAAATTTCTCATGTGAACTTAGTATCAACCAAGGATATGTATATTTTATTTTGGTTACACTACATTTTTTGAAATGGCCCTTACAAGGACAAAAAATTTTCTGTGACATTGAGCCATTAGGGGTATTTACCATTTTCAGTAATAGGGTATAATTTCCCCTAGATTGTTTTTCTTGAACCTTTACTTTTGTCATGAGCATAACTCTCAAAGAATAGTAAATGACCAATTGCAGCTATCAATCATAACAAAATCAAACAATCAAATCATTGATTTAGACCATGAGAGAAGTTTGCACTTTGACATTGCCCATCATTTATGTGAAGCATTTTATTAGGTGTTCCGACTTAAACATGATAACTACAGCCTATTCAAGCTGTAGTTACAATGTTTAGGTTGCCACCCAATCATTCCATTTTTTTTGAAAGCTGCTGACCATGAATTTTGCGAAATAACACCATTTAAAATCAAATTTGAAACTATTGAGACATTGCATACAACAATGGTAGTATTGTAAAAATAACAATTTATATGGACTTTTTTCACAGAGGGATCATGATGGAATGAAAATCATTACTTTAGAACAGTAAATCTTGCAATTTCTTTCAACATTCAATTTATTTTTATAGATTTTATGGCAAGTATTCAAGTAGCATATTAAGCCTCTGTTAGGTCTTTTCTCTGGTTTTGTAATATGAATGTTCCTTTGCAAATTAATGATTGTGGAAATAACTTTTTTAGCCATGTAGTGACCATTTTAATGCCTATATTGTTTTCATTTTGTTCTAGTTACAAAATATTGAAATTCAATTGGAAAACAAAGAGAAGGAGAACAATACTCTGAGAGAAAGCATGAACAAGGTGAGAGGTATCATGTATTTTATAAAGCTTTCCAGTAGAATCTCAAGATTTCTCTGTGGATTATCATTTGATAGTTTTATAGACAACCAGTGAAATTATCAAAACAATGCACACTACTTTAAAAGATTTAGCCATCTTTTTGTTCATTTTGGGCTACTTAAAATCCGCTGGGAGTAAAACACTGTTGACGTCTTTAGGTTTCCATGTAAATAATTCATAAAATGATGCGCATTTAAAGATTTTCTCAGAGAAAAATCATATTTTGTCTCTTTTTTGGTATGAAAGAAATACATTAATTGTTTATTTTTTATTGATATATCTTTTACCTTGTGATAAAAAAAAAAAACCTTACATTTTCACTCATTACACCGCCACTTGTGAAAATATAGCTTATGCTGTTCACTAAATCTAAATTGATCTTGCAATGAAACAAACAATTACCCTCTCTTCAACTGGAACATTTTTACAGCCACGTATTATTTGCAGAATTCTGTGGTCAATTTAGGGACAAGAATTTTAGATACTAAAACATTATTGTTGGGTTTAAATTATGTCAAATACATAGATGAAAAATCAACTATAAAGTAAATGCATGTGTCTATTGGTGGGAAACATAGTGTGAAAAGGACAAATTGGTTGTATCAAGCAATTTATCCTTTTAATCTCAATGTTTCTGTAATGTAATGTCACGAAAAAGATTGATATATGTTTTCTAATTTCTCTTTCAAATTGAAAAAAATGTGTCTGCATATTAAATAATCATGCAGTTTTCTTTTTTTTTTCAAAAAAAAATACTATATTAGTTTTTGAAAAAAGGTAATATAGATTCCTGCATTTGTAGGCAGCAGACATACAGTAATCCCCAAAGTAGTGCACTATCTAGACCTAAACCACTAATTATTTGATATCTGATCACCAAGGAAAAATCAAAGTACTGAAAGTACTGTAAGCTAGCAAAGCATTGTTTTGTTAAGTAATCTTCTTTGCCAAATGTTATCATAATGAATAAATGAGTTTAAAGTAGCCCAGGTGTTATCCCATTACAACATGGCAAAATCTTAGTCTGGTTCAAATTGAAAGAAATTGAAGACAACAATTTCAAGTTAGTTGAATTTAGAAAGTATTTCCTTTGTTGGGTAGCAGACATTGTGGACTATGAAGAAATTGCTTGTTACAAGCAATTTCTTCATTGTCCACAATGTTTTCCAAAGCTTTTTTTCTTGACATACTTAAAAAGCAGAAATTGGTAGGAATGGGTTAAATAGCATGCTATTGAAAGAGTTCTCTACAATGTGAGAATGTTTGCAATATTACTGAAATACATAAGAACTGCTTTTAATAGCGTAGACATTCAATGGATTTAGTGGTTAAGACTCCAGTGGCAGTTTGCACTCGTTGAACTTTGAGAAGACCTCAAAATTTTGTATGTTAACTTAAGCTATCAAAGCCAACACTTTGCTATCTAAACATTCAAGTAATGGCAAGTAAAATCTTTGAAACATGTTTGTGATGTAAGTAAATTTGCTATTGGTAGATTCAGACAGAGATTCAGAGAGAATAATTCAGTTTGGAAATCAAATTTGGGATCAGTAGATTGATAGTCCATCACATTTATGAATGATCTTCTAGAGTAAACAATTTATTTTCAGCTTGAAGAAGAACTGAATACACAAGCCAGTACATCTATCTTAGTAAAGGTAGGGAAGGTCATAATTCTTTATATCATCCCCCTTCCATTCACTGACTGATGAGTTGAATTATCAATATGATATGCTTGCTGTTCTCCATTGTTTTTTTTAAGGTCATGAAATTCAATATTCTAGGAAAAAAAAAACATTATAGGAAACAAAAAGTTGCTTATTAAAGACAACTTCTCTTTAAGGTCACCTGACCGAAGGTCATGGTGACCTATTGCGATCGTGTTTTTTCTGTCGTTGTGTGTTGTGCATTAACTTTTTACATTTTCAACTTCTTCTTAAGAACCCTTGGATAGATTTCAACCAAACTCGGCAGGAAGGCTCTTCAGATTTGTACACGTCATGGAGTTATCTCCCCTTGAGGACCCAAAAGGGGCCAAAAAGGGTACATCTTTGAAAATCTTCTTGTCATGAACTGGCAGTCAGATTAGATTCACATTTGGTAATTAGAGTCTTTAGGGTAAGGACTATCAAGTTTATATAAGAAAAAAAAATCTGTCAAGAAATGGCCATGCTGGGGGGGGATTACATAAGCTTACATAGTGACACCTTTGAAAATCTTTTTCTACCAAACCAAAAGACCTACAGCTCTGACATTTGGTATGTGGCATCATCTAGTGGATCTCTATCAATAATGTAAAAATTATAATCCCAGGGTCAAAATTAGCCTGTTCCCAGATGTTACAAGTTTAACAAAGGCTTATATAGTGAAAATTTCAAAAACCTTCTCCCAAACTAGAGGGCCCAGAGCTTTAATATTTTGTATGTAGCATCATCTGGTGAATTTCTATCAAGATTGTATAAATCATGACCCCAGAGACAGAATGAGCCCATTCCTGGATGTCACCAGTTTTACAAAGGGCATATATTGTGAAATTTATAAAAAAAAATTCTTCTCCCAAAAAGAAGGGCCTAGAACTTTGATATTTGGTGTACAGCATCATCTGCTGGACCTCTATCAAGATAGTAAAAATTATCGCCTCAGGATTAAGATTAGCCCATTCCTGGATATCACAAATTTAACATAGGCTTATATAGTGAAATTTGTAAAAATCTTCTTCTCCCAAACAGGAAGGCCTAGAACTTTGATATTTGGTATACAGCATCCTCTTGTGGACCTCTATCAAGATTGTACAAAATATTGCCTCAGGATTAAAATTAGCCCATTCCCGGATGTCACAAATTTAACATAGGCTTATATATTGAAAACTTTGAAAATCTTCTTCTCTCAAACTGATATGCCTAGAGCTTTGATATTTGGTATGTAGCATCATCTGGTGGATCTCTATCAATAGTGTATGAATTATGGCCCTAGGGTCATAATTAGCCCATTCACAGACGTCACAAATTTTACATAGGGCTTATATAGTTAAAATTTAAAACTATTCTTCTTCCAAATAGGAGTGATATTTTTTATGTAGCATCATCTGGTGGACCCCAATCAAGAATGTATGAATTATGGCCCAAGGGTCAGAATTAGCCTGTTCCAAGATGTCCCAAGTTTATCATAGGCTTGTTTAGTGAAAATCTTCTTTTCCCAAACTAAAAGACATAGAGCTTTGATATTTAGAATGTAGCATAATCTGGTGGACTTTTATTTGTTTTTGTGCTCTTTGGACTCAAGTGACCGATAAGTCCCTATGGGCCTCTTGTTTTCCTTAATGTTTTACAAAGCTTTTTTCGAGAGGGGTATAAAACATTCAGGATTAGAATGGGCTGATAAAGCTATGTAAAATCTCAATTTGCCTAAACTAACTTCCAGGTCCTATATTTTGGTCTCAAAATGGGCAGGGAAATCTTCGTCTTTTTCATTTTCCACATTGTTTTCCTGAACTATTTTCTAGACTTGGTGTAAAGAGCGGGAATTGTGTGGGAATATGCTAATCACGTAGCAATATTGGTGTTACATGACCCATCTGAGATTTAAATCTTTTTAACTCATTACCACACAACAAAATTTTTGACTGGTCCAAACTTAAAGAAGTTGCAATCAACAATTATAAGTTAGTGGAATTTAGAAAATCTTGTGACAAGCAATTTCTTAATTGTTCATAATGTTTTCCAAAGCTGTTTTACTGGAGGTGCGTCAAAAAGTATTATTGTGTGGGAATGGGTTAAGACAGCTACCTCTGTAAAAGAGACACTTTTAACACTTTCCTGTACAATCTCTTGTTTTTGAATCCCTGACATTCTATAATACAGAAAATATTGTAGCTAAATAGGAAAGGGTTGATACATCCAAAAGGTCACTCTCTTACACTGGTCCAACTGTTATATATTCTTAACCCATTATAACACAATGCAAAGTTTGATGACTGTTAATGGGTTAACATACATTTTTTTCCAGATATTTTCAAATTTAAACAGGAGCTATTCAGAGGAAGAATAAGATTCAAATTTTATTTCATTTTTATACTCCGCCGGAGGCGGTCGTATATTGGCGTCATTTTCTCTGTCTGTCCATCCATCCGTCTGTACGTATGTATGTATGTATGTACGTCAATTCTTTTCTCATGAGGGCAACTCCTCCAAAGTTTTTGGATAGATCTTTTTGAAACTTGGTCAATGTTGTCACTGGTAGATGTGCATGAATTGAGGATTTTATGGTTCATTGATTTTTGCCTCAGTTATGCCCCCTTTAAACGTAGTCTCTGGGGCTTATTGAAATTGCAGCCTTTTGAATGCAACTCCTCCTAAGTTTCTTGCTGGATCTTTTTGAAACTTGGTCAATGTTATCACCTTAATTGGTAGATGTGCCTGAAGTAAGGATTTTATGGTTCATTGATTTTTGCCTCAGTTATTCCCCCTTTAAACTTAGTCTCTGGTGCAGCCTTGTGAATGCAACTCCTCCTAAGTTTTTGGATGGATCTAAATGAAACTTAAAACTTTGTATCTGGGGCTTATTGATTTTTGCAAGAGTTATGCCCCTTGACACTTAGTCTCTGGGCCCATTCAATCAATCAATCAATCATAACAAACAGTCTGAACTTGACAAAAAAGGTAGCCTGCAAATGTTTTGAATTCGGTCCTGTCAAAATAAGTAGTGTCTACAATTATTTTCATAAAACAGCAGCAAAGTTGTGGCGTATATTGTGACTATGGCCCTCTTGTTATATTGACCTTGTCATGCTCAGCCCAAAATATTCCTGTTTTTGCAGTCTGATCTTTGTCAACACTACCTGCTTGTCCCTTTATTTCAAGATTAGTGATCAAGATAAACTTTCAAAATTACCTATAAACTCACTTTAAAGCTTTCAGTCCTTTGACTTTCATACAATTCTGCAGAGGATTTCTCCCACATGACAAGGGTTAAGTTAACTCAGTACCAGACGACAAAATTTTAGACTGGTCCAAACTCAAAAGAGTTGCAGGTGACAATTCAAAGCTTATTACATTTGAGATTTTTTCAATTTCTGGGTAGGAAACATTGTGTAAAATGAAGAAATTGCTTGTTACAAGCCAGAGCTGAATCTAGGACGCGGGATTGCGGGATTCATGCATTTAAATAGTTCAGGACGCAAAAACATAAAGCCGTGCGCCACTTGTCACGCACGTTTTAAAAGGTTGGCGCATTGTTAAATCAGCGGTGTGTTTAAGGTGAATCCATTTAGATGCTCTTGAGAAAACCCCCTAATTTCTATTGCATTGTGTAAAGCTGTTTGTAAGTACCTTAGAATAATAGATACTATAAATAGAATCCCCAGTCAGCTCCCCCGATAAAGTTACACTTCAATGAGTACAGCCCACAGGTAATAATGTGTAGGAATTCTAAGGCCATAGAGTCACAAGTGATATCGATACACATTATAGATAAAGCTTTATTTAATTGGATTTCACATTTCTTTTCGACACAATACAGTCGACCCCAGCTTCCGAAGTCGTATTTTGATGTAGCATTCTCCACAGGATGTCGGATAATAAATGAATAAGAAGCAGATACGAAAGCTAGATATTATTACGTGGCCTATGTCAGGTGAATAGATTAGTGTAAAAAAATTGGAATGATACACAAAGAGTTTGATAGTCTTTAGGGGAATTTTGATTTTCTCTTTCGGGTATTTCATTTATTTATACATGTCCCTAGTAAAAATGAGTCAATCAAAACATCAATTTTCAACAACATCTGAATATCGTCGACAGGCGTCCGAGTCCTTGTGAGTACAACTTCACTGAAGCTGTACTTATGATTTTGGTTGCATGTATTACATTGAGTGATGCCATGGTGATCCAGAATTGTTCACATTTCATATTCTCTTGATTTGCAATAGTAAATACAGCAGCCTGTATGTCAAAGGTTAACCAGCGGTGGGATCGGACCATATCTAAAGCTCTACCAGATCCCTCAAAATTGCTCACCTTGATAACAACGAAAAAAAAAATGTGTATTTCCAAAAGATCTTCTTTGGCTCTTGTGTTTTGTGTGCCTTTCTGTTTAGGGTAGTCAGAACTTTAAAAAAAAGTAATTTCCGCATGTGGCTCAAATCTGAAACATTGCCCCACATTTTAAAATGTGATGGGGGAGTTGGCCCACTTTTGTGAAAACCTAGATTCAGCTCTGCAAGCAATTTCTTCATTTTTCACAATGTTTTCACAATTGTTTTTCTTAAGAGCGTCCAAAAACGTCATAGTGTGGGAATGAGTTAAAAACATGTGTGATCTCCTTTTTTCTTTGAAGGAAAGTACTTGTATATTAAAGTCATAAAATAAAGAAATTATGAGAAGTAGAGTCCTCTGTATCATTCTATCTGAATTATCCCTACATTTGTTGTTCCCTGAACTACAGAGCACACTTACTGATGAAAAGGTAAGAACTGAGGAAAAGGTGAAAGAAAAAGATGCAGAAATTAAACAACTCAAGGAAGATTTAGAAGAAATGAAGAAGAAACTTGTCAAACTAATCAAGTAAGATTACCTGTACATTGTATCATGAAGACTTAATTGTATTGCTATATATTAAAAAAATAAAAGATAGCTCCAGAAATTATAAGGGAATGAACATATTTTGAAATTATGAATTGTGGTTGCATTATCTATAGAATTAAAGACAAGTTTAGTTTAACCTGGCAAAATCAATTCTTAAATCTTTTCCCAAAAAGTGTACACTATTTGGATGACAAGGGAAATGATTAATGATGCGAGGTTGTAATTTGCCACTATCCAAGAAATAACAACCCTGCAGAAACTCATACTTGGCATGAGGTCTCCCTGCAAAACAAATGTTCCAGTATACTCGCTCATTTTGTTCTTTGTGTGTCCATATATGGACAAAATATTATTAATAAAGCCATACTTAAATAAATATGTTTAAATGAAGATCTGTTATTATCAGTTACAGACAATCACATATAAAACAATAGAAATAATAGTTTCATACAAGATATATGATGCATCTATTCATTTCACACATTACCACACAGTGACTCTTTTTTATGCCGTCTAGCAAAATGATGATAGAAAAAATTGTGGGAAAAGAAGATATTACTTGTGACAAGCATTTAATGGGGGGTCTTAAAAAAAGGAGACTGTGTAGTAATGAGCAGTAGTATTCTCTCAAAACATGGATAGTATAGTAAGTGGATTAAAATTGCTGACCTGTAATCTACAACAATAAGAGGCCCATAAGGGCCTCAGGCGCTCTACTTTTCCTTTTCTAACAATACTTTCTACCCAATTTGGAACAAATGTTCCATCCTAAATGCAATTTTAAATGTAGTCTGCAACTTCTTTCAATTTGGATCAGTCTAAAATTTTGTTGTTTGATAATGGGTTAAACCATTCTCACAAAATGCAGCTTTATTACAATAACATGAGGAAAATGAAGAAATTACTTGTTACAAGACATTTCTAATTTACTGCATTGCTTCATGCTAGAAGGCAGAGATATTTTAAACTCTTCCAACATAAAGTTGTTGTATTCATTTTCTTTGAATATTAACCAGTCTGAATGTTTGCCTTCTGGTGCTTGGTACATAATTTCTGTATCAGATCAAGTCAATGTGGGATTAGGCATGAAAATATGATCCTTGTAGTTCTAGATAAATAAATAAGGCTTGCTATGTGCCAAATCAGTCTTTGTGATGAATGGTACAGTTTCCCATGTGTGAAGTGGGCTCCAGTCAGTATGACAGCACTGTATTTGTCTATTTCAGAGAGAAAGACAATTTATGGCAGAAAACAGATAGACTGTCATTCCAACAAAAACTTCAGGCTAGTGAGAGATGGATGGATGATGGTAAAGCTACACATTGTCTTGGTTGTAATGCAGAGTTCTCCTTTACCCTCAGAAAGGTAGGTCAGGTTGAGATGTACACTGTAGATGGTTGATGGAGCGCTGGCCACACCCACTGACCTCCAACATGACAGTGCAATCGAGTTTTCAAATGTTGTTAGTTTACAAATTCTATAATCAGAAACATAAAACAAAAGGCAAACAGTTGGTCGGAAATCTAAACTTTGTAACAACAATTTGATGAACCCTTTCCTGTTTTTGAAATTTTAGACTGGTCCAAACTGAAAGAAGTTGCAGACGACAATGAAAACTGGATACAAATTGAAATGAAACCATCCTATGTGGTAAAAAATATTGTGGGAAAAGAAGAAACTGCTTGTCACAAGCAATTATTTCTTTTTCCACAATGTTTTCTGAAGAATAAAATCACAGGGCAGTAAAATCCCGGGTTTGTACAGGAAAGGGTTAAGCTATAGTTACGGCACTTAAGTTACTAAACGGTAAAGAATACTTGAAATAAATGTCAAAGATCACCATTCACTTCAGGTCAAAATGAATGAATTGATTGATCAATTGGGTATTTAGCTTGACTCTGACAAATGTCCAGGAAGAGCTATTGTGTAACCCTCAGTGTTAGCGTCACGCTTGGTTAAAACTACCAAGACAATGACTTTGTACCAGGACCTTGTGACCTTGACCTTTGACAATTTATAAAAAGAAATATAACCAAAATCTTTAAAAAATTTCTATATTCGTGTTAGAATGCTTATATTTCACTCATGCATTTATCTGGAGATGGACTTTCATTTGTACCAGGACCTTGCGACCTTGACCTTTGACCATACATAATAAAACTTTAAGAAAACATTAAATGTCTTGGTCATTTTCATCTTAAGGTGCTTATATTTCACACATGCATTCATCTGGAGATGGACTTTCAACTGAGACAATGACCTTGACCCTGTTACTTTGATCTTTTACAAAAAACTTTTACTGTGTAGGTCATTTTTCATTAATGGGTACTCTTATTTCACACATGCACTCATCAGGAGATGGGTTTCATTTGAGGTATCGCTATAGCCCTAATGTTGTCCAAAATCTTTGACATTTTCCTATATCTCTATTATCGCTGTACTTAGGAACTTCATATTATACATGTCTATTGTGCTGTTATAGAGTTAAAGGTCATGTTCCAAACATTGGCATTTTTCTGTATCTCTGCACGCTATATCATTACTTTAGTAATACAAAGCCTGCAGCCAAGTGATAGCATTTACATGTGATGCTCAAGTTGTATAATCGAATATTGACCATTTGCTATTTCTAAAGAAAACCTGACATATTAACTCATTTCAAGATGACAAAATCTTATACTGGTCCAAATTGAAAGAAGTTGCAGGCAACAATTTAAAGTTTATGAAATTTTAGATTCTGTCAATTTTCTGGGTAGAAAACATGGTATAAAATGAAGAAATAATGTTTTCAAATTTTGCCAATGTGGTGTCTTAAAGTGTCATTGTGTGGGAATGGGTTAACATAGTGTCTTTTCAATATCAATGTCTGGTCTATCATTCATGTTTCATTTAGAAAGGTTCTAACATCAATATACCATTGCTTTTTACTAGTGTTAAAACACATTCTGAAGATGCCTATATGTGATGATTATGTTTCAGCACCACTGCAGACTTTGTGGCAGAATATTTTGTAACAATTGCAGTAGTTACTATGTACAGACAGCTCATAGTAGGTGGGTAATTGAATATGTAGGGATAAATTCTAAGTTGTCTGTCTTCGAATATATATATATACTTTTTACAACCTTGCTCTCACCCATTGAATTATGGAGAAAATCTGTATGACACTGCCCCTGAATGATAAGATCAAATACACATCGCTTATTTTGTGTCCTTCTGGACATCCAAAACTTAACCCTTGTAATGCTAAGCAAAATCCTGCACTGAAATGTCAGAATATATGTTCACTATCTAAAGAGCAACCTAAAACAACAAGGGGCAAACTCGAAAAGCATTTGTATCTCCCGCTGATTTGATGCAGGGGATGTAGTAATGGTCTCCGTCTGTCATTCCTTCATTCTGTCCTTCAGTCACTAAGCTTGTCTGGTGCATATCTCCTAAAGTATAAGTGCTATCAACTTGAAACTTTATAGGTGGATAGATCTCATTTAGGAGAAGTGCAGTGCACAAGAACCACAACTCTTGCTTGCAAAATTTTTGGAGTTATTACCCTTTATTCTTTATAGACTAACATTTTGTTCTCAGCATATCTCTGAAAGTGTAATAGCTATTTACTTGAAACTTCATCGATGGATAGATCTAGTTGAGGTGTAGCGCAGTGCACAAGACCCACAACTCTTGCTTACATGATTTTGGAGTTATTGCCCTTTGTTGTTTTTAAGACTTAGATTTTGTCCAGAGCATATCTCTGAAAGTATAATAGTTATTATCGAACTCATTGAAATTGAAAATAAAAGCAGTGCACAAGAAGCCTAAATCTAACTGGCTTCAGTTTACTAACAAGCTTTTACGGGGGGATGGCCATGTCCAACATGGCTCTTGTTGAATAAATTATGCCCCTTTTTCAACTTTGAAGTTTTACCAACTACCAAGCAATTTTAGAAGTTTTACCCACTTTCAAGCAAGCACTTGAACACCCTTATGTTTACATCCTATTGTAGTGCTCTTTTTTCTTTTGTTAATTTATTCTTTACAATCATCTCTGGCTTAAAAGGGATAAACATATGGCATAGACTATTATCTTCCTACACCTCCTACCAAAATAGGAATACTCCAGGTTTAGCATTTCAAGGGTTAACCTGATTTATTTACTTCCCCTTGTTTCTTATTTGTATTTCAGCTAAAGTAATCAAATTTGGTATGAAGGCATTCTGCCATTGAAGTCAATTACTTGCTATAAAAGTTTGTTTTCTGATGTGAAACTGAAAATAAAAAGCTAAAACTTCATTCTCATTGCTTGTGTATTATCTTTATATTAATGTTATTTCTTCTACTGAACTATATAGCATTATGCAATAAGGGCTGTGTTTGTGACAAGGTGCTTGTGGAGGGTATAATAATCTAGTTAATAACAGAATAAAGGAAAATAACTTATTTTCTTGGAGGGGGATTGGTTTCTTATGAAAGCTTTATATAATTTCTAGCAAGAAATCCCGAGCCTGTACAAGTTGTTATGTCAGATACACCACTCCAATAGAAGAACAAGAACCAACTTTAGAGTCAGAGATAGAACAGAGCCTTGAGTTACCAAAACGGCATATCATTGGTCAAAAATCACCAAACTCATTGAATTCATCTACAAATTCAGGTAATTTTTTTCTCTATGCTACACTTCAAGTATTTCTTATTTGGCCAAGACATTTCTTGTAAAACTCATTACCACATATTTGCATGGGCATTAGAATCAAATAAGAGACCTATGACTAGTTAACCCACTCCCACACAATCTGGTGTTTTTACAATAACAATGGAAAAAGTTATTGTAAAAGAAATTGCTTGAAACAAACAATTTCTTCTTTTCTCACACTGTTTTCTACACTATCTGGCATTTACTTTTACATTTGCATAAGCTTGAAATGTTTGAATGCAACTGTTTTCAATTTGGACCAATCTTTTATTTTGTTTCAACTAATGGGTTAAGTTTTATCATTGCTCATTATGATCTTAAATTACCAGGTTAGTGAGCTATTGTCATGATGCTAGTTGGTCAGAAACTACCTACTAGATTTCAGTCATATATGGTTTGTTATCAAACCTTTAAGAAATGATCTCCTCAGAATCTTCCAGACATATCCATCTATATTTCATATGAAAGGTCCTTTAGTGATGCTTTATTAGATTTGTTGAAGAAATTTTGAACAGTAAAAAATGCCTGTCTAGCTGATCTTTGAATGACCTTTATCATATTCCTTTTAAAGAAATTATTAGTTAAGAAAAGGTATTGTGGTAGCCTCTTATTTCTATATATACAGTAGGTAATGAATATATGAAAATCTTTCTGTGTAAGTAAATTCAGGATGGTGGAGAGTTTCAGGTGCAAAAGCCCATTAATGAATTTTAATTTGGTTGTTTGATGTTTGAGAAAAACGGGCTAATAGTACTCGAGGTTTGACATCAGCTAGTATGGCTTATCAGTTGGCAGGACCACAATTATAATGAAACCCCTTACACAAAATAATATTATTGTAGTTTACCCATACTGTGTAATTATGAAATCAGCAAGATTCTTTCGATAAAATTAGATGATATTTAGGATAAACTAATCATTGTTACCTGGTGTCTTCTGCTACTTATTAAAAAAAGTAACAACTTAACTCAAAGATTTCTGATGTTTCAAAATGGCATATTACACAAACTTTACATTAACCTGTATCTTTTTTTAGATTTAGATAGTTCAGTGAATGATTCAATGATCTCCAGTACCAGTCAATCCCTTCTATTTGAACCTGGGACGTCAGTACAACAGACAACAACCCCAGATCAACTACAGATACCTGGAGACAAAATAGAGGTCACAACTATAGGAGGGAACGAGACAGATGAGGACAAGCTTAAAGATACAGCATCAGCTACTGTATATAGGTTAGTCTGGCAATTTGATAGATCACTGCTGTCATTCAGAAAACCTAAGGGGAAAACAAATCATTTAGACAGAGAGTGAACTTTGAACTCTGGCATTTATATTTCAAATTTTTCTTGGTTTAGCAACTTAAACATTGTAACTACAGCTTATTCAAGCTTTTTTTACTACATTTAGGTTACCAAACCATGATTTGCTTCGTATTATTTGTCCCTGACCTCATATTTTGTAATATTATATTGTTTAATATGTCAGCTGAAAGTTGGAGGTCAGTGGCAGGGGCTAGCAAAAAAGTTATTTATAACCTTGACTTGGGAAAAATATCTAAGATATTTTGAATTTCTTCTCAAAATTATTGATATGTGTGTGTTTATTTCTAAATCAGTATTAAGTTGATCAGGTTATTACTTTAAGGCTAGTACTTTGTCAATTTTTGTGTATTTTCACAAATGTATCACATATTGATTTTAGATGTGTATATTGCATTATGGAATCATTTGCTGAAATTAAAGCTAATTAGCATTTTTCTACGCCGCTTGAGGCAGTCGTATATTGGTGTCATCTTCTCCGTCTGTCTGTATGTCAATCCTTCCATCCGTCCGTACGTACGTCCACTTTTCTTGTGAGCACAACTCCTCCTTAGTTTCTGGTTGGATCTTTTTAAACTTGGTTAATGTTATCACCTTAACTGGTAGATGTGCATAAAGTATGGATTTTATGGTTCATTGATTTTTGCCTCAGTTATGCCCCCTTACAACTTAGTCTCTGGGGCTTATTGAAATAGCAGCCTTGTGAATGCAACTCCTCCTAAGTTTCTGGCTGGATCTAAATGAAACTTGAGGGATGTTATAACCTAAGTTGGTAGATGTGCATAAAGTAAGGATTTTATTGTTCATTGATTTTTCCCTGAATTATGCCCCCATAACCCTTTCCTGTTTAATAACTTGTTTTTACGTCCCTGTGATTTTATACTTAAGAACACATTGTGGGAAAAGAAGAAATTGCTTGCCACAAGCAATTTCTCCTTTTCCCACAATATTTTCTAACCTGTAGGTTGGTTACTTTTCAAATTACATGCAATTTTAATTGCCGTCTGCAACTTTTTTCAAATTGGAGCAGTCTAAGATTTTGAGAAACAGCAAAGGGTTAAAACTTAGTATCTGGGCCTTATTGAAATTGCATTCTTGTGAACACAACTCCTCCTAACTTTTTGTCTTGATTTAAATGAAACTTGGTCAATGTCATCACCATAATGTAGATGTACATGGATCAATTATTTTTGTGAAACAGCTGCAAAGTGGCGGCGTATATAGTGACTATGGCACTCATGTATGAAAACACCATGACCACTAGCCAAGTAACTATAAAGTCAAATCTGTTTGAAGTGGCCCCTAAAGGGACAGGTCTATTTTGGGCACTTAGTACTGTTTGCAGCTTGCATCAATTGTCTGTTTATTTCAGACTCATGTGAATAGTGATAATCGTAGTTTTCCTGGTATTAAATTATCTGTTTCAAGATCTCTCATAGGATGGTGATCTTTTCTATGGCTGATTGATACATACATTCATATATGTAGAAAGCGCTCTAACTAGAATTCATATTGTATATTTATCAGCACTGATTTAAATCATGTGAGATTAGCCACGGTAATCATCATTATACGTTTCTTAAAACGTTTGACACCCCCCACCCCCCCACCCCAAAAAAAAGGTAGACATTTAAACATTTAAAAAAGATGAATATTTAAGCATTAGGTTTGCAAACTTTTCAATCGTTCAAAACATTGTGATATAACCACTCACTTATTAGTCTAATTGTTACAAAAAACTTTAGGGAGTGGTTAATGAACCACAGACAGTTGCTTTAAGATGCTACCTACTGTCATTTTTATTGCAGTCAGGATACTGACTGTAATCTAGGAATTGCACAAATTCACTCTTTGCTTCTAGGAACCTGACAACGACCTGAAATTTTTTTCCTTGCTTGTGAATTGATTAATAATTTCTTGTAGTATGCTATCTGAAAATGTAAGCCCATTCATAAAATATGACCGCAAAAAGCCGAATCACTGAATGTGCACAGTGATTAAGGTCATGACCTCTACAGGTACTTCTATTTATACCATCTTAAACAGTGTTGCATCCAGCCTACTCGATAGAGAGAATCCTCTAGGTTTGTCATTATGTCAAAAGTTAATATCATCAGAGACATAGAATAATGTATATTTATGTCACGGACAACATTTAATCGACTGCCTGAACTTACCATCTTTACGGATTTCATTTAACAAAAAATGGGTATGGTAGGCCACGGTGTTTAACAATTTGTCGATCTTAGACATAGTCGAAAGTGAAACTAGACATTCCTCTGTCTTGGATTTTTCGATTATTACATCCTTCATTCTTATGATTTTAAAGGTTACCAGCTACAAAGTTTAATCCAGTTTTGTTTATGTGCATCTGTTCGGAGTGTAAATTCCCGAATCATAAATTAGAGTTTTTTGTTGATTTATTGTTATGGTATTTTTAACAATGATAAAGAAATTAGACCAAGTCCATTACCGAGTAAGAGGTTCGAAGGTCGATCTAAGTGACATTTTCTCAACGCGTCAGTTACTCCAGGTGTTCAACAACTCATCGGTCTCAAAGGTGACGTCGCTATGCGGGATACTTAGATTTTATCCCTTTTGTCTAAGGATGGAAATTATTACGTTGGTGTAGAGATTAATTCCGAAAACTATCAATAATAATGAATATGTCTCGGGTGAAAAATCTTGCTTTTAAATATTGGCACAGACCTAAAGAGAACAACAATTTGTAGATCTGTAGAAATTTAAGGATTATTCAATTCTGATAGACCGGGAAGGTGAGGGTAAAATTTAATAATTCTCCGCACGCTGAATTTTGTCGGTTTCTGCTAAAATCTTGTAACTGCAGTTGTTATCTTTCGTAATATTGGAGGCTGATGCTCCTTAAACTATCCTTTGTTTATTTTGTACGAATTCGACAATTGCGCTGTTGATCAAGTCAGTTATGGGCGAGAAAACATGGTTGGGATTCTGTGGGGGGTGGGGAGAGATAGAAGTGTTCAAATGTGATTTCATAATAAGGAAAACTTAACAGACAAATCAGAGAATGACTTCAAACAAATTGTTAATATAAAGTCCTGACTGCATTTGAGGCCGTTCAGGCCTATGATTTTTCTTTGTTCCCAGGCTTCTCCAGTCAATTGAATGAAACTTAACTCAGGCCTATTTCCATATTACCCCAGTTGTTGATGGGAGGTAAAATGTTATAAAATCTATAACTCAATTGTATCATATTCACAGCACTCCTGATAATTCAAAAGCTGTTGAGTACACTGTAATTCAAATGGAAAAAATAGGAACTAAAGGCCTGAATATTACAAGGGGTGATTGAAAAGTATGTAGCCTGAGGCAAAAATAACGGTCTTATAAACATACAAAGTGAAGTCTATATAGATTAAGTATTATAATCACCATGCAGTGACAGTATATATATGTTTAGGTTACCGGTTGGGGGGCTATAGGTTTGCTCGATTCCTTCAGTCTGTCTGTCCGTCTATCACACTTTTGTCCGGAGCATATTTCCTAAACCATAAGTGCTAGGAACTTTATACACTTTTGGATCACAATGTGGAAAAGTGTCATGTTCAATAACCATAACTCTGGCTTGCCTTTATTTTGAGTAATTGCCCTTTGTTGTTTTTACCTTTACATTTTTGTCCAGGGCATATCTCCTAAACCATAAGTGCTAGGACCTTGAAACTTTATACACTAATAGATCTCAATGTGGAAAAGTGCCATGTTCAACAACCATAACTCTAGCTTGCCTATATTTTTAGTTATTGCCCTTTGTTGTTTTAAACTTTGTATGATAAGAACCGTTGCAATAAGACATGCTCTTATTTTATTTCTATTGTTTGACTGACTTTGAATTTCAAATTACCAACTGAAAATATTTCTAAATAAAACAACAGTGTTCGCCATTGTGCTGTTATTTGGTATCTTGGCCTCCAAGGCTTGTCAACTAAGGAAATTCATGAAGACATGGTAGCAACATTTGGGGAGCATGCTCCATGTTATGGCATTGTAAAGAAATTGGCTACTGAATTCAAACGCAGTAGAAAGAGAGTCTTAAAGATGACTTAGTCCAAGTTGGACAGCAACTGTCACTTCAAATTACACCATCAATATAATCAATAATATGATTATAGCAGATCTGCAAATTGCACAGCAATCCATTGCTTCACACCAAAGCTTCTGATTTTTTACCAAAAAAAGTTTGTCAAGAAAAACATTGCCATGCTTTAGCAGGATTTAAAGAAAATCCTCAGTTTGTAACATGGGTTCATCACTTCGACCGCCGTCATAGCGCAGTTGGTAGCGGGTCAGACTCCTAATCTTCAATCATGGTGTCATGGCTTCGATCCTCAACGGCAGCACACACTCTTTCCGACCAATGGGTGGATGATAGTAAACCAAAGTGGGATAGCAGCTGGAGGCTAGGAAAGGATGTAGTGGTAGTACTTGTTTGAGAAATACCAGGAATCCACTGTTAAGTGCTCCAGCCGCCTCGATGTGACTGAAATCCTGTTAAAAGTGGCATTAAACCCCATTCAATCAATCATCACTTCCAGCAGGCCTACCTCTCTCACATCTGCCATTTCATCTGGCGAAACAAATATGGCAACTGGCATGTCATAAGCTTGCATGGAACCTATTTAGATTGAATTAAATTAAATTAAATTACTGTTTACTGCCTTAGGCCATTGGCTTTTCATTCACCTTCTTGTATGCTAAACCTTATTGAAAAAAATATATACAATATCCAATGTAATACTTAAGTTAATGTCACCCAACCATTATATTTTACAAGTTTAAGTGAAGTATTATACTACATTTTGTTTCCTTTGGAACATTAGATCTATCGGTGCAAAAGAAATATTTATACACAACTGCAATACACTGAGCAATCAAAGGGGATCTTTAAGCACTAAATACCTGTATTGTCTAATGCCATAAGTGAAAAGGAGGAATGGAAAATGTTCATTTGTGATGTAAGGATGATAAAAAAGGGGTATCAATAGACAGGCTCTTGTTTTACTCCTTAACCTGCAGTTTAACCTTTAAAGTCTTAGGATATCTTAAGATATTTTGGCCCTTAGAAGTTTCTCCCAATGACCTCTTTGAGAGAAAAAAAAAGGTTTTATCCCTCAATTCATTTTAAGCTCACCTGAGCAAGAAGTGCTCATGATGAGGTATTTTGATCGTCCTTTGTCCGACGTCCATCCAATGTGTGTCAACAGTTTTAAAACAACATCTCCTCCCAAACCGCAGAGCGGATTTCAACCAAATTTGGCAGGAATGTTCCTTGGAGGTGCCTTCTGAAAATTGCTAAAAGAATTAAAATTCGTTAAAAATTCTGGTTGCCATGGCAATAAAACTGAAATTTCAATAAAATCTTTAAAAACTATCTCCTCCTGACCGAGATAGGCTAGATGCTTAATATTTGGCATAAAGCTTCAGTACATTGACTTCTTCCAGAATTGCTTAAATCATCACCCTCTGGTCCCCAGGGACGGAGCCTAGGGAGGGGGGTGTTATTTTGAAATAAAGAAGGATTCTAAAATTACATCTCCTCCCAAACTGTTAGGCAGATTTCAATCAAATTTAGCAGAAATGTTCCTAGGATGGTGCCCCTTTCAAAATTGCTTGAAATCTGTTAAAAACTTTAGTTGCCATGGTAACAAAACTGAAATTTTAAAATAATCTTGAAGATACTTCTCCTCCTGACCCAGAAAATGAAGAGCCTTGATATTTTTGCACGAAGCATCAGTACATTGATCTCTTTCAGAATTGGTAAAATCATCAGCCTTGGGTCCCAGAGGCGGAGCCAGGGGGTGGGGCTTATATGGGAATAAAGAAGGATTTTTAAAATGACATCTCCTCCCAAACCAATGGGAAGATTTCAATCAAAGAATTTTAATCAGTTGAAAACTCTGGTTGCTATTACAACAAGAGTAAAATTGAAAAAAAAAATCTCCTCCTGACCCAGAAGTGAAATAATCTTGAATTTTGCATGAAGCATCAGTACATTGACGCCTTTCAAAATTGATAAAATTTCAAGAGCCACAGGGCGACTGGGCTTAAAAAGAAATAAAAAAGGCAACCCTTTCAAAACTATATGGCCATTTTAAACCAAATTTGGAAGAATTTTACGTTAGTTGCCCCCTTTTAATAATTTGAAGATTGTTTAAAGCATTGGTCTGCATAACAAAGTTGATCTTCGTTAAAATTATAAAGGAGGTCTTCTCCTGACCAAACTAGTATTAGGCCTTGAAGAAAAAAAGAGCCTTATCTCGGGTAAGTGCCAGGGCTACTGGCCCTCTTGTTTCATTGATATATTTTATATTCTATTAAACATTGTACAAATTAATTGTTTGCTTAAGCCTTCAACTTTCTATTTGTGACTCGTTCTTTTTGTTGCTTTGACCCTATCAAAATTAGTTTTGATCCCTAGAATTTCATGGTGAAGGAGTCAATGACTCCTCAATATCAAAACTAGCAAGAGCCCTGATAGCTTTTTGAAAAGCAGTATAAATAAACAATTTTGGTTGGTGCTATTTTCACTGTAGATGTATATATCATTTACGATGTAAGTCACTTGGGGTTTTCCTTGTAAAATGCTTGTAATTTATGTTTTTCAGAACTAAATCTACTCTATAAGAGATTGAGAGATCACTATCTATGAGTCTTGTCTTAAATATACTCCCTCACAAACACCCTTTAAAGTAGAGGGGGTATATTAGATTCACCATATCTGTCCAGTTATTCATCCTTCAGCCTGTTGACTTTTTTAATTTTGTGCCCTTTTAATATTGACCTACAACCTTGAAATTTCATACAAGTGTTGCCAATGATCCAAGAAAGTGTCCAATTGTCTTGGGGGTCACATAGATTAAAGGTTAATTGTTTCTTTAGTTACAAAATGCTGGTTGGGGTATAAGTTAGCTTTACAACAATTCTAGTTCATCTGGCTACTGTTGTTGCATTTTTTATTTCAGTGATGAAAGGGGAGATAATGGTGAAGACAAATTTCATTTGATAAGTGATGAGGAAGTTCAGAGATCACTGTCTTTGAGTGGTGATCATGAGGTGGCCATGCCTGATGACCCAAAGTAAGTGACTAGAATTGACCAATCAATAGCCTTCTCAATTGATCCGAGAACCCCTCAATTGACTCTGAGTCCCACTTGGATTTTAACCAGCCGTATTATGCAAAATTTATGGCATGCATGCAATAAAAAAGTATAGTGGTTGGTTGGAGTTTTAAATGTTGTAAATTCAGCTTGAATAAGCTGTAGTTACGATTTTTAAGTTGCCAAACTAACTTAAATTCTTTATAAAAATGGTGTTCAATATTGGAGTTCAAAGTTACCTTCCATTCTAAATGAATGACTGATTACTTGATTGACAGCACCAATTTGTCAACAATTGACACACCATTTTCAAATAACTCTCAGAAATTTGTCTCAGACATAAAAGACAGATGTTTGTCAGTAGCTGAGTAAAAAATAAGTAAAGTCCATTACAGGCAACCAGAATATTTAAACTACAGCTTGAATAAACTGTAGCTAAATAGTTTTGGCTGCCAAATGGTAAAATGTTTACGACTAAATGTATGAGAAATATTGTACTTCAGAGTGAGTAGTCAAATTTGGTCTAAAGATTTTTTATTGAAATCAGCAGAAAAGATTCAAAGGTGAGGCAAACTTCTTGTCAGATGCAATTATTTCTTTTTCCCATAATGTTCTTTAACTATTAAGATGCATTTTGAAATGTAATTACAACTTCTTTAAATTTGAACTCTAACATTTTTAGCTCACCTGAGCATGAAGTGCTCTGGTCATTCAAAATTACAAAAAATCTCCTAAACTAACCATGGAATTTCAACAAAATTTCACAGAAATTATCCTTAAGTCATGCTCTTTCAAAATACTTCAAAAAATTGAAATCCATGAGGAACTTTGGTTGCCATAGCAACCAAGTGAAATAAAAAAATCTCCCAAACCATGAGGCAGAGATCTTTGATATTTGGTATATATCATCATCTATTGACCTTCTACCAAAATGTCTCAAAGAAATACCGTACTCTAAAAATTAGCCATTTTCTTTACAATATATGAATTTTACATATGAATAAAGAAGAAATCTTTGAAATCTTCTTCTTCCAAAGGCCTAGACCTTTGATATTGGTATGTATCAATGACTATTGACCCTCTTCCAAAATATCTCAAAGAATTTCTTTACTCTGAAAATTAGAACTTCCTTTGTGATCCCTGATTTTACATAGGAATAAAGAGGGAAATCTTTGAAATCTTCTCCCAAACCATTGATTGAATGATTGAATGGGGTTGATGCTGCTTTTAACAATATTTCAGTCATATCATGGCAGCTGGAGCACCTAACAATGGATTCCTGGTATTTCTCACACCAGTACTACCACTACATCCTTTCCTAGCCTCCAGCTGCTATTCCACTTAGGTTTACGATTATCCATCCATTGGTGTGTGACAAATAACAGAAAGGATATGTGCCACCACCGAGGATGGAACCCACGACATCTAATGATTGAAGATTAGGAGTCTGACGCGCTTCCAACTTTGCTATGGGGGCTGCTCTCCCAAACCATAAGGCCTAGAGCTTTGATATTTGGTATGTATAGATGCCTATTGACTCTCTACCAAAATACTTCAAGGAATTACCGTACTCAGAAAATTAGTCTTTTTTGTGCAATCCCTTATTTTAGGTTGGAATAAAGAAGAAAATCTTCTCCCATACCATAGAGCTTTAATATTTGGTGTGTATCTTAACCTATTGACCCTCAACCAAAATGCTTCAAAGAATTACAGTACTCTAAAAATTAGCCCTATATTGTGGGATCTTGGATATACCTAGGATTAAAGGAAAAAATCTTTAAAAATCTTCTCCTAATATTTAGGTGTAGAGCCATCAATCTCAGGTTAACGATATAGGAAATCATGGTCCTCTTGTTTGATGCAAAGAATAAAAAGACTGGGGTCATGTGTTTTATCATTAACTAAGCAATTAAAGTGCCTTTGTAAATGGTCAATGTCATTACCCCTTCTCTGTTAGTCTGTTGTCAATGACAAAAAAATCTTCTTTTAATCTATACAAACAAATTTGACATAAATGATCCTTTGATCAGGCTCTCTCAAGCACAACAAAGAATTTGAATCCTTGAGAACTCTAATTGCCATCACAATCAAAAGATAAAAATACTTTAAAACCTCCTCCCCAACAGAAGACAAATCATTGCTATCAATGAAACCTTATACCAGATGTGAACTTTGAACTGGGACATTAATGTGAAACAATTTTGTTGTTATGCGACTTAAACATCATAACTACAGCTTTACAACACCATTTTGTTACATTTTACTGGCCATGAATTTTACAAAATAATGTTGTTTAACCCATTCCTACACAATGACACTATTCGCAATGGCTTAAGGAAAACAATTAGGAAAACATTGTGTAAAATGAAGAATTGCTAGTAACAATATTATGTAATGACAGCAATACAACTTTAGTTGAGTTGAATATCAAATTTTCCTCCGAAGGAAGCAAATATGAGATATTGTATCACTATCATAACATAATATTCCCTATGTATTTCATACAGTATGACCTGCAGCATGTATATAAATATGGAAGATCTACAGAAAGGGGAGGTAAACAGCCAAAATGAAATGTGGATCAAACCAGGGAAGAGTTTTGCTGTACCTGTCATTATAGAAAAAGTGGAATCTTTATTTGGATGGGAGTTTACATCATATCCGAAGGTAGGTCTTATCATTATCAATTTATCCGAAGTTAAGTTTTTATCATTATCACTTAGTATTTTGTTTTTCCAAAAAAAATATGAATTGAATGTAATTGATAACACATCAGTTTTGTGAGAAACTGCTATTTGTTATATCACTTCTATTGTTTTAGTTATCTTCTGAAAACAGTTGAGGAAAGGGATCACTTAATGATTATTCCCATACATTGGTGTTTTTTAAAGCCTCTCAAGAAAAACAATTGGGTAAACATTGTACAAAATGAAGAAACTGCTGGTTGAAATGAAGAATTTCTTGAAACAAGCAATTTCTTCATTTCCTACAATATTTTCTACTAAGAGAGTTGAAAAAATCTAAGATTTTATAAACTTTGACTTTTTGTCTACAATTCATTTCAACTTGGACCAGTCTAAAATTTTGCTGTCTGGTTATGGGTAAAAGTGTTCGTAGATTGAAAAATGACAAAGATTTAAAAAAAAAATGCGAACAAAGAAAAAAAATGTTTGCATTTGAGAGCAAGTCATTTTATTGAAAAAAGGTAATAAATATTTTCTTTTTCCAAAAGGATGTTGTGTTCAGTGTAACTTACAGAGGAAATCAGTCAGTGAAGTTTGGTGAAAGTCAAACTATAGTGCCTCCGTGTAAATGTGATTCCCATAAACAGATAACAAAAGGGGAGTTAACTGCTAAACAACCAGGGGTCTATACACTAGTGTTTGACAATACATACTCAAGGTAAGACCTTTACCTTCAGTGCATATTTAGATCCGCTGTTTTCTGAGAAAACCTGAGGTATTGCTATGGTCAGGTTACTGTCAATATCTGCAACAGCATCATCTAAAAATCTGACATTTTGTATTATTGAACAATTGAAACTTGGAATATATGTTCACTATCAAAAGAGCAATCTTTGAAAACAAAGAGAATACCTCTAAATGCATTTTTAGTGAATTATGTCCCTTTCAACTATCAAGCACTTGAACTACCTAGTGTTGGCATACGCATGCAGTGCCTTTGTTTCACATAATTTCCAATATCATCTTCTGGCCTGAATTTTACAAAACCTTATAGAAAAATGAAAACAGAGAAAAATGCTAGATCCAGTAATGGTTTAAATGCAAGCTGTCATAAAATTCTTTGTTAACCCATTCCCAAACGACTACATTTTAGACTAGTCCAAACTGGAAGATGTTGCAGATGACAATTTTCAAATGATGGATTTTAAAAAATCTTTTCTTTTGTGATAGAAAACATTATTGAGAATGAAGAAATAGCTTGTTACAAGCAATTTCTTCGTTTTCCACAATGTTTTCCAAATTGTTTTTTTGGGGGGGGTATAAATAGGTGTGACTGTTCGGGAATAGTTTAATTGACTGATTGCTATCCATACCTGCTCTGTCAGGAAGTTCCACTTTGATATTGACCAGTCGCGGTCAATCAAGGAATACATTGACCAATCAAATTATTAATTAATTCATTTAGATTTAAACTTCGACATCATTTGTGTGAACATTTTTGTTGTTCGGCAACTTAAACGTGGTAACTATAGCTTTTTCAAGCTGAAGTTACGACGTTTAGGTCGCTAACCAACCATTCTACTTTTTTGTTACATGCTACTGACAATAGTTTTTGCAAAGTAACACAGTTTAAAATTGAATCGGGACTTCCTGTAGGAGTCAATGGGCCATGCATATGAAGTAAGTCGGTGGGTCCAGCGATTGATTAATGCAGTTAAATATGTTATGTTTAACCCATTACAAGATGGCAACATTTTAGACTGATCCATATCCAAACAACATTTCCAGATTTATGAGCTTTCTTGGTAGAAAGCATCGTTGAAAATGAAGAAATTGCTTGTTACAAGCAATTTCTTCATGTTGCACAATAATTTCCCAATTGATTTTCTTGATTATTTTCATTTTGTGAGAATGGGTTAAATGGTACATGTTGTCTTAAAATGGACCTTGTAGTATAAAAGATGACTCAAATAGATAATGATTTGTGACATGAGTCAGGGGTATCACTGAGAAAGAATATTGACAAACTGGGGAAATTGAATAGAGTATAAGAATGTGTAGGATATATCTATAGGTATTTACAACTGTTTCCTGCTGACCCATTGATGTCCTATTGGTATTTTGCATATGGTTACTTGAATTAGAATTGATTGTCTTCAAGATAGATTTTGCAATAATTGAAAATAGAGGAGCAGGAGAAACAAATTGATGTTCTAAAATTCTGCTCTACACCAAGTCAGTTCACACTGTAATGTCTTAAAGCTGACAAAAAGATAATTTGGGATCAATTAATCAATTGAACAAGCAAAAAAGTTTTACATTAAGAAGTCTTAATTGATTGCTGTCTAATTTCTTCTCCATTTTCTTTTATTCTAACTTTCAAAATCTTAGTAGTTTATCATAAAAAATACCTAAAAAATGCTGTCTTGGCACTTAGAAAAAAGGAATTTTTTTGAAGAGAAATAAGGAATCAAAGAAGAAATATTCAACAAGATGGCATCATATCAATCAGTAATGGCTTAGATTAACAACATTGTGTGACAACATGCGTTTGGATGACCTCTTTGTCTTTGCAAAAATAGGGATATTAGCTGCTTGTATGGACACATTTTCTGGATACTTTTCAGTTCTTCCCCAATTAAATAGTTGTACAATATTAGTAAATTTCATTGTGGTCACAGTAGACTTTTTATTTAGTCCTTTTATGATAAGTCTACCATTTATCAAAAGATCATGTTTAGCATGCCATCATAAATTGGCTTAGATTCTGAAGTTTTATTTACCTACATGTTTTTTAGGATGACGTCAAAGCGGGTCAACTATACACTACTAACAAACAGTGAGGATACATAGTATACAAGTGACAGTAAAAGGACTAACTTGAGATATGTGCATGTTTGTTATAGAACCCACACAAGCTTGCTTTACCCTTTGTCCCACACTATTGATGGATGGCTTTCCACTCCCGCTGACCTCTGACAAGACAGTTTGACTTGAGGTTATAAACAATACCTTATTTTGTTAAATATGGGACATAAAATAAAGGAAAATCATAAGTTGATGACATAGACATGAACACTATAGCTTGAATAAGCTGTAGTGATGATGTTTAAGTCTCAAAACTAAAAAAATAAGCTTAACATAAATGTCAGAGCTCAAAGTTCACACCCAGTCAAAATGAATGATTTGATTAGTCAATCAAATATTTGATTTACACATTTCTTCAATTTTGGATTCTCTTATATGCAGAAAAAATCATTCCCCTAGTTTATGAGGCACTTGTTATCAACAAATATATGAAATGAAGATGAATAGGTTAAACTGTGCAGCATGTTGCTTTTGGATTTTAATGAATCTACCTTAAATACATTACCAGATGGTAAAATATTGAAAGGAGTTGCAGACAATTTAAAGTGAATGAAATTCTAGATATTTTCAACTTTCTAGGTAAAAATATTGTGGAATATGAAGGAAATTCCCAATTGTTTTTATTAGGGCATGTTGAAAGGAGTCAGTGTGTGGGAGTGGGTTAAGACAAGTTAACAAAAACCTTTTCTTGAATTCATAGATTTGATGACAAAATGTTGTATCATAATTATATTAGTGTTTATAATATGTGACATTTGTTTCATTCAAGATGATGCTGTATATGTTACAAATGAGATTAGCGAGTTGACTGTTATGTATATAGAATATAATCTTGTAACCAGATGGTAAAAGTGGTGCAAATAGACATATTTATACAGATTTTAATTTGAATACATATATTTAGGATTATGCATAGAACTATTATACAATTGAAATTGTTAAGGTTATACTTTTACTTTTTGAAGATACAAAAATTATGAAGCATTTAAGAAATTTATTTCTTGATTGATAGAAACATTTTATTGTATTAATTGCCTTTTTCTGTTTAAAGTGTTGTGAAAGATGGGCTGTGAGTATGAAGTGTTGTGTTGTTAGCTCCAATGACTGATAGCCAGCGCTTGTCCGAAACATTTCTTTCTTGAAAAATCTTCTCTTCTAAACTACTGGATGAATTTCAACCAAATTCTAAAAGCATAGAAATGGCTTTTATGGGCTGGGCTAATTTCTATATATCGTACACATTTTGAAAATCTTTTCAAAAGCTGGTGAATGGATTTACAGGAGTAAAAACTCTTTGCTGGATTTCTACCAGAATTCAAAGGAATGCTACTTTTGTGACACATTTTACCAGATTTCTTCAAGAAATTCTGATAACTTTGAAAGTTTTGAAAAAGTTGCTCTCCAGGTCATGATTATTCTAAAGTCTTTCAAGCAATACAGGTGCTCAATTATCCCTATTTATCTGAAAGTATGATTTGAATATTTAAACTGATAATTCTGTTATCCCAATCTATTATGCCCTTAAAGAAATTATATCAAGGGTTGATTGTAATGGAGGCATTGCTTGTTTCTAGCAATATAACCTTTTTCACCTTGTTTTCTACCCTATGTTGTACTTAATTTTGAAATGTTACTTATGCTTAAATGTCTGTAACTTCTTCAATAAGTTTAAAATTTTATTGAAAACAAGGGCTAAACTTAGAGGTAAACTATGTCCTTCTGTTAGTCTGGTGAGGCAGTTTTCTGGTATTTTTTCTAATCACTGAGAGCTATTGAGCTGATCTTTTGTGTTTGGGTCTGTAATAAGGAATAACAGAAAAGGTTTGCATTAAGTTCAATTATCTTTTAACAAAAATAAGAAGTTTGCACTTTAGAAAAAAATCTTTGCTCCCTTCCAGTGTCTCTTACTGATGAAAAAACAAATGTTTGAATTACAAAGTTTTACTGAAAGCAAAGCTTTTTAGACATTATTGAAAAGGCTTTAGCTATTGTCCTGATTTTGGCATGCCATCATTAACAATTAACTGATAAATAACAAATATTGTTCTAATCATTTTTTTCATCAAAACACAGAAGAACGTAGAAAAACTATTTTCACACCAAAGGACTTGTTATGCAGTGCTATCAGAATATTGACACTTTTTTTTATCAGTATGAAAACAAAAAGTCATGACTTATATTGAAAGATCAAAGGTATTGAAATGTTGAGTAACATTGTTTTTTCCTGTTTATATATGGAACTTTCTAAATGTTGTAATCTGGTTATGGATTAACCTATTTCCAAAAAATTTGGCATTTGTATGCATATAGAAATAAATAGTTTGTTTTGTTTGTTTGTTTGAATGGGGTTTTACGCCACTTTCAACAATCTTTCAGTTATATCGCGGCGGCTAGAGCACCTAACAATGGATTCCTGGTATTTCTCACACCAGTACCGCCATTACATCCTTTCCTAGCCTCCAGCTGCTAACCCACATAGGTCTACAATTATCGACCGATTGGTGGGAGACAAATAGTCGGGAAGGATGAGTGCTGCCCTCGGGAATCGAACCCGGGTCCCTTACATTGACAGTCCGACACGCTACCAACTGCGCTATGACGGCGGCAGAAATAAATAGCCCGAGAAGACATTTCCTAGTGCTTTCTTCCCAATTTAGTACTTATTTGTTGATTTAAATGCTTTTTTAAAATTAATGTTGATTGCAATTTCTTACACTTTGAATAAGCCCAATTTTTTTCTGGTAATGGGTTAAAGGCACTTGGCAAAGACTGTTGAAGCAGGGTATTTTACAAGGACCAGATTAGAATGTTCTTCTCTATTATTTATCATTTTTAACTTTATCAACCAGTTTTATTATTTTCATCAATTATCTTTTTAGTAACCTGAGAACAACTAATTTAATTTGACAAGTATCTTATTTGCACTCTAAAGGCCACATTTTTGGCTAAATTACTAGATAAGCAGTCAGAATGTTAATCTTTACAATATCTAGGTCAAGTTTCATTTTGGGTCAAAACTAGGTCAAATCAAACAAATACCACATTTCTAGCTGAACTGATTTAATATTTGGTCACAATGTATCTCTCCATAAAAATATAGGTCATGTTGGGTAAAAAAATGTGTGACTAGGTCAAATATTGAAAAGAAATATGTGTGCACTCTAGAGCCCCCTATTTGGGTCAAAGGTCTTGTACTTGGTCAGATCTCGGACAAGTTCTATATTGGGTTATATTGGTAAAAAACTAGGTCACTAGGTCTTATCTAAAGAAATCTACCTTGCAATGTACATGCTTCTTTCCCACACAAATGCCGTGAAACTTTATAAGAATGTTTTTACTTGATTTTTTTAGCCAAGATGTGATAAAGTGTCATTTTTATGGAAAATTAGTCACTTTGGCCTTTCCACTTCTGCAGCCATAAACTCAGGTGAGCACTTTAGGGCCAAATGTCCTCCTGTTAGATTTAGGTTTTATAGGGCATGAACTCCAACATATCAATGAATAAGGTTACATTTGTTCAATTTCACAAACCTTTTTTTCATACTGTACAGCAATATTTGTGTAAATTATATTTATGATTTATCTATTTGTAACTGAATTAGTGCTACCTGGTTTCAAGGAATATGCATCCTTCCTTGTGAAATTAGGGCTTTTGTATATTGTTGTTAAGTTCATTTATCAACCTATTACCAAACAATAAATTTTTAGACTGGTCCGAATTGAAAGAAGTTACAGACATGAATGTTTAGATGATTGAATTTAAAAAATCTTTTGTAGGTAGAAAAAAATGTGGATAATGCAGAAATTACTTGCGACAAGAATTTATTTACTTTTCGCTATGTTTTCCACCTTAAAATTCCATTAACTAAATTTTTGTCTGAAACCTCTTTAATAACTTAAAAAGTTTGTTGTCTTGTAATAGGTTGAAAGATATTTTTCTTTTCTATTTCTCACAATATTCTCATATTTTTCCCAAGTATACCTTTTCATTTGTGTTTTTGTGATATAGAGCTACAGGGTTAATGCAATTTAAATAATCTGTAATTTAATTATACCCCCCACCTGTGAAATAGAGGGGGTATATTGGTTTCACTATTTCTGTCTGTCTGCCCATGCGTCCATAAATGCGTCAAGAAATTCATTTTCACAAATTTTTTGATAGCTTTTTCTTTGTGATAAAAAAGTTTTTGATAGCTTTTTCTTTGTATAAAAAACACAAAGAAAAGAGATGGGTTGTATTGGAATAGGTTAAATCTTTATATTTCTTAAATTCTTAAGCTATAGACCTCATGGAAATACAGCAGACAAGGGGGAGGGGGGAATTCTTTCATTTGTCCTCTTGTTTAAATCCAAATTCTGGGCATTTTGTTAGTTGTTTTTACCCAATACCAGCTGAATAACCAGTAAATAAACTTTTTTAGTCCAAATTGAGAGGAGTTATAGACGACATTTTGATATCATCAATATTTTGATTTAGTATCAGATCATGTAGAAAGTATCATTTGAAAAGATGAAAATCAAGATAATCAGCATTCTCTTCTTTTAACCACTATGTTTTCATTAGTTATATTCTCCAATGCATAAAAATGAAGGATTGCAGTTTTAATGGGTTAAAGTGCAAGCTTATCAGATTACCACTCAGTTGCCTATTTTGACTGGTCAGTTGCCTATTTTGACTGGCTGAAGAAAATCAGCTATCAGTTTGTCACATTTTAATTATCTCTTTTAAAATGGACCTATCCAAAATTTTGTCTGATGTTGGGTTAAATGATTGATTTGTGTCTTCCGGCACATTGACAGCTGTGGTCATATAGAACACAAGAATCTTAAGGATTGTATATCATAAAACATACTGAATAAAGGGACAAGAATTTTAGGACCTAAGCGTTTATATTCAATGTAAGATAAGTCAGCAAAGCCATAATCAATTGTTTGAGGAAAAAGTTTTGCTGACTTTCAGTTAGAGCTCTATTACAGCTTAAAAGGTTTTGTTGTTAATCAATAATCTGGTTAATTTAAAACTTTTCCTAAATCAAAGACTTTGCAGACTGTCATTAAAGAATAAGTTTGAATTAAATTCTGAGTTCATGACATGGTGGACAATGTTGTGAGAAAAGGAGAAAGGTAAAAATGACATTCTATTTCTCCATTTTCCACAAAATCTTCCACTTATGCATTTCTTCTGCTAGTCAAAATTCAAGATTTTTTATGGTAAAAGTTTTAAGTGAGTTGAAATCGTTTGAATCATGTTCCATTCTTGTTGCCAAATCTTGATTAAAGTTTTTAAATTTCAAAATATTTCACACGTTTCTTTTTCATACTACTCCTTCATAGAAGAGGGGGGTATAATGGTTTTCCCTTGTCTGTCCTTCTTTCCTTCCATCAATAACCAATATTTTCGTCACACTTTTCTCAACAACTATTCATAGCATCTACTTGAAATTTGGTGTTGAGGTTCATCAAGAGGTCCTTTATGGTGCTTACCTAATTATACCCCCCAAAATTATATTTGGGGGTATATAGGAGTGGGCTTGTCGGTCGGTCCATCTGTCTGTAGCTTTTTCGTGTCTGCTCAATTTCTCGGCAAACATTGGACGGATTTGATTCAAACTTCATTGATATAATCAGTATCAAGCAGAGATGTGCATATTCCAATTTGGTTACGGTCCATGACTGAGTTATGACCCTTAGGTAAAAATCGTGTCTGCTCAATTTCTCAGCAACCATTGGACGGATTTGATTCAAATTTCACAGAAAGATTCGGTATAAGTTAGACATGTGCATATCCTTTTTTGGTTATGGTCCATTGATTTTTGACTGAATTATGGCCCTCTAATTAAAAAGTCAGTTTTTTTGTTATGGCCCTTTGATAGATAGCACTTGTATATGGACAAGTGCTGTTTGGGGGTATTAGTCCACTTTGTGAAAATGTCTAGTTTAGGTTAGTAACTTATCTACCTCCTGTTTTATGACTTTGTATATTCAGTCATTGATGGTATAATGGTATATTTTCGTTGCACTTTTCTTAGCAACTATTCAAAGCATCTACTTGAAACTTGGTGTGAAGCTCCATCTCGGGGTCCTACTTGGCAGTAACTGAATTTAGGTCCTTCCTGTTTTACAACTCTTTATTTTTTGACATCCCCTGGTAAAGCGATATATTTTCATCTCACTTTTCTCAGCAGCTATTCATAGCATTGACTTGAAACTTGGTGTGGAGGTTCATCTAGGGGGTCCTACTTGGTGCTTACCAAATTTAGCTCCATAATTGATCTTCTTCCTGACTTTATATTTGGACATTGCCTAGTATAAAGGTCTATTTTTGTATATTTTTTCTCAGCAACTATAAATAACATTGACTTGAAATATCATGTGGAGGTTAAGCTAGGGGCCCTACATGGCACCTACAGAATTCCTGTCAGCAACTTAACTACTTCTTGTTCCATGACTTAGTTTATTCTCGTACATTGCCTGGTATGGTCATATATTTTCATCATATTTTTCTCAGCAACTATTAAAAGTATTGACTTTAAACTTTTAATGAATGCTCAACTAGGTATGCCCATGGTGATTTCCAAATTTAGATCTGCATGTTATCTATTTCTTGTGTTCCGTCTTAATGTGTTAATTTTCAGCTATTTTCAGCCAATAGTTTATTTTTTAAAAATTACCTGGTTTAGTGGTATCTTTGCAATACTTGATGTTAGGATGCAGCTAGGCGTCCTACATGATGCAATCAATTATATCAAACTGAAGGAGAGTTTGTAGTGCATGCAGGTGTATGACTCCCATATTTCTTGATTCTTATGTCTTTAACCCATTTCAACATGAAACTGCCTTTTTACACCCCACAAGAAAAAGATTTGGTAAACATTATTGAAAATGAAGAAATTTCATGTAGCAATTTTCACAATTTTTACTACCTAAAAAGACAGACTTCCTCCAGAAGTGAACTTTGACCACTGACATTTACATCAAACAGTTTTTGTTAGTGGGCAACTTGACCCTTTCCTGTACAAACAAATTTTACTGGAATGTACACGCCCCCTTAAAAAATTGCAGAAAGACATAAAATCCATTCAAAACTGATTGCCAGGGCAACAAATAACAACTTATGGAGATTAAGAGCCATAAACACTCCACAGGTCTGAATTCACTCATCATAAATGTAATTTAGTTTTTAAGCTCAAATGGTTTAAACATAGGAAGCAACTCATTTAAGAAGGAATTTCTTTTATGCCCCTGCCAGATAATGGCAGCATACATAACGAGTGACCTCTGTATATGTGTGTGTGTGTGTCCAATTCTTGTCCTTAGCTATCTTCTGCATTAATTTATGGATTTCAAAATAACTTGGCACAGTTGTTCCTCTTGAAGAGCACTAGTGTCATGTCTAAAGTTTTTTTGATTCTCCAAAGTTTAAGGTCATAACTGAAGGTCATTTTAAGCGGGGACATACATGTCTGTGACACATTACTATTTTAGCAAATTACTTAAAGAGAGGCAACTTTTTTCTTAATGCAGCAAATATTCTCAGTATAACAGTTTCAGTTATTTGCCTTGCATCACAATTTGATCCCTACCTGAAACAAGCCCAAATCCTCCAAAGCAATATTATACCTATTAAATATTGTTTAAGAATTCTGGTAAAGGGGTGCTAAAATATCATTCCAGTGATTTCTTAAAAAAAAAAAAATTAAGTTATATTCCATATGCGGAAATAAGTCCGTCTACTCCCATAAAAGTCATGTTTTTTGTCCAACCCAAATTTTAATAGGATCTGATAGAGAGTCATTCAGGGATCATTCCAATGAAATTTGGTTGAAATCTCTGCAGTAGTTTATGAGAAGATTTTCAAAAAGTTTACAAAGCATACTGATTGAAAGTGGAGCTAAAAATGTATTTCAACCTATCAATTTAATGTAGGAATATTTCATTTACCTCTCTGAAAATAGTTATATACTGATACTAAACAGAAATGTAATAATCGAAGAAATTACTGACAAATGATTGAATTTGTAAAAATTAAAGTAATTTGTATCAAACTGTGTTCAACTATAACCAAATGACAAAGTATAAGACAAGTCGAAAATAAAACAGGCTGTATACAATTTAAAGTAGCTGTAATTTGAAAAAAGACTGGCATATCGGGTAAAAAACTTTTCAGCAAACAAAAAAAGTGCTTATTACAGTTTCTTCTTATACCACAATCTTTTCTTGATCAAAATATAAGAGGGTAAATCAATCAAAAATCACTTTTTCTTTTTTATTAAATATTATTTAATTAGAAAACATCTAAGGCTATCAAGCACTATAAATTGATGGACGGAAAAAGTAACAAGTCATTAAAAAAAAAATACAGCTAAAATGAAAATGAAAATTTACTGCTAATTCCATATTCAATCCAATTCAACCCATTAACAGACAGAAAATTCTAGACTGGAATTGATTGAAGTTGCAGGCAATATATCAAACTGCTCTAAAATTGGAAATTAAGTGCCAAATAACATGGAAAACATTGTGAGAATAGGAGAAATTGCTTATTACAAGCAATTTCACCTCTCACAAAAACTTTTCCACGATCTTATTACTTCATGGCGTCAAAATGTTCAAAATGGGTTAAAATCAAAATAAAAGGACATCCTCTTCTTGTATCTCTGAATCTTGAAATTCATCATCCAATTTTTTCCACCACGGAAGTTGTAAATTACGTAAAGTCTCCATATGATTCACTCTTGCTTTTGTAGCTACTGGAACAGATCTGCTTGAATACATGTCCACATCTTTTGGTGTTACTTTGTCCAATCCTGGGGCCACTGAAATTTAGTTAAATTTGATTTATGAAACCAATATGCAAAGCAAAATTGAAGTGTAAGCCATACAAATACAACCAATTAGGTTATCAGAAAAGGAACAGCTTGAAACTATTTTCAGTACATTTATTATGTAATTTCTCTTTTGATGGATTTGCACCAAATTTGATATTAATTTGTTTTTATCAATTTGACATTGATTGAAAGAAAATACCTTTCCTTATAGAATTGATCTCCATTATCAACACAAGATGTACCGTAATAACTATTAATGGATCACTGACCTCCAATGGGGATGGTTGACGGGGATATAAAGCAATGTTTTCATAATTTAGGCTCATTTACATAAAAACAAAAGCAAGGTTCTGGTTGGCAACCTAAACATTGTAACTAGAGTTTTAAATTCTGCGGCTTGACATAAATGTTGGAGGGCAACATTCATTTCCAGTCTAAATGAATGAAATAATTGGTCATTCAATTTTTGATTGACAGCAGTAATCTGTCATCAGTTAACCAAATTAACCCATTCCCACACAATGATGCTTTTTGAAGACTTCAAGAAAGAAAGCTCTGGAAAACATCATTGAATATGAAAACATAGCTTGTCACAAACAATTTCCTTGTTATCCACTATATTTTCAATTCCACAAGGCAAAGATCTTTAAAAATTCACGGACTTAAAATTGTTGTTTGCAGTTTCTTTCATTTGGACCATTCTAAATTTTTGTGTGTGGCAATGAGCTAACAGTTGGATTGACTGAGGTTGTATCAATTAACCCATTACCACAACTTGACCAATGAAGAAAAACTTTATATTGAAAACTTTTTTAGAAAAAGGAGAAATTGCATATAAGAAAACTTTTTTCCTTTCCTCACAATATTCTAATCTTATACAGCTCTTATTTTCAAAAAGAATTCACTTTGCATTGTTGTCTACAGTTCCTTTGAAATTGAACCTGTCTAAAAATGTTAAAGTAACTTGCAGTGAAACAAAACCCAGCCAACTATGAGTATGGTCAACAAACCAGTCTAACTGTAAGCTATCAATGTAGTTAACCCATTGCTACATGATCCTGTGCAGTGACGAACTGAAGACAATGAACTTTGGCAAACATTATGGAAATCAAAGAAATTACATGTACTTTGAAACAAGCAATTTATCCTTTTCACATAATATAACTTTTCAATTTACTCTGGCTTTCAATCATCTGCATCCTTCAGATGAATTAGAACCAGTTTAAAATTTGTCTTCAGTGTTAGTTTCAATGATTGAGATTGTTTAAATTGAATGGATTAACTAAGATCCTTATCTCGTAATGTTTGCAACCTATGTACAGCACTTACTTTTTCTTTTACATGAACTTTGAAATGTTGTCAGTAACCTCCCTCAATTTGGACCAGTCCAAAATTTGTCAAATAGATATAGATGATGGTTGATGCTATTTTTAAAAGATATACCCTTTCACACTGTGCCACTTTTTTACCGCCATAAAGAAAAGTGTGGTTGGGAAATCATAGTGGGAAATGAAGAAATTGCTTGTTACAAGCAATTTCTTCCTAAACTTCATAGTTTTCTAACCTAAAATATAGAACCCTTAAAATATAGATCATCTTTGTATTGTTGTCTGCACCTTCATAGAATTTGGGACAGTCTGTAATTTTGTTGTCTGGTAAAAGTCAAAGGATTAACTTACATGAACATAATTCAGAATCTGTGTCCAGTCTAGCAATCAGAGCTTCCCTCTTTTGTTCAGATTTTCTCCGTTGAGGCAGACCTGCATAGTATTGTGCCAGCATTAAAGATGCTTTCTTGTTTAAGTCTTCTAATTCTTTTCTCTCCAAGGCTTTTGGCTGTCAATGAAATGGTTAGTTAATTTTTTATCAAATTAACTTTTTTTCCCTTAGACAAACAAAAAGTTACCGTGTTCATTTCTATGATATTAAAAGAAATATAAGGTGAATAGGAGAAAGAAAAATGAAAACTATTGACCCATTCCTACCCAATCCCACATTTTTTTTGCACTGGAGAAATATGGCTTTAAATAAAACTGAAATAAGGAGAATTTGCTTGTAACAAACAATTTTTACTACTCTTTGAATATTTTTATTCCTATCTAGCACATATGTTTTAATTTCAATACACTTAGAGTAGTCTTCTGTAACTTCTTTAGGATAGTTTTTTAGCCCATTAAAAAATAACAGAATTTTAGTCTTTTTTCAAGATGAAAGAACTAAATATGAACTAAACCTTAAATTTTTGTGTCAATAGTGAAGAAAAATTGTGGGAAAAGAAGAAAATTCTGGTTATCAGCATTTTTTTCCTTTTCCACAATATCTCAATTGCTATTTTTCTTCAGGACATATGAATGTGGAATTGAGTGGTAATGGGTTAAAATATGTAGCTCAATACTACATGTAAGGGCATACAGATAACTTAGAAAAGCCAACTTACAGGATTTTCTTCCCTAAAGTTACTGATTTTTTTCTGAAGTTCCACCCGTCTGACATCTGTTAATCCAGGTGGTCTAAGATGGATTGGCAAATCTCCGCGCCTTGCATCTATTCTCTCTAGCCATTGCCTTACGGTCCTCTGAATTTTAATGGCTGCTTTAGTTCTCATGACTAAGTCTCTTCGACCGGATAGTTTGTTTCTTTCACTGTATCCACGCCATGTCTTCTGAATCTTTGTGACTGCCTGAATACGCTCATTCTCTAAATAACTCTCTACTTTAGCTGTGACACAAAGAGTTGAAGTTATTATTCACTACATAGCCATCATCAAATGATTTAAAATGCTATACACTTTCCTATTAACCAATTCCAACGCAATAAAGCCCTCATTAATAAAGCTATGAAAAACATTCTGGATAATGAAGTAATTGTTTGTTCCAAGCAATTTCTTCATTATCCACAATGTTTTCTAACCAAAATTACAATTATTTTACAATTTCATCAACTTTAAAATTGTCCTCTGGAACTTCTTTGAATTTGGACTAGTATAAAATTTTATCATGTGGGAATAGGTTAAGAGACTTAGAAACTCATTTAATCTAAAGATTTCATATGTATCCTTACAAAACCTATTACCGGTATATAGCAAATGATTTCCCCCTCCCCCCTATAATATGACAGAATTTTGTTCTCTGGTAAATGGTCAATGGAAAAGAATAAAATCAATATACAGTAGAACAAAAATGAAAATTCATACTTGTTTGATAAGTGGAAAAACTCAGACGAAAAACTTACAAGCAGGTAAAATTTCTATACAATGAAGCTGCCTCTCTCTGAATTCTCTCATGATCTTTTGTCTGTTCACTAATCCTCGATACTCAAACTCAGATTGGTTCTTCTTTCTTGTTAAAAGCTCTTCCCTGTTTTTCCGTCGATTCCTAAATCAATTCAAGTAAAATTTGAAAGTTCAAATTCAAAATTAAAAAATCACAAAACTGGTAGAAACATGCCATTTTCATATTGTAAAAATAAGGAAGAAAAATCAGGGCACTGCCTTCAGGTACCTGACACCGCCGACATAGTGCAGGTGGTAGTGAGTCGGACTCCTTATCTTCAATCATGGGATGTCATGGGTTTGATCCATGGTGGTGGCACATATTCTTTCCGACATTTGTCTCTCTCCAATGGGTGAATAATCGTAAACCTAAGTGGGATAGCAGCTAGAGGCTAGGAAAGGATGTAGTGGAGGTACTGGTTTGTGAATAACCAGGAATCCATTGTTAGGTGCTCCAGCCGCCACTATATGACTGAAATACTGTTAAAAGTGGTGTTAAACCCCATTCAATCAATCAAGTACCTGACACCGGGCTTTAAGGTGCAGGATAGAGGATAAAAATCTAAGTAAAAAAAGGGCTTCATTCTTTCAAACATGCATTCAGAGTTACTCTTCTTGATAGGAATTTTTTTTTTTTTTTTTTTATATTGCTAGTTTCAAATGGATGCCTTCAGTAATACAAGGCATATTACAAAAAAAAAAAAGATTTTGCACAACAATAACATTTCCAACCACCAGGCTATGAAAATGTTTTGGGTTTTCTCAGAAAAAAGCCAAGTTCAAAATGATCTTTGGTTTACCACACTGAAGGACAAAAAGTCCCTTTAACCCATTACAACAAAATCCCGCTCATTGATGACCACCAAGAAAGGGGTTAAAAAAGCAATTTCTTTGTTTTCTATATCTTTTCTACTTCTACTCAGAGACAGAGATATTCGAAAGTCCATCAGTTTATGACATAATCCTGCTTTTTGAAAGGTTCAGAAAAACAATGATGAAAATGTAAAAATTGATTGTAACAAGCAATATCTTCATTTTCTGTATTTTTTCTACCCAAATAGACAGAGATATTTGAAATTCTATTAGTTTGAAATTTTCATCTGTAACTTCTTCGATTTTGGACCAGTCATAATTTACTTGCAAAAGACAAGTTTTCCATTTCTCACGTTACTTCTAGTGTTTCCTGAAATTACTTTTCAATTTAAACACACATTCAATTGTTCTCGCCAAATGCTTTCACTAATGACTAGTCTAACAAATTTGTTGTCTAAAAAACTGGATCAAATTCTTTTTCTGCTATTTCTATGCCATAATATATTCCTTTAATATCAACTTTATTTCTACAAATGGATATATTATACAAATTTGAAGAAATTATGATTTATAATAAAGAAATCTTTGTTATCAGTCTATGTGACTCCACGACATTGAGACAGAAAGTTCAAACCCAACTAGGCAGCTAGGCCCCACTCTCATTAAAGGTCTCATAATCTGCACAGGAAATAGAGTGAGAAACCTAACAACCTTTACATTGTTATTACTAACCTAAATGCTTTTTGAAATTTGGCAAATGCTTTGTTGGCCTTGGCAAGTTTTTTACGGGTGATAAATCCCCTGTAATTAGCTTGGATGATCACAGCACTGTCAGAGTTTTTCTGAAAAATAAAATTTTAACATTTTTCAGATAGCTGCTTTTAAACTAGAAATGTGTCACAGAAATGGATGTCCCCCTTAACGCTTTCCTGTTTTCCCAAATTTTAGACTGGTCGAAATTGAAAGAGTTTGCTGATGACGATGAAAATTGGATCCAATTTGAAAAGGAACCATCCTATGTGGCAGAAAAAAGTTGTGGGAAAAGGAGAAATCGTTTGTGACAAGCAGTTTCTTCTTTTTCCACAATGTTTTCTCAGGTACAAAATATCAGTGTCTTAAATAGGAGAGGGTTAAGTGCTTATCACGACATTCAGCCAACTTTGGAATTATCCAGCTGAACTGTACAAATGACACTCAAACTTGTCTAGTTGAACAACTGTGCAAAGTTGTTTTGAAATCCATCATTTAATGTAGAACTTATGCTCCGGACAAGACTTGGACACATGCCCTAACCAACCCTATCACCCATATACACACTCACACGCAGACAGAGGTAACTGTATCAGGGTTAGAGCTGTCGATCGCCAGTGTTGTCAAGTGCGACAAAAATAAGATTCTGACAAAAGTTTTTTCATTTGGCAAAAGTTCCTTGCGCCAAAAAAATGAAAAGTTTAGTTAATACATACATTTACTTTGACCAATCTCCGGAAATCAAGTCCGAGGGCCAAGTGTGTATAATTGCTCAAGGGCTTGTATATTGGGTCTGACACAAGACCAACACATTACCAAATTTAATTACAAATCTAATTGACGGCCAATCAGATGAATAAAATGCACTCATTGGTTGGCAAGTCATATTAATTTTGTGTTTTGGGTATGACTTAGTATAATGGATGAGCCAATAAAACTTCTTAGATGACAGCTATCACTGAATAGATCAGTACACCTCAATAATCACGCCTAAATAGGCCTTCTATAAGGAAAGGGTAATTAAACTGACCGCCATTTAGATTTTCCTGATGAATACTGTTGCTGAATTTGGGCTTTTTTTCGTATATTTTTGCTGACAATTTCAGTCAGTTTCTAATCTCGACACCGCTACCACAATTCCTTGCTAAGACACTGAATCAGCATTTATTGGTAATAAGAAGGATATTCTGATGAACTATTGATAGAAACAGTGGTAGTTTGTCAAAACTTGACAGAAATTTCAAAAGTTTTACAGTCCCAAAAGCAGATGAATCATTTCTTTTTTTGTTCATTGTACCCAAGAATGTTCAACATTGGACCGATTTTTTTGAATTACAGAAGTCTACACTTTTTTATCATTAAATCAAGCATTTTTTACAAGGTTTATAACTATTTCCTTCTCGCTTTTTTTCTCATCAAAGTCTCGATTTTCAAATCAAAGTACTGAAAACACTGATTAAAGATGAGTAAAAAACAATGTAGGTGTATGACCCAGCTACACTAAATCAAGACAAAATTACAAATGAATGGCCATGTTAAAAACCTGTTTAATATGCATATTATCTATTTAACAACATATCAGTTATGAAAATAACAGTGCAGTTAAGAAATATTCGACTTTGGCACCAAATCCTTTTCAATTTGGCCCCAACTTTTTCCATTTGGCCCCAATTTGGCGAAGGTGATGGCGACAACTTTTTTCAAGCCAGAGCTAACCCTGTGTATATGCCCAATGCCATAACATAGCAGGGGCATAAATAAATGTTGAAACTCTATCTTTACAATTTCTTAATAGATTTTTTGCCTTTGTCTTAGACTGTTAATATTTCACATGCTGCAGAAAAAAATGTTTGGAAAAAAACATTGTGACAAGCAATTCCCCTATTTTACACTTCATTTCAATTTTACACAGGTTGATTTGTTATCTGCAGCCTCTTTGAATTAAGACCATTCTAACAATTTGTTATCTGGTATTGGGATAGCCTAATACTAAACAATAAAATTTAAATTGTCCAAATTGTGAGAATAATCAAAGACAAACCCAAGTTTGTATCATATGTGAAAACATTTCTCTTCAGATAAACAGGATACGCAATTTAACACACAGTTACACTCAAAATAATGGGTCCTGTTTTACTAAAAAGGAAACAACAGCCTATAAACAGCCTGTCTCATTCTCCTAGCAGGAGTGTGCAGAATTGATCTCAACAAATGAAAAATCTGGTATAAACGATTGACTTGAGGCACTGGGATTGCTTTGTCAACCTTACCTTTGGTTACTATTCAAAAACTGTTTGCTTTTCAATTTGAATGTAGTAATTTTTAAACTAATTCATTTGAAGTTGGCATTTTGAAATTAGAAAAACCCATAACAACCCATGAAGATGTGATGAGTCATCCTAAGCTGAAGGGCTCTTTCTTAACTGCTGAGGTATATGTTTAGGATTTGTGGTTACCTCTGTATGGAGAGTAACACACAGTAGACACATGTTACAGTTTATATCCTTCCCACTAGCAAGGGTATTTCGCATTATACAAAGCAATACAGTAATCAATGAATGTGCTATTGAGTTTACCTCCATTTCAGCTCGCTCAGCATTTCCTGCTTCCAAGTAGCGCAGTAAGTTTTTGAGATCACGACTAAATCCTCGTCCCTCCCATCTTCCAAGCAACAATTTAAGTCCCCGATATCGGGTACCTAACATAGCAACCATTGGTCGATAGAATTCACATATACATAACACACACTTTACCGATGCCCTGTAAGAATAGGTTTTTAAATTTTATTTTCTTCTTAGATTATATCCTTAGATATAAAAAGACTGGTAAGGTAAGTTTGAAAGGCTCTTGAAAGACCCTGAACCATACAACCTTATGTAAAAAAAAATATTTTGAAAATTAAAAGGAATTGCTTGTAGAAAGCAATTGCTTCCTTTTGAAAAATATTTTTTCAGCTAATAGATGAGAATTTCTAAATCTCACCAACTAAACATTGCCTCTGCAGATTCGTTAATTTGTAAGCCAAAAATTGTGTTGACTAGTAATGGGTTAATGTATATTAGAGATGAACTAATGGCAAAATTCTTAGAAGTTTATTGATTTTTATTGAAAAATGGGTCATGCGCCATAACTGATAATGTCTAAATAAAGCAATTAAGTTTAGTGAAAGCGATATACAAGAAGGTACATCACTTATAAAAGTGGATTATTTGGAACTAAGTAAATATCAAAGTTTTCATTTATACGACAAATAACAACTTCATAAATGAGCCAGTGCTTGACATTTCCACCCACTTTACATGTGCCAAGTAAAGACTCAGATCAGCCTGTGCATCTACCAAGTGTCATCTTCACTATACATTCAAGAGACAGATACCGACTCTAAGCCTCGTTATACAATCAGCAAATATTTAAACCCTTTCCTGTTTTTCAAAATTTTAGACATGTCAAACGACAATTCAAAGTTGATTTTATCTGCAAAACAGTCATTCTGTAGAATAGAAAAAATTTTGGAAAAAGAAGAAATTGCTTGTCACAAGCAATTTCTTCTGTTTCCACAATTTTTTCTCAAGTATAAAATAAAGGGACATAAAAACCAGGGATTGAACAGGAAAGAGTTAAGAGCCCTGAGCGACTGACCAGGGTGCCATGTGTTCGCACTTCACACATATTTGAAATAGTTTGAAATGTCATGTAAGGGCATATAACACAACAGCTCAATTGAATGTACACAAAATGAGCAAAATTTTATAATTTGCAATTAGTTCACACTACATACGCTCCAAGGGTCGTTTTGTCCTCCACTGATAGTTTGTAGATCAGTTCATCCATGATACTGAATAAAGTCTTTTGACTCACTTCTTTAACAGCAATACTGAAACAGGATAAAAACATATTGTAAAGTTTGATAACACCAATAAATTTATTGCTACTATGGAAAGCTTATTTTGCATTAACATCTTGAAGTCAATTTACCAATTACAAGATATATCTATATATAGAAAATATTGTAGGAAAAATTGCTCATATCAAGGATACGTCTACATGTTTAAGGTTTTTGTGACCTTGACCTTTGACAGCTTAATCTGAATATCCATAGGGATCCACCACGGCCCAGGACAAATGTCTGTGTCAAATCATTGAAACTGTGAGCTTAAATCTAAACTACAAATAGGTTTTGTTTACCCACAAACCTACTAACAGATGGAATTTGCCAACAATTAACCCCCTCTTTGTTGAATGTAAAGTGTTATTTACAAATTAAGGCTTATCTTTTAGACTGATCAAAAACAGATCATAGTCATGCACTCAGACCATGGATAAAAATGTCACAACAAGGTCAATAACACTCACAAGTTTGCTCGCATCACTTTATGGATGAGATCTAGGACGTAATTAACTGTTTCATCACAGTCGGAGATAAGGAGCTGTAGTAACCATGGTGATGCAATCACTTTGTGTGTGACAGTAACAAAACCAGATCCAAGATACACAATAGACTCAATTACTGTCTTGAATGTTCCTAGTAGAAAGCTACGCTCCTTTTCTTTACTCTGCAAAAATAAGACAAATTTTAACCCATTAGCCTACAAATCAGCACTACAATGTAGTGAAGAAATACAGATATAGCAATATCATAGGGAAAGTGCTTTATCCAAATTTTCCTTTCCCCCTGTAATTTCTTCCTTGTTTCAAGTTTGTTTTGATTGAAAAAAAAGTGCAATTTGTGTACTAAACATTGTGACAAAAGGAGAACATTTTTAAGCAATTTGTCCTTTTTCCCAAAATGTTTTGCACAGCTATGTTTCTGCAGTATGTCAATTTAATGTGGGATAGTGAGGTGATTGATTATTCAAATGGGAGTTGATGACCTGGAATAGAAAAAGAAGTTTTCTTAACCAATTACCAAACTAAAATACTTTTTGATGCCCCAAGGAAACACAATCTTTGGAAAACATTGTTGAAAATGAAGACATTTCTTTTAACAAGCAGTCTCTTCGTTATTCACACTGTTTACAACCTCAAAAGAAAAAAAAATATTTGAATTTCATCAACTAAAATTGTCTTCTGCAACATCTTTGAATATGGATCAGTCTAAAATTTTGTTGTGCTGTATTATGTCAGGTCAAAAAAACTTTTGGAAATATTTGGAAGTGCTGTATTATGTCAGGTCAAAAAAACTTTTGGAAATATTTGGAAGAGGGATCAATAGCTTGCAGAAGAATATGGCTAAATGGATAAAAATCTACAATGAGTCAGGGGCACTAAAAAAGATTGTTTGCGTACAAATTTATTAAGAGTACATCTACAAAATTCAGGAGTGAGTGCTCAATAAGAGAATGTGCATATATATAAAATGTGTATATGCACATAGAATTATAATTGCATGCATAATCTGAGGATGCTTACTCTTACTCTTGAGCAAACAAGCATTAAATCATGCATGGATGCTCAATCTTTGAAGGCACATGATTTAATTTACAGGCACACCTGTATCATTTTTATATATTTGCTTTTTTTTTACTGCAGTTACAACTTAGATTCAACTTTTGACTCTAAAGATATACCATAGAAGATAGCACTGACAGATAACTTTTCAAATAAATGCAGATTATATTGTTTGAACTAAAACCTAAATCATATGTGTGTGTGTATGTTTGTTTTTTGTAAGCTCTATGTACTAGGATTGATCAGACAGTATGATAGTTGTCAATGGTTAGGATTTAACTCTTTCCTGTTTTTTTTTTTTTTTTAATTTTAGACTGGTCAAAATTGAAAAGGCTTTCAGACGATAAAGAAAATTGAATGCAATTTGAAATCAATCCATCCTATATGGTAGAAAATATTGTGGATAAAGGAGAAACTGCTTATTACAAGCAATTTCTTCTTTTTCCACAATGTTTTCTCAAGTATAAAATCACTGCAACATAAATATCAGAATTGTACAAGAAAGGGTTAAGGAAAAATGTCTACTCACAGGTTTCTTAGGTATCTGCATAAATCTGGCCTGTATCCTTCTAGCCACTAAGAACATGTTATCTATGGCCTCGGGCAGTAGTTTGGTCTCTAACTGTCTCAAATCTTCCTTGTCTAGCTCAAGACCTGATGCTGCCTGACTAGTGATAGAACAAAAGAAGTAAAGCAATCAATCAATCATTCGAAGAATCAATCAATCATTCGAAGAATCAATAAATCAATCAAAACATTAAGACCAGAAGTGAATATCAAACTCCAATTATGGTTGACAGGTTTGAAGTACATGTAGTTTGGCGACTTAAACATCTTAACTGCATCTTTAATAAGCTGTAGTTATGACATTTAGGTCGTCAATCACCCATTGAAATTTTTGTTGCTTGTTACTGGTAATAAATTTTGCAATAAAATTCTGTTTATTATCAAAGTGGAACTTTCTGTTGGAGTCTTTGGGTGTGGCAAGTGTAGTCAGTGAGTGGGACTAGCAATCTGTCAATTACCATGCAGTTCTGTTTGAGGCAAATCTTTGTGAAGGAAATATTACAAAAAACATAAGGCTCTTATTAAGGGGAAAGTCGAAAAAGTGCTTGATAGAAGCTAATTCTCATAATTATCTGATCATCGTATTAGTGATACATCATTACCATTCTACCATAGGACAAACTTTTAGGCTGGCCCAAAATTGACCAATCGCGGCTGTCAATCAAGGAATCAACTGATCAATCAAATAATTCATTCCAACAGGAATTGAGATTTGAACTCCGACATTGGCTGCCATTTTTGTTAAGCTTTATTGTTGGTTTGGCCACTTCACAACTACAGCTTATTCAAGTGAACCTTCACTTTCTGATATTGGCTGACATATATGTAAAGCATTTTTGTGCATTTTGCAACTCAAAAATGGTAATGTCAGCTTATTCAAGCTGTAGTTACAATGTTTACAGATTGAATAATCAGACATGCTTTACACATAATAATTATGATTTTTTTATTGACAGCACACCATAGACTTGATGGACATACACGTTGAAATCAAAATCACTCCATTTCTCTTTGATTCTCTTGGATGGATGGAATCTCAATATTTCTCCCGGGATTATCATTTGAAAACTTCCTAGAAAAAACAATGAAATTATCAAAATGATTATCTTACTGTTTTGATAGATTTAGGTCTTTTGTTCATTTTGCTCTACCAAATGATATCTTAAGTCGGGCCAAAGTCATGATGACATCATCAGTATGTCATGTAAATCACATGCAAAATGATGTGCTTTGAGAGATTTTTGTATGAAAATTTCATATTTTGTCTTTTTTTCTATGAAAGAAATAGAATTTTGTTTTTCATGTAAGAAGGATATATGTTTCATTTTGTGAACAACAAAAACTTCAATTTCAGGAGTGGCAGAGGTGAAAATATAGCATTTGTTGTTCACCTGATGATACGTAAATTCATCTTACAAAGAGAAAAACAATTTTCCTCTATATCCAGGCCAGTGCATTACCTGATGATAGATGTTAGCCTGGCAGCAGTATGCCATTGTCCATCTATTATACTGTAGTCTTGTTTCAAGATAAGGATCAGAACCTCGAGTATCTGAAACTCCCAGATCTCTTTTCGTATTCTAGTTCCATCTGTGGATCCTGCTGGTGCACTGTCAAGAATGGCTGTAAAACATGAACAACCCTTACTTAACCCTTTCTTGTTCAATCCCTAGTTTTTATGACCCTGTGAATTCATACTTTAGAAAACATTGTAGAAAAAGAAGAAATTGCTTGTAACGAGCAATTTCTTCTTCTTCCACAATATCTTCTGCCCTACTGAAGGGTTATTTTTTAAATTAAATCAACTTTACTTTTTTTCTGCACAACCTTTTAATTTGGACAGGTCTAAAATTTTGCAAAACGGGAAAAGTTAACTATTTCCCTCTTCTCAAAAAAAAACCTAGATTTTTTTTCTGCAGCCTTTTCAAAAGCACAAATTATTGTTGTTTTTATTATCAAGTTTCAATTCAATCTATATGTATGTGAAATGTGGCCAAAGCAAGTTAAGACTAAGCATAAATGAACATATTCTAAAGGGTTGTTAAATATTTAATGATTATACCAATTCCATCTACTTATGAATTGCATATCATTTTGGTTACAGTATTAAAGATTTATGGGTAACATTTGATAACAAGTGCCCCATGCATAAATGCCCAAAGGGGATTGTCAATAATAAAAACACTTAAAGTTTTAGCTATTTTGGGAAGTCAAGGGCAGATTATTCAAAAAGGACTATCGAGTCGACATCAAAAATATTTTGGCTCATACATAACTAGAAATCCTAGAGATTAATTGTGGCAAGTTTCAGTTTATTCATGATGAAAATTTAGGTGTATTTGTGCACGGAAAAAAAGGGCGTACAGACAGACAGGCAGATAGATGAAGGACCAGGACCATAACATGATATGACCCTTTGGGTGCATAATAAATAAATATTTGGTAATCTGTCCTCTGAAACATACGAAAATCTATGAAACAACCAGGAAAATGTATAAAGATTGCACAAAAATGATCTTGATAGGCTCATTTAAGAAAACTTCTGCACAGTCTGTTCAAATTGGCCTAACGCATTAGGAGAGATGAATTTCTAAGTGTCAAAATGGCACTCCTATAATTATTTATGGGTTAAATAAGCTTCTGTAAACAATTTTTCAAGAGGGTCATAATGGAAAAAAAATCCAGATTTATTTCCCAACATTTTTTAGGAGACTTAATTAAAAAAATTTAAGTGAAAAATGACATGCCCATATATGCAATCAACTATCACAAACTTTCTCTGATTTGTGGTAAATTTGGCGCACTTTTTGCTAATACATGTATGATAGTAAATAATCACCACAAATATTGTAATGTGAAAAAGGTATCATGTAACGATGAATGCAGAGAACATTAACCACATTATGGACTCCTAAAATATTGAACAATAGATAGTCTATTATCAGTAGAGGTGGGAAAAGCCATCAAACTGGTGATTGGTGAGTGTTATATGCAACCAACAATTGATAATTTATTTCATTTACGGCACTTCTACTATAAGTTTGCCTAATATCAAATCAATATACCTTTATGAAAGAACTGCTGCAAAAAATTTATTGATTATTTTCCTCAGACAGTTTTAAAAAATGACGGACACCAGGAAGGACAGTGAAAATCAGTTATGTCCTGGATAATCCGGGATGTATGGCTTGTCTGTCATTCGATTGTTTACAATTGTATGGTAAAGCATTCGGTCAACGATAAATGAAGCAACCACCATACAGTGATCTGCTGAGGTTTTAGAAGCAAGGCGACAAAGTCCCTATGGTATAAAGAAAGTGGGGGCATTTTACAAAACTGGTGGACAACACTTTCAATCTAGCTACCAGGGCTTTTGGACTAAGGGGACAGTGTCCCAATTGTCTTAAAAACCTGTGGACATTCATGTTTTTTTTCTAGACAATGGTACAAAAATGCAGCCTTAGGTATACCAATTTTTTTAGAGTTATACATCGAGATGAACCGAAAAGCAGCACTTCTGAAGAAAATCAACCCAGTACTTGAGACATTTTAGACTGGCCCAATTTGAGAATTTCAGGGCTCTCACTAGGATTTTGAAAGAATTCCAGGAATCTAATTTAGGAAAAAGTTGGATTCCAAGCAGAAAAGTTTGATTCCAGCCTGATTTGGCAGGATTTTAATACTGAATGCGATTTTCACCAAATCCTTTTTTTACAGCACTTTCTTTGTTGAAAATAGTGTGAAAAAAGGAGATAATTTTGGTTTTAGGAATTATCATATTTTCTAGCCCATATTATGTTGTTTACATGTCTGATTATGTTCATTTGATCATCAGCAAATTCTCTTAATTAGGATTATTTGTAAATCTAATTAAGAAGTAAAGAATTAATGTCAAAATAGAGCAAATGATAGAATTATCCAACATGTGTAATTTTAGTTTCTTTATTTTCTAAGCACTCATTGTAATTAAGTTAACCTTTGTCACACAAAAAATGTAATATATTCCTCTTTTAGCAAGAAGTAAAGACAAAGGTGTGCAGTCTGACCTTAGTCTATACCGCCTAATTTTCCTTCTTAAATTTAACCATTTTTAAAAAGAAAAAAATGCTTTTAACAAGCAAATTATTTGCTTGTTAAAAGCATTTTTTTTCTTTTTAAAAAGTATTTCTAAAGTCTTAATTTGATGGGGTGGGATCATAAAGATCCAGACAATCATAGAGGGATGGCAGATTTCTTCTCTCAACCAATAATAAAGGATATTATTATAGCTAGATAGTGGACTACCTTTCAATCGCAAAAGAAGCCCAGGTACACGCCGATCTTTAGTTTCTGCAACTTCTGCAGCAAGATGAATGATCCTCTTATCACGGACAGGACTTCTGGTAGACATTTCTATGATAAAAACTCTGGAAATCAAAGCATTTTAAAGATTGACAACAAGACAGATCATGTAAACAATCTCATGATAACCACAAAAGTCGTGAAAAATACAACCATTCCACCGCGGTAGACTTGGAACTTTTTTTCGTAGACTCGAAGTTTTCCTATGGTCAATCGATTTCCGAGTATTTTAGTATTTCAAAAGAGAAATTAAAACTTGGGAAACTAGGACAATTTTGTATGATTTCAAGTAAACATGGAAAATTTAAACTTCCGGGAATGTTACCGAAGTTGCAACGGACACCACAGAAAAAGACCTAGGCATCAACTTTACCACTACATTAAACTTTGACTACCACATCAGCCAAGTTGTAAACAGAGCAAACCGTATAGTTGGAGTTATTCGTAGAAATTTTACATACATGGACAAAAATCTGCTCCTTACCTTATATAAGACCTTAGTTCGACCTCACCTGGACTATGGAAACATTATATGGTTTCCCACTCTTAAGAAGAATAAAAGGATTCTTGAAAATGTTCAGAAAAGGGCCACACAACTTGCTCCAGAATTAAAAGGACTCTTTTATCGTGAAAGATTGGAACAGCTCAACCTACCTACTCTAGACTATAGAAGAAGCCGATATGATATGATACAGCTATTTAAAATAATTCACAACATAGATGACATCAACTCTAGTCAACTTTTTACATTTTCATCCAATACCTGTGTTAGAGGCCACTGTCTAAAATTATACAAACCAAGAGCACTAAAGAATATCCGGCTCAACTCTTTCAGCCTCAGAGTAATCAACATATGGAACCAACTACCTGAGTCAGTGGTAACTTCAAAAGATGTAATTCGGTTTAAAACAAGCCTCGACAAACTGTGGATTAATAGAAGATTTGACTTATCGGGTGTATACTAATTACTGGTGCTTTCAAAGTTTTCCATTGAGCGAATATTATATTTTGAGCGCAAATTAAATAATTCAACGCCAAACCGGAATCAGTGACCACGACTCAGAAGACCTCAAGGGGGATGATAAACCATATAGGGTTTATAGAGAACTCCCCAGTCTACAAAAAGGTAAAAGGTATAGTAATTTAATGAAGACATCGGTAAAAATTTAATTATAGCGCAATTATCGCGTAATGCGTATCGGAAATTCTAAGTTTTTCTTTTATTTATCTTTTCATACTCAGTCATAATTAAATATTCTTACATTTTATCAAAATCGAAAAGGAAAAAGGTTTATCATTACTATTGAGAATAGCTATATACGATAACGCTTGCACCAACCCCCTCAATGAAACACAAAACAATCAAGCATATGAACATTAATTGGTCTTGAATTAATTTTTGATTAAGACCAAATGGGAATATTAGTAAATCTAAGATAAATCTTATTGTCCTTGACTTTGGCTTTCTAAATCTGCCTAAAAAGTTGAACAATAAAGGAAGAAAAAAAAAACGATAAAAAGTTATCGATGTTGTATCATTCTTCTTCACTAATTTTTTTTCATTTATTTTTCTTTTCTTTTTTTTTACTTGTTTCGTTATATTGTATATATTGTATAATGGTAAATAAAATTTTAAAATTGTATGTTAAAACCCAGTTTAGCACCATTATTTTCTTTTCGTTTCGAATAAAGTTAAGAGTCCTTGCCTTCAGCAATTACTCCACTTTTTCGATTTTCAACCAATTGTTTGGATTATTTACAACTTCTTATGCCATTGAATAGTATGAAAATGGGTTAATATTCGGATTTCATGTTAGATTAATATCTGTGAGGGAACACATCTTAAACCTGAAATACTATTACAAATGCTCTTTTATAATATAAGATATTTGCTTTCTGATTATTCCATTTTCACCCTATTGTTGGGTTCTTATATCGTATCGATCATATTTTTAGCTGAAAGACCATGCCAAGTTGATGAAATTTGTCGTTTTGGATAGGAACATTGTGGATAATGAAGAAATAGCTTAACACTAACAATTTCTCCATTTTCCTCAATTTTTCAAAAGCTGCCTTAAAGGGGGGTTGCGTGGGAACAGGTTAAACTTCTCGATTCATCTCTGCATTTACTTAATGAATTTTTATTTAAAAAATGTTTTTCGGCCATTCGGCCACTTATTCAAGTTCAAATACTCTCTCCAAGATAAGATTATAATTATTACAAACTGTCAAAACTAATTAAGATGCCTCGTATCAATAGCTGGTCGGGAGGTGATAATTACTCTATAAATACTTTTTTACGGAAGTCTCCATTATTTTATCATATAATAGGTTTTAGGATTTGATATTTATTAAAGTCTCATTCACATATACGCATTTTTACAAATATACAAGCAAATAAAACTAAAAACTAAAAAGTATACATATGTGACCATTCTCGTAGAGAATTATAAGAGACTATTTCATTGCACAACCTTAAAAAGACATCTTTTTTGTTTTGCTATACTAAAAACTAATATTGAAAAATAAGGCACGTACGTTCACGTTATAAATAGGCATTTAAGAAATCTATATCCTCTAATATCAATTTACCGAAGTTGTAATTTACCGAAGTTACTATCACCATTTTGTGTAAAATATTTAGATGTAAAATATCCATTGAACCTATAAGGACTTGGTTTTGTTTTGCTTTTTTTTCTATAAAAATAATCAAGTTACGATTATCAAATTTGATATATTTAGGAATGAACTAAAAGAGTTCAAGAGTCAACCCGGTGTGTTACCGTAAAATTAAAACAGTGCTTGATCCTGTAAATTTCTTGTCGATATATTTGTCTCTCAGTCACCCAAAAGTATTCAGCCTTATTTTCTGTCTAAATGAATTATTTAACTGGTCGATCGATTTTTGATTGACAGCGGCCATCCGCCAATTCATTATTGAAACAAGTAGACACACCAACACTCCTAGAAATGAACGGCTATTTACACTTTGCTGTAATATATTGAAAATAAATATCATGTTTTCCATACATATCATAAACGCCTAAAAAAAGAGAGAACATATTAACTTTATAAGTGAGTAAATTTTGATTATTATAGTGACATGTGTTACATGCATGGTATTCAACAGTACAGAATAAGAACAATGAATTAAATAAAAGCACCCGGCCCCATGGGCCTATACGTCACCTTGACTATTCGTGTATTTTGCTGTGAGTGACGGTTTATTGGTCTTTAAGGCTAAATTTGTAATTAGTATACTCTAAATATAGAATAATCATATATTACCGAATGATGAACCAAAGCAGCAAATGGAAAACAAAGAAATCGATCACTTAGTCTAAATTATTATAGATAAAGCATCTCATCAGCAAATGCTCACTCTAGCCTAGAGCTAGTTGGATTTTTTTAAGGATAGGTCAATCAATAAAGTAATAATTTGAAATCCCGAACATTAACATGTCTTAATATGTTTAAAACGCAACTAAAATTATAATTCAGGCTGTATTATATACAGTGGGCGTTAAATAAACGAATTCGGTTCGGTTCGGTTCAATATGATACCAACCGAAGGCCATCTTTCATAATAACGTGCAAGACTTACTGATTAAAAATTCAAGGCGAAAAGCTGTACATGTTTCAAGATAAAGGTATCGTAAACACTTAATGTAGAAAAACAAAGCTCTAGCATTGATAATTACATCAAAGACCAAGGTCAAAGGTAGAGCACTGTCGTGTATTTGAGATAATAAAAATTCTTTAATTAAGAATGTATGATAAATTAAACCAAAGTTCCAGAATAAGAGTGCATGCTTAAGTTGATTCCGGGTGAAATGCTGTCTTTTTTACAACAATTTTGTTTCAATAACATAGTCATAGACTTAATTATTCAAAATTTAAGAAAGCAGGTAAAAATAATGTGCCTAAAATGATGCCAGATGTAAATTAATCCTTTCTTAACGGCATGTTTCAGACAGAGCAGCTGCAGCATTAATTATTATTTCAGTATCTAGACTGAACACGGTGCCAGATAAAAATGATTACGACTTGCTTTTGAAATTAGGCCAACATAGTTAATTATTCAAATTTCAGGAAGTTGGTCAGAGATCAAGGTCGATAAACAAATATCCTTCAACAATCATTTTGACCACGAATAATTCAAAATTTCAGAAAGTTGGTTAAGGTAAAAGCTAAAGGCCTAACTTGGTGAAAGATGAAAAAAAAAATCTGTTAACTTTAATTCGGATAATACAGGACCTGTTTTAATAATTTTCAATTAAGTAAGTATATCGAAAATTGAGCAGGATGCCAGATGATAATTTTGTCCTATAACTAACCATAAAAAATCAGTAAGTAGTTCAAATGTCAGGGCTTCACTTAACTCCAGATGAAGGCCAATCTCCTTTCAACGGTTATTTTTTGACACACTGCTGTCCTAGACAAAATTATTCAAAATTTCAGAAAGTACCCCAAAAGGTAATGGTCAAAGGCTTTACACGATACCAAACTTTTCTCGTCACTTTATTTCAGATGATTGGCTTCAACATTGATTATTTTCATCTAAATGTAAGCAGTGTCGCGGTCAAACCGTCAAGATCAAAGGCTGAACAGTATGCCTGAAAATCAATCAACTTTTACTTATGTATTTTAGATTAATCAATTGTAGAATCAATAATTCAAAATTCAGAGAGAAGGTCAAAGGGCAGGGTCTATGTTTTAAACTACATGGCAGATTTGTCAGAATTGATCATTGAGACGCCCTCTCAGAGATTAATTCAAGAAATTTAATCAGACGAAAAATATGGATGTTATGGGTGAACAAGACAGAAAAAAATAATACAAATAAAGCAACAGGAGAAATTAAAAAAAAAAAAAAAAAAAAAATCTCCCAAAAGCTTCTTGTTGGATGCCCATAGACAGATTTTTTTAGCTTAGACAATTACATGTACCTCGACATACACAGTTGTTTCTCGAGAACAGACGAATTTCTTTCGGAAGTAACAATAGGTGTAAGTTAGTAATAAGATTACACTCGGTAATCCGTAAAATGTCACGTCAAACTATGACGTCAAATTATTGCGCGGTTCTGTTGTTGTTACTGCTGCTGTTGCTAGTAGTGAGTTTGTGTGTGTGGTTTTTTTTTTTTTTAGTTTTTTTTTTCAATAATTTTTTCTCCGAATTTGTACGTTTCTAAGTGCTTAAATGCAAAATATGAGGAATTCTTTATCATTTTGTTTCACTTTTAACTCTTTAATTATCACCGCCTGCCTATGTGCTTATGTAATAGTCGGTGTAAATTTTGCAAATCTTTGTATTATTACTTTTCTTGACCTTCCATACAAAATTAAAGAGATTGATACATAAACATTGCGTGGCATTGAGCCTTTGTCATTAACTTCTTTGATTGTATTGGTTTAAACCTGAATTTTAACAACATCTATAGTTACATTGACTGCTAATGTATGTAACAATGGCTTTCTTTTATCATTTCTACTACCACTGCCAACAAAACAACTGCGAGTCACCAACTTCTCATTACAATAGACGTACTACTTGTTAATCGCCCCTTGGTGACTGGTGAGCGAAAATGAGACATCTAGCGAAGATTTTGTTTCAAATATCGGAGAGAGTGTAGCCCAAACCTGTGCTTATATTCAAGACCTCGGGATGAGGACATGGACTTTATTTGGATTCTTTAAACATCAATCGGGCTATAAAAATTCAAGCGATTTAGGGACATTATGGTCCTCTTGTTTACTTCTCTTTATAATTTTCCTCCGCTGTTCCCCTCTCTTCTTTTTACATCGCCACAAGTTCGCCTAAAAGCACATGCATGCAGAAATTGATACACCAAAGTGTTCCTACAATAAATAGATGTTAGTTTGAATAAACGAGGCTACTATCTTAAAGGTAGGTATCATGTTTTTCTCATGTCAAAGATTTTAATTATTTTTATTTTCTCTCATAAACTATTTGAAAACAATATGCCGAAAAGTAGTTTTGCAAAAATATGAGGTCGCTTATCAGAAAAAAGCAGGGTATTTCCCTAATAGCCTACGTAGGCTATTAATCTATTTTTAGATTAATCCGAGACAGTTACGAAGATTATAGGGCATTCACGTGGCGAGAATAACCGTTAGAACCTTGCATCTAGTTCAAATTACATCAAACCAACGTCATCGTTACATCATCAGGAGTAATGTTCGCTAGCCGGTCTGTAAAGATCAGTCCTTTCATGTGACATGATTTAGGACTTCGGCTGTTTCGCTAGAAAATTTGTTACCTTCATTTGACTGGGTCATATGCAAATGAGGTCATCCGATGTCGACAGCCGAATTCCGTGATATCTAAAAATAACCTGGAATTCCGCTGAACCTTTCCGATATAACCATAAAAAGCCACTTTAGGTCTATTAGATAACCACCTAGACAATACCTGACCTAACTTTAAGTATTAAGTGTTCGTTTGAGTCTATTTTTCGGCACTCGGTAATTTTTCTTATCTAGGTTTCAGAAACATCGATACCTCCCTTTAACACGCATAGAGAACGAAATATCAGCCAGAAAAGATGTTTTTCACACAAATTATTTCGTTTAAAACTCGAATTTAAATACCTGTGCAATTGATTTTTGTCAGGAATGTCCCTTGTGTGGATCTCTGTCAGGTTCCATCAAGGACTTGTGATCGGGGTTAAAACATGGGTTTTTCACAGATCGCGCTTATCATCGGCATAAAGAAATCTTAAAAAAAAAACCCAACACTTTCTCTGAAACTGCATAGTTGTCATGAATGGCTTTAATTGGAAATATTTCTATGGTAATTCTACCAAGATTCATACAAAAACTTTTGGGTGAACAACAGGTGTATTAAATGCGTTGTTTGTCAGTACCAGTGAAGCATATTTTGAAATGTTTAAAAACACTTCTACGAAGCAACCAATTGAACATAAGAGGATTTTTACATAATTAACTTTTGGTTGTATCTCTTTCGGATTAATTCAAGAAATTATGATTGGGTGAAAAATACGGGTGTTAAGGAGAAGGCTTATCAGCACTATTTAGACCATACAGTGAATTTTTTTTTCTTTTACTTTCTTCGATATCAGTTCCGTTTGTATAGTCCCCACCTAGTTAACTTCATGAGATTTGGATTGGTAGAGGAGTACTGAGCTTGAATAATGAAATAAAGAGTACACTTCTTCTCTGAACCTACAATTAAGATAGGAATGAGTTCAGAATGAAAAGGTAACTTTTTCTTTTCTCTCAATGTTTTCTACATTACATAGCTCTTAATTATTTTGAAACATCTGTAACCTTTTCTATTTTGAACGGGTCTAAAATTTGTCTTCATAATAATAAGTTCATGTTATGAAATATCGTCTGTGCGCGGGCGAAATTCTAAACTACAATCTTATTAAAGCTGTAGTTATGACATTTTGCTCGCACGTTGACGATATATTACATACTTGATAGTGGCAGTGAAGTCTGTTGATTAATTGCTGCTGCAATATCCAACTGCCCAAGGTGTATCTGCTTGTCCGAGGGGGAAAAAACCCGAGCCGTATTTGTAAGGCACGATAATTCCACAACACATGCCCACGATACCAGCGATTGATATTGACTCATAGCCGGAGGCGCTCAATGATCTTCGCCAAGACAGTTCGACTGGGATATCTAACGACGTTAACTTGTTTGTTAAATGTATGGAAAAGGACATTGAACAAACTCGTCGGTTAGACACCGGATTGTGGTAACTACATTGTTAAGCTGTAGATACGACTTTTAAGTCGCAAAACCGACACATATGCTTTGCATAAGTTGATGTTGAAACCTTCGATCTTAATAAATGCTTTGATCGGTCAGTGAGTTCTGATTCACAGCGATTACTAGTAAATTGCACAGCAGAATTTCCCTTAGGGACGCAAACTAATGAAACATTAACCGTTTTGTATTAAGTAAATTTATAACGAGAGTAAAGGTTTATTAATTACACACCTTTGTTTGCCAAGCAGGCGGACCAGCGAAGATATGATACAAAGTCAACTGACATAGTGGACTATATACATCTGTACAGGTATGTTGCATACCTTGACTCATTTTATATGTGTGACATTAGTGTCGTGTCTAATTACATTTAGGCGGCGGCTGAGTTAGAGGAGATTCGGGGTTTTTGTTTGAACCCCCCTCTGTAGTCTGGTTATTTCATACTCATGGGGGAATTCAATTTATGATCTTGCTCGAGCAACGACTTCTAAATAAAGTATTACGAAGTGTAGGTATTTTGCTACAAAGTAAAATCTTATTTTAGTCCTATGTTGTTGGAACTCATTAAGATCGTCTGAATGAGACGATTCTAATGAGTTCCAACAACACAGGATTAAGCGAGAATTCTGTAATAATTTATGTATGCAATCGAATCAACCATTTACATCCTTAGCAAAAAAGGTGTGCTATTTCTTAAGCGACCACTTTTTGTTCGTCCATTGTGTGGTCGCTTAAGTCCATATTTAGTGCATGTGATAGGAAAACGAACAACCCCCATTTGTAATTTTGAACGGTTTTAACGGAAACCCTGGATCCGCCATTGTTAAGGTTTGAGTTTGTTTTTTTTATTTTGTTTCACGCTGCTTTAGACAAAATATCAAAAATATATCTTATTCAAAGACATCCGATCGGCGGTTGCGTCGAGATTCAAACCCTGGGTTCGTAACATGTATCAACTATTTAATCTGGTGTCCAAACTAAACAAGGACACCTTGTATATAATGACCCGCAGCTTTATGTCTGGTATCGACAGATCTGTGGCATTTAGTATTTGTTTTGCCTGTTTGTCCACAAAATAACTTACAGTTCATACATCAAATACACATTCCATATGGCAATTATCCAAGTCCGAAATCAAGGTGGTTTGACAAAGTCATGGTTACTTTCAGGTCACACTTCAAGTTAAAAGATAAGATTGATACCTACGGTTACTGGTGATTGCGAATAAAAAATTTTTATGTATTATACGGAGTAAACCTCTAGTTTTATCGCGGTTTAGTTCAATTATTCTTGTAGCTATTTGAAACCCTATTTTTAGAATATATGTATTTTGCTATACCTGGTATCTGAAACAGTCAAAATGCATGTGTAGTGATTTCAAAGACCCCCCCCCCCCCCCGCCCCGTGCACTCACCGATAAAGAAGTTGTTTCGATAACAGATTTCTTTGATTATATGATAGGTGTACTTATATCAAGAACGTCCCCACACCCACAGTGCTTTCAGTGCTTTAATAAACAAATGTTCTTCTAAAATTTCGGTACGTACCCCAGTTCATCTTTATAATTAACTCGGTTGAAACTGCAAGGTTTTAAGATTCAGCGACCTTCTTCAAGCATTATGTCAACTCGAACCTTATTGAGTCTTCGATTAAAGCTAATATAGGCTGTTGTACTTGTCTATATTTAGTCCTTATCTCAAACGAGAGATAATTTATTATACTTACCACTTCACTTCTTTGTCCCTTCATGGTTTATCACGTTTGTATATGATAGGTATATATGGTGAACAAATACTGAAGTTATCGGGTAATTTAAAACAAAGAGTGGAAGGAATTTCGAGCTTTCAAACGTAAGTGAAACTATCTTACTTAAATCATTTTTTTCCTGAAAAGTTCATGTAGTATACATTGTATTTACATTTTTTAGACCAATAGATGTTTCACTCGCTTTTAGCGACATATTTTTAGGTTTGTGCTGAAAGAAGGCGCGAGTCAGAAATCACCTAAGTATATAGAGATATTGTTCTGCGATGTTGAGGGAGGATGGTAGATGGGACAGGAAAGGAAAAATATGTTCCCAAATGGCATCGTAATGTTATAGAAAATATTAAACAATAGCTTGATTCTTTGTATAATTATGTTTGCATTTAAGATAAGAACAAGAGCTTCACATAGCGTATACACTAGAAGGGGCTTATAGTTGAAAAATGAAAAAAAATGCAAATGAAATTACGGAAGGATTTGCGCACATAAAAAATTGCTAACGGACAGACAGACGAACTGATGACCGGTGCTGTAACATAATACGACCCTTCCTTCGTATAATAAACTGCACGGGTGAATTATTATCAAGATCATGATCTACAGTACCATCCTTATCACTATTTCAAGTGTAACCATGATTATTATCATCTTACGACGTATGCTGCTACTACTGTAATTATCATTATGCTTATCGTGATTTTCATCATTGGCATTGATTTCGAAATTCATTCTTTTTCCACTTTTGATATACCTTATATGTGCGGAAATTTAAAAAAGAAAAAAAAAATGAATTCGTTGCCAGAATAAACGATTCTTTAAGTTACATGTATATATTATCGTAGGCCAACTGTGTGTGTGTGTGTGTGGTTGTGTGTATGTGTGTGTGTGTGTGTGGGGGGGGGTGAAATGATTAGAATGCGGGGATTTGATAGACGTAGCTGTAATCGAAACTCTTTCGTTTGATTATTTGAATAAGATCGAAATACGATACGACCAAATTACAATGTAATTGGGCACTTCTCTCTACTGAAATGAAATAGTTCCTTTACTTGTTATAAAAACCATCATCATGAGCCGACCAAAATATCGTAACTGCAGCTTGTATAAGCTGCAGCTACGGTAACACACACACACACACAAAGAAAGAGAGAAAGAAAACTAAGAGAGGCTATTTTTATGTTGCTTATAATGTTGTGCTCAATTGGCGTTTTAAATATTAATAAAGGTAACGAATAGAACATCTTCATGTTTTCATTGAGGTTCACACCTTTTTACAATGTGATAAGGGTTTTCATTTCATACCGCAATGATAAGAAAGAACATTTTCTTCGTTTCCGCAATTAAAACATTCTTTTCATTTTACAAATTAATTATCGGTAGGTCTGGAGTGTAAAAGGGGGTCTTGATTGATACTATACGTTTATGGCAATTTTTCAAAATACAACATGTTAAATCATAATTACTATACAACCTGGAGCTTTTGGAGCTAGTGCGAACGTGTGATGGTTCCGTTCTTTATGAAGTATCTTTAACCCTTTCCCTTTTTTAAATTTTAGAGTGGTCCAAATTGAAAGAGATTGCAGACGACAATGAAAACTGGCTGCAGTTTGAAATTTAACTATCCTATATAATATTGTTTAATACCGAGTTTGTACTCGAAAGAGTTAAACCACCGGATTATATATGTGTGACATTCTAAATGGTTCAAAATTGGGTTTGTCTTTGTTAGTTGTCATGAATGAATAAACGTTGGTTGGTGATTGGTTAGAACTACGAAATAGACTAAAAAGCTTTTCAGTTGTTGGCTTACATCGTCATTATATATCTATGAATATGTAATGCTTCTAGATAACCGACGGAATCGCTGGAGAGTGGAGGGTAATCACGATGTTTGGATTAGAAACAAATGAAATATGGTAGCAAATGGTTTGGTTTCGTGCTGAAACCAGAATGTTCCTGGTATGCAGGAGGTATACACAAAGATCAGCCTGCACATATGTGCAGTCTGATCTTTGTCTATACCACCTGTTTGTCCCTTTTAATCGAGAGTTGTTTAAAATCATTTTTCCATGATAAAAATTAGCCCGCAATTGGTGCTTCTTGTGCTTTCATTCCTTTGATTTTAATGCAATGTTTGTGGAGTATTTTATTCAGCAAGAGATAAATATCAGCATATTTCAAACCCTTTTTATGACTTCGGTAGAGCAATGTATTTTTGATAAATCATCTTATTACTTTACTCTAAGAATTGTTTTAATTCCAAAGAGATTGCAACAAGTTCAACCAGACAATCATAAAACTGTCAATGAAAAGCAATGAAAAGCAAAGTCTGTAGTATACGCCCTGGTTTTGTAAATGTATAAATATACGACACCCAACTTCGTATAACATTGAAAAACTTAATCAAACTGACATAGAGCGTTAACTGACATGTAGTCTGAGGTCGTAAGACAACTTTGAAAAATGAAAATTAGAAACGAAAAAACTTGATATACGTAAACAGCAAATACTCATTAGTCATTTCTAAACATTGTCGCGTTTTCTCGACTCGTGTTTTAAATATTAACCCTTTCTTGTTTTGCAAAATGTTAGACCTGTTCAAATTCAAAGGTTTTGCAGCCGAACATCTAAAGTGGATTTAATCTGAAAGATAACATTCAGTAGGGTAGAAAATATTGTTGAAAAAAGAAGAAATTGTCATAGTATTTCCAACCAGAATGAAAAAAACTCAAGAACTGCGTCATCTTAAAACAGCCGTCTGCAACTGCTTTCATTTTGATCCAGTCTAAAATTATGTCCTCTGGGAATGGGTTAAAAAAAGAAAGGAAAAAAGCAGCACTGGTAACAAAAAGAAATCGTTGTTGAAGGAAACTATCGAGATTGAACTGCCGTTGGGGCATCTTTGTAGATTTGAAGGTCACGTTCATTTTAGGTAGAAGAAGTGAAGACACATATGAATTTTGAAATTTGTACTAGTGTAGACGTAGAGTTATGAAAACTAATAAATCAGAAACTCGGTCATTTTTTTTTTCGCATTTGAGCTATCCATTGTACTTCGGGTACCTCATTTTATTGGAGAAATTCTCAGAACGAGATTGATAGGGATGATACAATTTTAATTAGGATAAATGTTGACGACGTAATAATGTAGGCAATCACATTCTGATACACCTGTCAAAATATTCGTCTGTCATGTTATGTCAGATACTTTGTAGACGTTTCAGATGACCCCTTTTCGAGCGACTGTTCACAAGTGAGGGGTCACTGGCCACGCCCACTGACTCCGTTGGTCACGTCCACTGACTCCGACAGGAGGATCCTCTTCGTTAGTAAACGACGTTATTAAGCAAAAATATGGCCAGTTCAAATTTGACAAAAATCAAAGATGGTTGGTTGGTGACCTAAACTCCACGACTACAGCTAATTCAAGCTGTAGTTACGACTTTTAACACGCCATACTAACGCAATGTATAATGTAAATGTCGGTCCATGGCGGAGTTCAAAGTTCACTTTTTGTCAAAACGAATGATTTGATTGGTCGGTTGATTCTTTTATTGACAGTCACCATCCGTCAATTGTACAGACACACCTCACCCATTCATAAGTAGCCTTCAAGAAAATTTGTCAATTATCGATTGGGAATCAATACCTAGTGATTACAGCTTTATTCAAGCTACAGTTACAAATTTTGTCAGTGTCTCTCTATCAAATAAGCCAGTCCGCAATATTTCAAAAGTTCTTCGACGCAATTGAACAGATAAATGAAATGGATTTCTAAATAATTGAACGCAGTCACGTTTGTTTTTCTCCAGAGGAAATGGTATAAACGAACGCCAAATGTCCTATTAAGGTCTTCTTACTGAACCTCAGACCCCATTTGTAACAAGATGTCATCTTAAGCTATAAATGTACAAATGTATGTTTTGGAGAGACATTTACAAGCTACCAAATAGTGCAGGTATTAGTACGTTTGCATATTTTGACATTTGAACCCTCAAACATTAAATGAATGGATTTTAGAAAATCTGTCTCTCTGGTTTCTCTCCCTCTCTGCGTATCTTTCTCTGTCTCGCTCAGTCTGCCTAAGTCTCTGCGTACCCATCTCTCTGTGCCTCCCTGTCTCTGTCCATCCCGCTGTTTATTTCAGGTTATTTGGTTTTTGAAGACGTAAATGCGAAAAACAATCAGAGAACAAGAAACAGTACATCTACCTGATATCAGAAAGAGATTTATTGACCAGATCAGGAAGTGTCATCACAATCAATAGATAATGTAATACCTCGTGCAAGTGGAGTTATCAATAAACCTGTTTCGACTGATAAAGAATGGAGTGCTGCCAAAATTGTGGGAGGGTGGTTCTTGTTCTGATCAATGGATTGTTTTCTGTAAGTGCCTTTTTTTATTTTACACGAAATAACCTTTAAATAAATCAAGCATTGCTTCATTAATCTGGGAAAATATTTCATATTGATGAAAAGTATTCCAAATAATTTGCGTGGATTTATTTTCACAAACCACCATATAATACAAACATGTTATATTCGGTTTGTGGCCAGAAATGGTCCTAAAGGTCAAAATTTCAATTTCTAATACACGACCATGTTCTTCATTTCTAACTATCTTAAATGTCTCGTTTGCCTTACAATACCAAAATCCAAAGCTAGTAAACATCGGATTCGTATTAATTAAGAATACAATTGGAAGGTGAACAACCGTTCTTATAAAAATATGGTAATTGTTCGCTATCTTCCCTTTGATAAGAAGTTTTTGTTTTGTTATTTTTGAAAGAAGTAATAATGAGTTTTTATTGTACTTGTCATTTAAAGGATAACCTTAAAGGTGTCGATGCTTGTTCGTTTCCGAACTATTCCGAAAAATATGTTGGAAAAGCAGAAATACCTGTTCACAATCAATCTCCCCTGTTCATCTATCTCGAAAAATATTCGTTAGATAAAACGAATTGTAATAGCAACTGCCATCCAAATACCACAACTAAATTGCTTAATCCTCCCGCAAATTAAACTTACATTAACCCAGGAGTTGCTGTTGTCGAAAAAAAAAAAAAACAAACAAAAAAAAAAAAACACAAAATAACAACAACAACAAAAAAAACCCTAACCAACCAACCAAAAACAAAAATAAGGCCTTTGTTGCAAGCAGCCTTTCCCTTTAAAAGAATGTTTTATAAGCTATTTGTGTTAAATCATGTAATATTTACAAATGGCTTTTTTTTTTATCTCTGCCGATTTCCTGGAGGATGCTCCAAAATGCATGTATATAGTTAAGACTGGACGGTTTATTACAGAAATGAGAAAGTACGGTACTGTATGGCTGACCTAACCGATCGGAACCATACATTTCCTTTTGTAGATGCAATTTTTTAGGGACAAGGGTTTGGGGTAAGCTCCCTACCCCCTTATATAATTTTAGCAAATATGGTAATTGAAATATTTTGTTCTGAAAAGTCATCTAGTTAAATATGTCAATGTCTTTGATTTAGCCCCTTAGGCACCCAGATTATAAGCAAATGAAACGGAGCTATCATGTACGTAAGTGTCAATTCGGTACCAGATAGAAAATGTTGTTAATTTCTTATTTTGTAAGAATTTTTCAGCCAAAAACAGTTGCACACCTGCATTAAGATAGTAGGTTTTTCAATCATATGTAAATGGCAAACGTTGCCTTAATACATATAGTTTATTTTTGAGTTTTCACTTCTTTTGTCGAATAAATTTTCTTAAACAGTATATCATTTTTAATTTTTTTGATAAAGATGAAGATGAATATTTTTACGCTCTGGAAACTAAAATAAGGTTTCTTCTTATGTTGAATGCAGTTTTTAAGAAAATGTTTTCCTTGATTTTTATCGTGTGAATTAGTTGAATGGGATTTTTTTCTGTTCTCCGTTTTGTTTGAAACATTTATACATAGTTTCAGTAATTTTACTCATAATTTAAATTTCATAGTCCATTTTATGCCAAAATGCAAGAAAAAATAAAATTCTAAATAAAAAAAAAAAAAAAAAAATGCAATCTTGGCCGAAATGCATGGAAAGCCATATTGATTTTTTCAGCATATTATGTCCTTTTGCATACTCTTAACTTTGAACTAATATCTTTAAGATTGCATAAAGTCGCCATCTTATGTATAATGTCATTTTTTCTAGTTATGTATGCTTATTTGGAATTGAACGACTTCATACTGCTAACAAGCCTCAAAACTCGCGATAATGTTCAATTCGAGATAATTCCAACTGTCATTTACTGTATGTTTTTATTTTGGTGAAGAAGAGAATGGATTAAACTGAAACGAAAAACTTTGCCAAACTACTGTTTGAATCTTCTTCAGCGCGAAGCGGATTCATACAGAAGCGTCATTAGGGTTTTCGGTCCGTGAAGTGGATTAATACAGAAGTGTGATGAGGTGTTTCGTTCCGCGAAGCAGATTCATACAGAAGTGTGATTAGGTTTTTCGTTCCATAACTCCAAACCAAACAATATGATATTCTCTTCATCTCTCAGATTGTATGTATGTTTAACCCCCCTTTTTCGCCTAGATTATTGGAATCATTTTACTGACAGTCAGCTGCATTGTGCGGTTCGGCACAGACATTACAGATGTGTATCTTCAAGACGCTTATAATGCTTTCACGAAAGCGCTGGAAGAGGCCGGGGTTAATTCGGACATTTCCGATTTGAATATCGGTGACCTCATCGGTGATGCAACGATAGCCTTTATAGTGATTGGTGTTTTCTTCTTCCTGTTGGGAATTATGGGATGTATAGGGGCGTGTTGTAAAGTGAGATTCCTGCTCGTTGTGGTGAGTTTTAGGTCGACATGAGATATACATAGCGGCTTGTATCATTAATATAATGATAATTAACAGATCGCCGCTGTGAAAAATCGATTGCCCTATCGGATCATTATTTTACACTGAGAGTGCTGTTGACCTCCAACATTTATGCTAAATATCTTTTATTATTGGTGACTGAAACATCGTAACTACCTATTTACGAAGTTTAGGTCTCCCACCAACGGTTTCTATCTGTTGTATGTGCCTGTTTATGTATTAGCCCATTCCCACACTAAGACGCTTCTGACACCCCGAAAAATTGGGAAAACGTTTAGAAAAATGAAGAAATTGCTTTTCCCAAAATGTTTTCTACCTAGAAAGTTTAAAAAAATCTAAAATTCCATTATCTTTAAATTGTCGTCTGCAACTCCTTTCAATTTGGACCAGTCTAGAATTTTGTCTTCTTGTAATGTGTTAAGTAAACTAAAGTCGCTTGATGCTTCTGTCGGGGCTCAGTGGCTAATGATACGTCAATTTAAAGTTGAAAGATACTTATACTAAACCTGCGGTCAGGATGGCGGTGCGATCTCTAGAGCTTTAAAATGTTTTAAGGCAAATCAAATCAAATATCAAGAAGAATGCGCCCGAAATATTCTCGTCATCTGGAACACAACTCGGGTAAAACACAACTTGTTACTCTTAAAATACGTACGACAGCAATTTTGAAATATCTAATATGAAAGAGGTTAGGGATGAAAAAAGTAAGGTGAATGACAAACCCTTGATTGAAAAATTATACACCTGATGATTCGAAACATTTTTAAAAAAGAAGAAATTGCTTGTAACAAGCGATTTTTCCTTTTGTTACAATAGTATGGAATCTTATTTAAATACCGATGGTTTCGAAATATATGTTTTGTTGATATTAACCGACCCAAAATGACTACCGCCTGTTGTAAAATATATTGCTCAAAATTTTATAAGCATCGCTTTTCAGATTCCAATTATTTATTATCCAATCTCCTCCGAGCAGAGTTGTACACTCATAAATGGGGAATGAATGGGGTGCAATAGAATAGATTTTAAACGTTGGAATGTTTGCATCCTTTCTGAAAAAGTTTTCATTTCATAATAGGTTTGTGCCTAAAAAGAAATGTTGACAAATTATTGAAGCGGGACAACAACTGAAATTTGGTAGTGAACAATAATTACGGATAAACACATATGAGTGGACAATGCTATTGAAAAAATAAAGATGTTTGTGCCTTAATTTCGCTGCGACATTACATGTTGTTTAAAGCACTAAGATGCTTGCAAAATTAGACTTAAGTTGGTTTGTTCATTTTTACCTGCTGCAGTCTAGATGTTGGACTCAGTGGAATTTTCTAAACGTGTTCAGCCGATCTAAATTTTTAGGACTTTACTAGAGAGTCAATTGGCGGATAGTGTCTGACAATAAAACAAATAAATCGACCAAATAAAATCAATCATTTAGACCGGAAGTGAACCTTACACTCAAACATTGGCCGATATTTGTGTTGGTTTGGTGAATAAAAAGTCGTAGTTACGACGTTCAGATCGTCAACCAACCATATTACTTTTTATTTACATATTACTTGCTATAAAGTTAACAAAATAACGCCGTTTGATATCTAAGATAAAGTCCTGTCGGGGCTACTTGGGCGGGGCCAGTGATCCGTCAATTTTCTGTGAAAATGCCGTCTGTAAGTACTCGTCGGTGACCCTTTCCATGCTTAACCAGTCGAAAAATACTACTAGCGTACAACGACCTACTCGTATGAAGCTAATCAGAGACAGTCTTCTTAAACCTGACATGGCGGCTAGATGACCACCAAATCTCACTCCTTTAACGCAAACCATTTCCTGACAATGGAAGTATGTTCCCGTCAGATAGACGTCTAATTACTGGACACCATTTTTTGTTCAGTAGGGTATCCAGATATTTCATGATCTACGCTAGCGTAGTACCGTTTTATGTAGAGACCAACAAAAAGATGTTTCCCATCTGTTTCCATAGCCGGAATTTGATGAAAAAAAGATCCACCCAAACAGGGAAAGGCTTACCCATGAGTACAAGCAGACTGCAAAAAGAATGAAATGTGCAGATATGTTCGCAGACCTTATTTCATTTTAACTTTTCTAGGACTTCAATATCTGTCCATCCGGTCTAGCCGAGCTGCAATACGCACTACTGGACCTGTCTAATAAATCTCATAATGGATGCGATTTAAGGCGTGTTCGCGGTCTGAAAAGAAGACCCCCCCAAGAGTAATCCACTAGAACGACCAATACACACAATACAAGGAAATCAAGGCACCTTGTAAAACAGATTATTTCACTACCATTTCCTTTGTCCCTAATTATTGCCCCTACCAAGTTGAGCCGCTGCTCAAGTGTAAATAGTTTGTCAACTCTTTCGGCATCTAAATAAACACATTTCTAAATTGTCTAAGGTCTTGGGTCTTAGCTCAGTTGGTAGAGCACTTGACTTTTTTAAACCTCAAGATCACGGGTTCTCGCCATATGCTGACCAAACTAACAAACTAATCGTCTTTCGGGTGAGACATTAAACCGAGGTCTCGTCTGACGGTGCTATGCATCGTGCAAGTCAAAGAACCAGGCGGAGCTCTCAGCAGTTTCGTCCTGTATCCTTGCACTATCCACCTTAGCTACTATTCGTTTTTTGGGGGCGTCGCTCATATGGGCAGTTTTATGGAAGCGACGATAAATAAACGGAATTACACAACAGCAGTTATTCTTAAATTTCAATCTCAGACAAGGAAAATGCATAATCTTAAAGTTAATTCTTATCAAAGTTTAAGTAGTATAGTTCTATAATATAAACTCGGTATATTACTGATATCCTATCAGAGCACCAGAGATAAATGTGCATGTATTTTCCGTTTCAGTATATGATAATATTGATGACCATATTTGTGGCTGAAGTCATATTCGTTATCTTGTTGTTTACGATTAGATCAAAGGTAAGTAGAGCCAAGCCCTTTACATTATAACATTTTACATCCTTGCCTATCAGGTTATTTGAGAATCAAATGGTTGTGTTTGGTGAAATCAAATACACTTTGATTTCCGAATTTGTTAACAAATTGCACTGTGTTTGTGCGTGTGTGTGTGTTGGCATAAAGGGCTACTACATAGTAGACAAGGTTCCACAGTGACTATATTTAACCAATTATCAGACGACTGCATTTTAGAAAGGTCTAACTTGAAAGACATTGCACATGGCATTTTTAGTTTATAAATTTTCATTTATTTCTTTTGTCTTTTGGTGTGTAAAACATAGTCGAAAGAAAGTAAGTTAATTGCTGGAAACAAGAAATTTCTTCATTTTTAAATGCTTTCCCGGAAATTCTGTAACCCGAATTAGAAAATGGTCGCAAAGAAACGTTGTCGATTTAACAATATGCACACACACCTGAATTCTAAAAAAAAAAAAAAAAAAAAAAAAAAAAAAAAACACCACCATTACCACCACCACCAACAACAACAAACAACAAACAAACAAATCACAACAAGAACAACAACAAACCGGTTGGAAAAAATGGGAAACTGCTGTGAAAACGTTTCATAAGGTTTTCCGTTGTTCTGCAAAGATTTTACCGCGCTAAACCATCGTTGCCTTATCGTGGCCACGTTAGTCTGTTTTGATCTTACATGATGTTAAATGTTGTAGAATGTTGTATTAATGTGAACTCGCTTCAATATTCATGTTATCAATCGTTCCTTTTCATTGCAGATTAAACGAAATGCATTTTGTAGTCGTTAAATAGTCAACTAAGCATTACCGCATTTAATAATGATTCACGAGCTTTATTTGAAAATTAGATGTTGGACCAGATTCCTATGTGAATTAACCCTTGCCGAACCCTGGATATTCCTGCTTTGGCAGGAAGTATAGACATATGTGCAATCTGTTCTCAGCCTACACCGCCTGCATGTCCCTTTTAAACCAGAAATGTTTGTAAGATAAAATTTCAGAAGAAATATCTATAATTGGTGCTTCCAGTGCTTTCAGCACATTGATTAGAACTTTACATATGCTTTCATTTCAATAAAACAACCAACAGATGTGAGTCTGACTCCACTGTAATAACTGGTTTTAGTTTCATCTATCAAAAACGGGCGTTCTAATTGGTCGAAAAAATATTCATACCTCCATGAACAAATATTCACAAGTTTCAGTGGTCCATACCTCCATGAAAACAAAAATATTCTCTTCATCTCTTAAATGATCACCAAATACGTTCCATCCATATCTGCTTGGATCTTTAAACTATACCTTATAAGTTTTCAGATTGAATGGACTTGGCACACAAAAACTTCGATGAAAATCTTAGTCATTCTTCATGTGCTGTACTCGATGCAGTCTGTTCTCGTGTGATTACGTCCTTGGGAGAGCAAAATGTCGTTAATGCAGCTTATTCAATCTGTATAAGAAATTACGACATTCTGCTCTACCTACGACGATAAGTTATATCATAAGTATTTTGTTCTTCAGGTAGACGGTTGGTTACAGAACCCGGTTGTTGACGAACTCAAATCCTCCTACACAGGAATGAATGGTACAGACGCGTTTACACTGGCAATGAATTTTGTTATGAATGAGGTAACGCTATCCAAAAGTTCTTACTCTATAACTAAAATTCATATGCTCGTCCTGTCAGGTCAAAAGTATCGGTGAAGGTTTATGTATACATGGGAAAATGCGGTATAATTTGAAAAAATATAATTGAAAAGTTTTAGTCGCCAAACCAACAAAAATGTTTAACATAAATGTTGGAGATTAAAGTTCACCTCAGGTCTATAAGAATGATTTGATTGGTCACACGATTTTCGATTGACATCGGCGATCATTCAATTTGAATAAAAATTGAATTACAAAATACTAATTGAGTTCAATTAAGAGTCAATATTCCAAACTTTCTGCTCTTTCATTTCTTTCAGTTTGAATGTTGTGGGGTGGTAAATTACACAGAATTTAATAGTGCCGTCAAATGGACCGCCAGAAATACTTCAAAAGTACCTGCAATTTGCTGTAAAAACGTTACTGACGTCAACTGTCCGAAAACCCCAACTCATCAAAATTCAAACATAGATACGGTAAGTTGTTTTTATCGAGTAAACTGATACATACGCATGTAGACTTTAAATTAACAAGGAGGACAAATGGGCTGCTTAATCATGTTACAAGCACTAGAACATGCTTTGAATTCGTTACTCAATTCAAGTCTGTATAACTCTTACATCGATACAGTGAATAAGCTGTAGTTACGACGTTTAAGTCACCAAACCAACAAAAAAAGGTGAACAAAAACGGCAGCCGAGTTCAAAACTCAATTCTGGTCTAAATGAATGATTTCAATGGCCGACCGTTTATTTGATTGACCATCGCGATAAGTAGATTAATAAGTATTCTTAGTTTAAAGCTATACATGCCCGTGTAATATATTATTTACAAACATAACTATGAGTTCTTGTCGTCATGTTTATCATCTATTGTCCTATATGAATATATGTTATACTATTGTCCTATATGAATATATGTTATACTATTGTCCTATATGAATATATGTTATACTTTGAACTGCTTCTCGTATATTTTGTGGCTTTCAACAGGATCAAATGTTAACCCATTTCTAGACGTTAAATTCAAGACTCTGATGAACATGAATGTTAAATTCTTGAAATTTCAGTAACTGTCAAATTATCGCAGGCAACTTCTTTGAATTAGGACCAGTCTATAATATTATTTGTCTGGTAATGAGTCAATGGTAATAGCAGTCAACCAAAGTTTAAGGAACTTGCAGACGACATTTTAAGGTTGGTGTCATTTAAGAATCTCTGTCATTTGGGAAGGAAAACATTGTGGGTAATGGAAAAATTGCTTGTAACAAGCAATTTCTTCATTTTCAACAATGCTTTACAAAGCCCTTTCTTTTTTAAGGGCACCAAAAAGCGCCATTGTGTGGGAAGGGGTTAGTTAATCAACATCAAACACTGCACACAAGTATCAAATTATGTTAGTTGACCAGAAACACAAAACAAAAAGCAAACCGGCGGTTGGCGATTAAAACCTTAAAACTCTGCTTGTATAAGCTGTAGGCTGTAGTTATAGCTGTTTTAATTGCTAAACCAACAAAAATGCTTGGCATACATGTTGGAGTGTACCATTCACTTCCGGAATAAACGAATGATTTGATTGGTCAAAAGATTTTTGTTTACTGCGGTGTTCCGTCATTTACGTTACGATTTCTCACGAAATTCCGCTTGACGGCTTTATTTTGCGTACAACAGATATGCAGAAAAATAAAATGCAGCCTGCTCAGATCCAAGAATAGACTAACTTTAGATTTCTTACAATTCTGTGTATCTAAATATTTGTGTTTGATAATAGTTTATGTTGTTTAAATCTTAGAATTAGTTATTACAACTGTCTGTGCTCTAGTATTATTTGAAGGTGTAAGCAGATTACGTGTATGAGCCGGAAGAAATGTCACAAACAACCAGCATAACAAGATCGGCAGGAAAAGGAAATGGACTTTGTTTCAGTTTTCAGTAGACAGTCGGACATACGTCAATCGGGAACAATATATCCCCGATGTTTCGGGCACAAATGTGAATTGGGTTTCTACAACTTGACGCTTTCATTACAGGGATGTTACGACGCAATGACAAAATGGCTGACAGACAATAATGCAATCTTAATCGGTGTGCCTGCAGGAGTAGCAGCCGTTCAGGTATTACTTTTTAATCACATACATATAATTTTATTGTTAGTTTCGTCTAACAAAAACGAGCATTTTGATTGGCCGAAAAAATATTCATATCTCCGTGAACACAATTTTGAGCACGCAACTAATTTGTATGCTTGCACACAAAATAGTTCCATATAAATGTATCTAAATTTGTAAAATATTTGCTGTTTTTCGCTCAATACCATTAAATTATAAGAATGAAGATAACAGGTTTTTTTTGTTTTCATGGTGGTATGAAACGAAAAACCTGATCACACTTATGTATGAATCCGTTTCGTGCAAGATTTTTTGTTTCACACCTCCATGAAAACAAAAAAATATTCTCTTCGTCTCTTAAAAAAATTCAATGTTACGCTTTTTACATAAGGGTTCGGCAATCTTTGTTAAAGTTTTAAACGCTTTAGTCTGCTTTGATTTGACCTTCCCATACCAATTACTTATCTACACGCACAGATTCAATAGCTTGGGACAAATCTAATTTCTTATCAAAGATACTGCAAATAATGTTTCACATAAGAGAAAGGTGCCCGCCGTGCTGGGTAAATAAATATTCAAATCCATACAAAATGAGGCCCCTCTACATTATGTCAAAATTTTAACTTATCAAGTCGGCTGTTTTTTTTTCACATTTTAAAAAACAACGATATAAATTATAGAACGCATATGTCTATATATGACCTAAACAAAGGTGCACATTAAAACTATGTGGTCGGTAGGGCATATTTCTCCCCTTCTTCTTTTATAGTAAATTGAATTATCGGTTACAAATTAAATCGTCTTTATGCTCCCTTAAAATATTTCAGGGGAGCATATAGTCGCCATGCTGTGTATACGTGCACCAATCCGTACGTCCGTCCGAAGATATTTCTCCGCAACCCCTGGACCAATTTGCACGAATCTTTATATATTAACTCATTGAAATATTTTTCAGGAACCCCTTTCTCGTTTGATTAACTGTTCAGAATTTATTGAATTTCGATATTTAACTTTATGATAAAAAGCCACAAACCATGCAGTTTTTAAGTATTTGAAAAACAATATGTTATGGGAAAATGGGCCCAAATTTAATATAGCATTATACTTTTTTCTGTCAGTCAATCTGGAGCTATTTCTCTACAACCGATGTACCAAGTTTCATTAAAATTTCAATTATGGAATCCTATAGACAATTTACAGATATCTAAATCACTGTTTCTGAATTAGATGTTGCATCATGGAAAAGGGTGACTCAATGTAGATGTTTTTTGGATATTCAACAATATAGGATTCGTTATGAAAACTAACATCGCATGGTCAGTGTCTTTCATTGTGTCCAAGAGATTCTACCACAGCTTGACTACACGAAAAGTACTTTGATGGTATACATGTTCATTACCGTTCCTCGAAGAACAAAGCCGCCGTCATAGCGAAGTTGGTAGCGCGTCGGACTGTCATTCTAGTGGTCCCGGGTTCGATCCCCGACGGCGGTACTCATCCTTTCCGACTATTTGTCTCTCAACAATGGGCCGATAATCGTAGACCTATGTGGGATAGCAGCTGGAGGCTAGAAAAAGATGTAATGGTAGTACTGGTGTCAGAAATACCAGGAATCCATTGTTAGGTGCTCCAGCCGCCGCGACATAACTGAAAGATTGTTGAAAGCGGCGTAAAATCCCATTCAAACTAACAAATCCTCTATGAACACTGCCATAGTCATAGAGTTTAAATTTGAAGCCCAGAGGCGTTTTCAAAATCACACCGGTTTCGCTGCCCCGACTGTACCTGCATCCACCCACTGACGAGATTTATTGTGCCATAGGGCCGGAGAAAAGTTCGATCCTAGAATTGGGTCAAATGCATATACACAAAGAGCAGGTTGGGTTTGGACCTTGCTCCGCCCCTATGGTTCCGATTGAGCTCAAACTTGGTACACAAGTTTGTTCGGTCATTTAGTGTACACGATCTATTTATAGGGATACTATTTGTATGTCATTTACATTAATTGTGTCGCAGGAAAAGGTGATTAATATGTTGTCGCCCTTTTTAATGATCAATTGTGATTTTATCTGATGTCCTCCAAATAATTGGTAAAATTTAATCAGCAAACGCTTCTGACCGTATACCATGTTTATGGAAAAAAAGAGCTTTTGGAAAAGGGGACGTATTGAAATATTGTTACGTTTGTCAAGCTACATAAGTTTTATAACATGCACTTGTTCGGGGAGTATAACCCGTCTCTGACAGCTCTTTGTGTTTTTTCCAGCTTGTTCTTATCATATTTTCAATCGTGATATGCTGTAAATCTCATACTGATGACGATGACGATGACGATTATGATGGTAAAAGTAGCGGAAGTGATGACATTCCCATTCAACCATACCGAGAGTCAAGAGAGGCTAGTGGCCACAGAAATATGTACTACCAGGAATCCCCACCCACTAACCGTCAAAATGGGCGTGGCGAGGCGTATGATGGGTACGGAAAACATGCAAGTGACCGATACCAACCGGAGCCGTATAGAGGCAGAACGGACTATTACAGGGGCCCGCCAGAGGGGTATCGGGCCGATAACAGATACCAAGATCCTTACCAACAGGGCTATCGATAATTTAACGGATCGCCGCCGAAAATAAGAAAAATCGATCGACATATCAAATCATCCATTTAGACCGGAGGCGAACTTTGAACTTTATATGAGCATTTTTGTTAGTTTGGCGACTTAAACGTCGTTTCTTCAGTTCACCCAGCTGTAGTTTCGGCGCTTAGGTCGCTAACCAACAATTTTACTTTTTTTCGGTCAAAGCTACTGAACATACATATTTTCAAAATAACGTCGTTCAATATCCAAGTCAAACTTTCTCAGTCGGTAGTAATGGTCAGCGATCCGTCAATTGCATTAAACGCGAAACTTCATCCCCCCCCCCCAAAAGAATCGTTTCGGAATTGTGAAAAGTATGTACCCAAACTGCGTGTAGTGTGCAATCTTATCTGGATGGAAACTATTCATTTTGGACTGGGTTCCTGAATATAGAATGACTATTCTTTCTTACAGTATATTCACTTTGAAATATCAACTTATATCGACCTCTACTGGACCTGATATGTTTTCCAGTTATTTCCAGTAAGCTAATACCCAAAATGGTCTTGTTCTGTTAGAGTTTTCCGACATTCACAGACTTTGAATTATCGCCTATACCCTCTTTCAATTCAAGCCCGTCTAAACACTGTCTTCTTTGGTTGTCAAAGACGGCTAATTGCTGATGAGTACGTCAGTCTTTAACAGCCAAAGTAACTAACATGACCCTTTTTTTTCTTTCTGAACAGTCTTTCTTAACATTAACTTGATCTAGTCTATTTCAAAGTTTCACTTTATACTATTGACGCATCGGATCTCTATGTAAAAATCGATTGACCAATTAGATCATAGAAGTGAAGTTTGAAATCCTACATTTACATTAAGCATTTTTGTTGGTTTGGTGACTTAAACGCTATTACTACAGCATATTTAAGCTGTAGTTACTAGGGTTAGGTCGTTTTGTGTTTTATGTCATTTGCTCTATATTTTGTAAACGAGCTCCGTTTAATATCTCAGGCAAACTGCCATATCGGAGGTCGTTTGGCGTGAAAAGCGATCCGACAAGTCCATGGGTCTCATTATATGTTAAAGAAAAATGCGAAACATAGTTGACGGCGGCGAGCCACTGCACGCACAGAAGCCTGGTCTACCCATTAATTCAATAATGACACGATTTAAAATGACGGAACCTACAACAACACATAAATGACCCCTCCGGCGAAAAAGAGCTCTCCGGCAAATCAGATAAGCATCGATTCAGTCTTTTGTCAGACTTTTTCGACTACGCAGACTGGAAAGGGTACAAACTTTTCACTCTAGGTAGATTTTCTAATTCTATAATTGTCTTTATACCTTAGTGCATGATTGTGAGTTGACCTCTGCTTGATCTATTCTTTTTTTCTAAAATACGGAAATCTTTTTTTACTTGACAGGCCACGTTTAATAATTGTCACTGAAATGCTACTTTTCACAATGATTTACGTGCTCGCCTAGAAAATTTTAATTCTGAAAAAATATATAGGGTTGTGTGTTCACTGTGTTGTTGTCGGACACAAATTGTCAGTTGGTGAGCACAATGTGGTAACTACAGTTTTTAAAGCTGTAGTCACGACGTTTTACTAGCCCACCGACGTTAAAAGCTGTTATGACATTTTGCTCTCTCACCGACGAAATGCTGATGGGAGTGTCGTAGAAGTTTTAGATTACGCAGAATCGTTACTTATTGTAGACTGGTGATCTTGTTCTATCTACGCTGTTCTCCGATATTGTGAGATTAGGACAGGTTCGTCAATCAATACTTAACCCTTTCCTGTTTTCAAATCTTAGACCTGTCCTAATTCAAAGCTTTGCAGACGAGAATTTATGCTGAATTTATTTGGAAAAAAATATATCTGTAGGGAAGAGAAAATTGTAGGAAAAGAAGAAATTGCTTGCTATAAGCAATTTCTTCTTTCTACCAAATGTTTTCTCAAGTATAAAACACAGGGACGTAAAAACCAGGGCTTAAACAGGAAAGGGTTAAGTGATAAATCACTGGATTTCGTCCTCAGTTTTCAAGGTGAATACATAAGATTTTCATTAAGAATTTGCAAGAAGACGCTATTATCGTTTTTTTTGTTTGCTTCCTCACTAGAAAAGCATGCGTTTTGGATTTTGTTAAGTAGATGTCTTTAAATTATGGTATGCTATAAATTAGGGCTGAGGGAATCGAAGCCCTTTAATTTTCATTAAAACAGATTTTTTTCAGATATAAAACTTAAAGCTTTCCCAACTAAAACATGCTTCATTCTCACTATCCGTGAAAAAATAGAAAATAGAAGAAATGAAGGGAAAAAATCCACAAAAATTCTTTGTTCAAAATTTGATGCAAGACACATGTAAAGTGTGTCAGCATTGCCGATTCAACCAACCTTTTCATACCGACCTTAACTGACCAATCGCGATTGTCAATCAAGTATTCAGTCAACCAATTAAATCGTTAATTTTGAGCAGTAGTGAGTTTTGAACTTCAACATTGGTCGCCATTTTTGTCAATTTTTTTAGCTCTTGTGATTAGTTATTGTGATCACCTTTTGTCCGGCGTCCATCTGTCGTGCATCGTGCGTCGTCAGTCGTCCGTCAACAATTTCTTTAAACGACATCTCATCCCAAACCACTGGGCAAACTTAAGCCAAATTTGGCAGAAATTTTCCTTAGATGGTCTCCTTCAACAAAAGCTAAAAGAATTGAAATCCGTAATAAACTCTGGTTTCCATGGCAACAAAAGTGAAATTGTAAAATAATCTTTAAAAATCTTCTCCTCCTGACCAAGGAGGTGTAGAGCCTTGATATTTTGAATGAGGCATAAGTATATTGACCTCTTTCAAAATAAATAAAATCGTGATCCTCGGGTCCATAGGGGCGGAGACCCAGGGGGGTTGGGTTTTTAAAGAAGTAAAGAACGATTTTAAAATGAAAACTCCTCAAAAATCACTTGGCCAACTTGAACCAAATTTGGCTGAAATGTTCCTTATGTGGTCCCATTTAAAATGCTGAAAGAATTGAAAGCCGTGAAAATATCTGGTAACCTTGGCAACAAAATTGAAATTTTAAAATAATCTTGAAGAAACTTCTCCTCCTGACCCAGAAGGCGAAGAGCCTTTATATATTGCATGAAGCATCAGTATATTGACCTCTTTTTAAAATCATGATCCTTGGGTCCCCAGGGGGTGGGGTTTACAAATAAATAAAGAACGATATTTAAATGACTTCTCTTCCCAACCCACTGGGTCAATTTGAACAACATTTTGCAGAAATGTTCCTGAGGTGGTCCCCTTTAAAATTGCTAAAAGAATAGAAATTCGTTAAATCTCTGGTTGCCATGGCAACAAAAATGATTTTTTTAAAAATAATCTTTAAGAATCTTCTCCTCCTATCCCAGAAGGCTTAGAACCTTGATATTTTGCATGAAGCAAAAGTAAATTGACCTTTTTCAAAATAGCTAAAATCATGATCCTCGGGTCCCCAGGGGCGAAGCTCAAGGGGGTTTGGGTTAAAAATTTATATAAAAATAAAGAACGATTTTTAAAAGACATCTCCTCCCAAACATTTGGGACAATTTGGACCAAATTTAGCAGGAATGTTCCTTAGGTGATTGCTAAAATAACTGAAATCCATTAAAAACTCTGGTTACCATGGCGACAAAGGTGAAATTTTAATATAATCTTTAAAAATCTTCTCCTCCTGACCCAGGAGTATAGCTGTGGTATTTTGCATGAAGCACCAGTATATTGACCTCTTTCAAAATAGCTAAAATCATGATCCTTGCGACCCCGGGGGGGGGGTATAGGCATGAAGTGTCAGTTCACACAATTCTTTCTTATTTCTGAAATTATAACCCATGGATCCAGAGGGAGAAAAAAGTTAATTCCTTCTTTCAAATTTGCCCTAAAGCCTTGAAATTTGTAATTTAGACTTTTGGGTTCCAAGGTAATAGTCTATATCTGTAAGTATGGCCCACTTGTATCATAATCCTAACCTTAACATGAAATAAGACTGTTGAAAGACAGAAAGAAAAAGTGCCTTTATCTCAGGCGAGCGTCCCAGGGCCAACGGACCTCTTGCTTGTTGATTTGGCGACCTAAACGCCAACAAACCATTCTAATTTTTTGTTACATGCCACTGGTCATTAAGTTTGCAAAGTAATGCCGTTTAAAATCGAAGCGGGACTTCCTGTCGGAGTCAATAGAGACAGTGGGCGTGGCCAGCGATTGGTCATTTATTCCCTTACCAGAGCGTCTCCTTTACCAGATCGGCCTTTTACGTTTTACACGGGTACATGCATGACTAATGACAACTATTGTATGACATAAGCCCGATTTCTGGTCGATCATCCCAACTCTAACGCGATAATTGATGAATCGCCGTTGTTAATAAAATATCGATGGACCAATCAAATTGTTCTTTGGAAAAGAAGTGAACTTTGAACTCGACATCAATGTTACGCATATTTATTTGCTTAGCGACTTAAACGTCATAAATACAACTATCTAGCTGTAGTTACGACGTTTAGGTCACCAACCAAAAAAAACCTGCCTTTTATTTTACGTTTTGTACGACACTTTTACAAAAACCTTAGTTGAACTCCTTTGTCGGAAGTCAGTGAGGGTGACCAGCGATTCGTCAATTATCGACAAACAGGAACTACGCTACGACTTTACACGACCGTCATCGGGATGTTGCTCGAGTTTAGATCGAGATGACCGGATAGAGGTCTGATATTTTCCTCCCAGACTAAATCAGATCTTCACACGATTTCTGTTCGACCCGACTCGACACTCTTGTTGACTAACTAGACTTCGAAATCGATTGATACCTAATCGTTTAATCTACTTTCTAATCTCTAGGTGATTATCTTTGAAATTCAAAGTGTTTCAGATAGGAAAGTCGATCTGTGTCGACCTATTGAGTCGACCATTCCCACCTCTCTTCCAGACTAAAGCAGTTCAGCTTCCAACTTTTCAATCGTGTTTGGTTGAGTTGCTCGGATCGGCAGTGTGTATCAGGCAATATATCAAAAACAACTTTAATAACAGGCATGCGGTGTATAATGTATAATGTAAACCAATTGATTGAAGGCAATAACGAGCGATGCAGATGTCGGACAATTAGTATTAATATAGTCTTTAATATTACCTTTGAAATGCTACTTTTCTCCGTATAAAATATTTATCTACATAATATTCTTGTTTTAATCGGTGTTACTTAATCGTTACTCAAAGTAGCCCGTCACATTAAAAAAAAGGGTGGGTTTATACGACTGGACAGATTGTGTGCATAACGCCCAATATTTGGGTAAAATTGTTGCTTTTGGCATAGTACCTGTATGTATTATGCCCGTTTACCTAGTTACTTACTTTTTCTTCAAATATATTCTGTTCTTTATTAGGTGTTTCCTATGAAAATGTTCATTACTCTGACTTTTCGTTTTTTGAAATATTTACCAATTTCAACTTATGAATTCCTAGATTTATTTTTCTGTTTAAGATGTTATATCTCTGCAGCTCAAGGAAATGGTTATGGGCTTTGAAAATGTGTTTACTTGTATGTTCAACCGTTTCTTGCCAGAAATCTATTACTTTGTCATTCATTAAGATCGATTTCGTCTATCGAAAGGGCTATTTTTGGATAGAAATAAAACGAAAATCAATTTTGAATGGCGATCTTGGACTTAAGAGAAGCATATGTTTAGCAAATCAGAAGAAAGCGTTACTGTACATACATAATCAATCTAGCAAATAATAAGATAGCGTTACTGTACTAACACTATCAATCTGGCAATTCAGAAAATAGAGTAAATGTACATACACTATCAATCTGGCAAATCAGAAGACGGCTTTACTGTACATACACTATCAATCTGGCAGTTCAGAAGACATTGTTGTACATACACTATCATTCTGGCAAATCAGAAGATACATTCAGTGTACATTAACTCTCAATCTGGAAAATCAGAAGATAGCGTTACTGTACTAACACTATCAATCTTTCGAATCAAAGGATACAGTAACTGAACAAACCCTGTCAATCTTGCTTATCAAAGAAAGCGTTGTCGTACATACACTATAAATCTGGCAAATCAGAAGATAGCGTTGTTGTACATACACAATTAATCTGGCAAATAAGGAGACAGCGTAACAACTAGTACATACACTATCAATTTTGAAAATCAAAATACAGCGCTATTGTACATACAGTATCAATCTGGCAATTCAGGTATAACGTTGTTGTTCAAACACCTTCAGTCTGGTAAATCAGAAGATAAAGTTGTTGTACAAACAGTATCAATCTGGCAAATCAGAAGATAGCTATACTGTACAAACACAATCAATCTGGTAAACAGAAGATAGCGTTACAGTACATACTGTATCACTATGGTAAAACAGATGATAGCGGTACTGCATATACACTATCAAGAAAATCAGAAGATAGCGTTGTTGTACAAACATTACCAATCTGGCAAATTAGAAGATATCGTTTCAGTACATACACTATAAATGTAGCAAATTAGAGGACAGCGTTACAATACATACACTATCAATCTGACAAATCAGAAGAAAGCGTAACTGTACTAACACTATCAATCTGGCAGATCAAAGATAGCGTTGTTGTACAAACACTATCTGTCTGGTAAATAAGAAGATAGCTTTGTTGTACATTCATTATCAATCTGGTAAATTTGATGATATATTTCGGTACATACACTATCAATCTGGCAAATCAGAGGAGGGTGTTACTGTATATACACCATCAATCTGGCAAATCAGAAGAAAGCGTTGTTTTATATACACTATCAATATGGCAAATCAGAAGAAAGCGTTACTGTACTAAAACAATCAAACTGGTTAATTAGGAGAAAGATTTACTGCACTAACACTATATATCAATCGCGCAAATCAGAAGATTGCGTTGTTGTACAAACACTATCAATCTGGTTAATCAGAAGATTGCGTTGTTGTACAAACACTACAAATCTGGTAAATAAGAAGATTGCGTTGTTGTACAAACACTATCAATCTGGTTAATCAGAAGTCAACGTTTCAGTTCATATACTATCAACTGGCAAATCAGAAGATATATTTACTGTACATACACCATCAATCTTGCAAATCAGAAGATAGCTTTATTATACATACATAATCAATCTGGCAAATGGGATTGTGTTGTTCTACAAACACTGTCAATCTGGTAGATCAGATTTTAATTGATTGATTGAATGGGGCTCAATATCTCCTTTAACAGTATTTCAGCGACGGCTGGGGAACCTAACAATGGATTCCAGGTATTTCTCACAACAGTACTGCTATCCCATCCTTTTCTAGCCTCCAGCTGCTATCCCTCTTAGGTTTACAATTATCCATTCATTGGCTCGGGCAATATATATTAGTTCATGCTAAAAAAGGCAGTGTTTTACGTTTCTACCAGCATTTCCTAATATAGGATGTGAATGTCCTACTACTGTATTCAATCTTATGATATGTAGGATCCATCACCAACTTTCACAAATCTCAACTACCTTTGTTAGCATGATTTTATTTTCCCCAAAAATGACTCTTGACTATTTCTTATATGTTATGACTCTGGGAACTAAGACATACTAAAAGTTGTTTACTTCGCGATGTTAACAGATTGCTGACTACGCCCACTGAGCTCCGACAGGATTTCCAGTTTATATATTTATAGACTTATTCAACAATATCAAATTTCGTATAAAAAATTGTTCGGTGAGTAATACAGTCAATTGCGATACAGTCAAGCATTATTATTTGCATTAATAACATTAATGCCCTACCACTCTGAAACATGCTGCAGAATTGACGAATCGCTGGCCAAGTCCACTGGGCTCCTACATTGCAGTTCAACTGGGGTAATAAACGACACTTGGTTGTAAAGATCATATATTCACTGCAACCAGTTTCAATTAATTCAGAACTGAACTGTAGGTGGAGTTGTGCTCAACAAAGTACACGGTAGTTTTAAGTCAATTGCAAATAATTACGCAACCTATTAAAATTCGTGTTGCGACTCAAGATACCAACCCAGCATAATTATTAGTTATTAAGCTTTTAAACGCACCTCAAGAATAGCCAACTTGGAAAACATTCTGTAGAATTCAGAAATTACTTGTAACAAGCAGTCTCTTCATATTCTTTCACATTCCACATTTTTTCTATCCATGAAATTGGGGGAAAATGCATATACTTTTAATTGTCGTTTCAATTTGGACCAGTCTAAAATTTTACAGTCTGGTTTTGGGTTAAAAGAATAGAGGACTGGTGACCCCGAATTAAATGAAGCACAACACCACACAACTCACAAGTATGATTTATGAGTCTTATGAATAAGGATTATGAACATGATCTTGAAAGTGGTTATAGTTACAAGTTTCCATGACAGTGTTAAAGTATTAAACGATTGAATTACAGCCGAGAAATCATTGAAGGACAATTAAAGTTTCAAAAATCAGAAATCATGTGAATCGGACTTTATTTACAATTGCCATGCTGAATAAATTCTTCGCTCGGAATGGCATTAAAATTTAAAGGATTGAAAGCAATGAAATGTGGGCCAATATTTCTTAATAATTCATTCTATAAACAAGTCTGGCTTAAAAACGAAATGCAGGTAGTGAAGACTAGGGTCAGAATGAACATATGTGCAGGTTGATCTACGTCTTTTCCTCCTGCTAAACTAGAAATATTCTGGGTTCAGAATGACATTGATTAACGATGCGATGAACACGCTTTCGTGTCCTTAATTTGCATTACACCTGTTGAGATATTCAAATTATTTTATCTCATCCCTACGTAATGAGAAATAGTTTTATTAAACCTTTATTTGAATCAATAACCTCTCCTGTTATCGTAGGTATATATATATATAGAATATTCGATTCCGGTTTGATGGCGGTCGGTAAAATTTTTCGCTGAGCAAATTAATGATGAAAAAATATTAGTTACCGAATAGAGCACTCGATTCTACTGCAAATGAGTTCTGGAGAGAATATGTGGGTAGATCAGACCGATGGGTCTACATCAAACACTGGAGAAAGCGGAGATGACGAACTTTTCGAACCGGCAATACAGACAATGGACAGGTTCAGTTTGCGCGCCAACAATAGTAACAAAGATATGGGGGACAGGGACTGGCTAACGGTGAGGTCTACACAAGCGTTAGCGGACAAGTATGGTAGCGTAAACAGTGTAAGCAGTGAACACTTTTCGAAACTTTCTACACCTGACAAACTTACCACTTACCACGGACTTTCTCAGTTCAGTGGAAAAAAAATCAACAGCAGAGTACAAAGGATATTAAAAGGATATCGGAAAATTGATCACAGGCAAGTAATAGACTATCTCCTGTTGAAACTCAAATATCCAAAAATTCGGAACAACTTAAATTGCTGTCGTACAAATCTATAGATATTGAGGCAAGAAGTCGTAGAAATAACCTTATCTTCTGTGGCTTAAGTGAAAGGAATTACAGCGACTGTCGAGTCCTCATAACCCATTTCCTGGAAGATGAGCTTGATATTGACACCCGCGAAATATGTATCGATAGAGCCCATAGACTCGGGAAAGTCCGCAATCAAAACATCCCTGATCCTTAAAGACCGATAGTCGTACGATTTAGAGATTATTATGATACAGAGAAATAATATTTCCCAGGCCTACAAACTCAAAGAAACGAACTTCGGCATAGAGAGAGACTATCCATCCGAAATCTCGTACGCTCGCAAAGAACTTTACAAATTTGACATAGCCAAGGATGCGCGCACAAATAAGAAAAAAGTCGAGATCAAATACCCCGCCAAGCTATTTATCCAGGATAAACTCGTAAAAAACAAATTCCCAAACTGGTTTAAGACTATTCACAAAAGCAGATTAGAACATACAGACGAACAACCACAGCGAGATAGATTGTACTCACACGAAAAGCGAAAGCCCAGCACGTCGAGCAGATAAGGCGTCACACAAAACACACTTTTCTCAACAAGACCAGGCATCTGGAGCATTAACAAGGGAGGTAACTGAAACTAGAGAATCTCAATAAGCCCGATATGAAAATAGTATTGAAAAAGGCAAAACTTGTGACAAAATGAGTGATAAAAGTGAAAATGAGTGTAGCCAATCAATTTTAACTAATACAAAGCCTGTAAACGAAGACCACCAGCAAACTGGTCAACGCGGGTCTCAGCGGGAGTCGAACCCGGTCCCTCGGACGAGGGTACGGGAAAAACATGCTGCGACGACGCGCAATAGCAATGAAAATAAAGGTAGTCCCTACGAGGGCCGTCGGACTACTCGGCGACGCTCGAGGAATAAAGTTCCTCGGCCAAGGGAACGTGGTTCATCGCGCACCGTCCGATCTTCGTTGATAGAGGGTCGAACCGGCGCTCGAATGACCCATAATCCAGGCCGTGACAAAGATGGGCAATTCGCATCGGCTTCAAACAATAGGACAGATCGGAGAACTATGTTTATTGAATATTCAAGGGTTAAAAGGAAAGACCTACAGCAAATTTGACAATGATGAACTTAATTTGTTGTTTGAAAATTATGACATTTTACTATTTACAGAAACCTGGCTGAACGATGATATAGAATATGAAGTAAAGGGTTTTAGGCATTATGCTTTACATAGAAAATCAAATGCGAGAGCGATAAGGAAGAGTGGTGGTATAATTAATATTTTTTTAAGAGAAAATAGCAAAATCAGTCACTTTTCTTAAGTTTGGATCAGAAAATATTATCTGGTTGAAAATTTACAAAAACCTCATTGATTTAGACCATGACCTTTTCCTCTGTCTAATATATATTATCCTTCCAGGCAGAAGTCGAGTTAACAGCAGTGATCTATCTATCTATCTATCTATCTATCTATCTATCTATCTATCTATCTATCTATCTATCTATCTATCTATCTATCTATCTATCTATCTATCTATCTATCTATCTATCTATCTATCTATCTATCTATCTATCTATCTATCTATCTATCTATCTATCTATCTATCTATCTATATATATACTGCCCAACTCCCCTTTCGGATATTACTGGCAGGTGCGCGTCCTTGCTGGAATAAAAACTGGTTAGGGTGCAAAATTTTAAAAGTATTGTGAGTGTTAGATTAAAAGAGCTGATAAAACATATTTTTTGGTCATTCAGGGGCGGCTTACTATCTGAAAAGAATCGAGACTCTTTTTGAGCGCTGCAATATCAGGTTGCTGTACAATTGTTTCTGGTAGGCTATTCCATAGTATCACTGTGTAGGGAAAAAAAGAATATTTAAAGTAGGCTGCATTTGTATGGATCTGTCAGCCCGATTAGCTCAGTTGGTAGAGCACTTGACTTCAAAACTCAAGATCACGGGTTCGAGCCCTGGGCTGACCATATCAACTAACTAACTAATTGTCTTTCGGATGAGACGTTAAAGCGAGGCCCCGTGTGACGATGCTATCCATCGAGCACGTTAAAGAACCAGGCGGGGCTCTCAGTAGTTTCGTCCTGTATCCTTGCACTATCCCCCGTAACAACTAACCGTCTTCTGGGGGCGTCGCTCATATGGGCATGTGCTACGGTAGCGACGATAAATAAACGGAAATACAAAAATATGGGTCTGTCTGAAAGATGCTGTGTGCATATGTCGGGTGGTCCTTACTGGTCTTTCGAGATAAGCTGGTACTAGCACTGCAACAAAATTATTAACGATTTTATAAAACATGGTGACTCTGGAAATGTCTCGTCTGTATTCAGGTAACACTTTCATAATAAGAGAAATTATTTTGAACCCATCTTGCCGCTCTACGTTGTACTTTTTCCACTTTATTGATATAGATTTTTGTGTAGGGGCTCCAAACTGTTGATGCGTAATCTACCTGTGGTCTCACTAAAGTTTTATACACTATTTCTCTGATCTTCTTATTTTTGGTCTGGGTGTTTCTGCGGAGAAAACCCAAAGTTTTATACGCATTTGATGTTATATTATCAATGTGTTTGTTCAAGGAAAGATCTCCAGATATTGTAACTCCTAGATATTTGGCATTGTCCACAGTCTCTAATTATTGTCCATGTAACCTGTAATCAAAGGAAATCTTTTTCTTCTTTTTAGTAATATTTAGGACAATGCATTTGCTGGGGTTAAACTCCATTTCCCACTTAATCTCTCACTGCATTAACTTGTCTAGATCTTCTTGTAGGGTCAAACAGTCTTGCCTGTTGTTTTTTAGCTAAGTAAACGGCAGTGTCATCTGCAAACCAACGAACTTGGGATGTGATGTTATTGGGAAGGTCATTTATATACAAAAGAAACAAAAGAGGGCCAAGTACAGATCCCTGAGGTACTCCAGACGTGACTGGTACTTCTGATAAGCATCCACCTTCTAAGACTACTTTTTGTGTTCTGCCTATTAGAAAAAAATTAATACACAGAAAGGTAGCATTATTAACACCATGTTCCTGCAATTTATACAAAAGTTTTAAGTGGCTAAGTTTGTCAAAAACTTTGCTGAAGTCTAATAAAACTAGATCAGTTTGTTTTCCTTCAGTCAGGTTTCGGGCAAGATGGTCGGTCAGTTGAAGTAGCTGAGTTTCGCATAAACGCCTTTCTCTAAAACCATGCTGCAAGTCATACATGATATTATTGTTGTCAAAATGTTCTGTTAGATTTGAGGCTACAATATGTTCTAGAACTTTACACAATATACATGTTAAAGATTTAGGTCTGTGATTTGCAGGATCTTCTTTGTTTCCTTTCTTGAAAAGTGGAGTCACGTTTGCTTTTGTCCAAACCTGGGGGAGAGTGCCTGTGTCTAGGGATTTCTGAAAGAGAATTTGTAAGATCGGGGAAATTTGATAACACAAGTTTTTTAGTACTAGAGATTTGGTGTTGTCTGGTCCTGCTGCTTTGTCTGGTTTCAGGTTGGAAATAAGTTTTTGTACCCCACTGGTGCAAATAGTAATGTTCGGCATAACTGGGTATTTGCTGAAAGAGGAAGAAAATACATTTTGTCTTATAGATGAAAGGCAGGACTGAGCCAAAGAAATTGGTGTCATTGGAGTGAAGACTGACTGGAACTGTTGATTTAGAATATCCGCCTTTTCTGTGTTGTCAGATTTGATGGAACCTGAAATTTTATCGAAAAAGGGGCTACTCCTGTTGCGTCTTCCTTGGCATTCTTTATCAGATTGAAAAGTTTCTTATTGTTAAATCTTGTCGCTTTTTCTTTGTCTTTAGTGGTTTCATCTAGGCTTAAAATATATTCAATATAATTAATATAGGAAACTTTTATATGATTTTTTATGTTTCTTTTTAGAGCCTTGAGAGCAGTCTTCATCTTGTTGTTTCCTTCTTTCTTCAGTCTGAAATAGAGTCGATCCTTTTTTCTGATTAGGCGTTTTATAGGCTGTGTAATCCATGGAAGAGATCTCTTGTGGCCAAGTCGTTTTGTTGGAACATATTTCTCGATACCTGTGGAGATTGCATCTGAAAATTTTAACCAAATTTCTTCAACAGATTTAGAGTCTGATCTTTCTGCATTTCATTTTTAACTTGCTCCATGTAGAATTTAAAGCTACACCAGTCAGCTTTTTTGTACAGATGAACCTGTCTAGGTTGTTGTTTTGTCATCTGTGGCTTTGTATGTGCAAAAATAGAGACAGTACTGTGGTCCGATATACCTGGAAAGCATTTTACATTTTTAATTAAGGTGTTGTTTGATGTTAGGAAAAGGTCCATTTTATTTTCTCCTCTGGTGTTTTTTGTAACCATCTGAGTGAGGTTGAAATCTGAAAGCAAGTCATTAAATTCTTCATACAAGTTGGTATAACTGCATCCTGACTTTAATACTGGTATATAATCACAGCACAATGAGAATTTTGGGAAGTTGAAATCACCTAGCACCCAAAAAGATCCTTTAAGGTTTTTTGTCAGGTCTTAGGACTCTTTAAACTCGTTATAGCTGTGGATGTCTGATTCTTTCGGTCTGTAGTAGGCTGCGATATAAAGAGGTTTACATGTTTTGACCTGTAATTTAATCCAAATAATTTTCACAACCAGTCTTTAGTTGACTCTGCTCTGTTGCAAGGAAAGTATCTTTAACCAGGATGAATACTCCCCACCTTTGGTTGGCCTGTCTAATCTAAAGGGTGCATATCCTAAAGATTTTGGAAATCTGTTTAATCTGTGGAATTCATTGTGTTAATGAGTTTATAGTGAAATCTTCAGAGGGCCCCTTTTCTCACGATACTTTACAGAACAAACCAAATTTCACAAGGAACAATTCTAATGAAGGTACAATCATTCTTTAAAAGTTAAAGAGAATCAATGAAAACAGCGGACTGAATTGCGTCAAGAATTTTTGTAATAAAATTTTCATAAGGCCCCCTTTTCCGTGAAACTTAACAAATCAGACCCAATGTACAAAGGAACAATCCTAATGATAGTTTGAAGAAAATGATAAAGACTGAGGACTTTATTGTAATAATGATGTTTTGTAACAAAATTTTTATAAGGTCCCTTTTCTTGTGTCACTTAACCAATCAGACCTAATCATTACAATCATTCTATTAAAGTTTGAAGAGATTCTGATAAAGACTGAGGGCATTGTTGTGTTTATGAGGATTTGGTAATATTTTTTCATACAGCCCCTTTTCCTATGATACTAGATAGATCAGGCCAAATTTGAAAAGAAACAATCCGTATGATGGTACAAACATTCTGTGAAAGTTTGAACAGAATCTGATGAAAACTGCAGACTTTATCTTGGTGTAAATTTTTTAAAATAAAATTTTCATAAGGCTCCTTTTCCTTTGATACTTGAAGGATCAGGTCTCATGTCAGGATCAACAATCGTGATTATTGTACAATGATTCTGTGAAGGTTTGAATAAAATCCAATGAAAGCTCTGGACTTGGTTACAAGGATTATCGATAAAATTCTCAAAAGGCCCCTTTTCCCATGATACTAGACAGATCACGCCTAATTTGAAAAGAAAGAATCCTCATAATGGAATAATCATTTTGTGAGAGTTTTAACAGAATCTGACGAAAACTGTTGACTTTATTTTGGTACAATGATTTTAAAACTAAATTTCATAATGCTCCTTTTCCTGTGATACTTGGCGGATCAGGTCTAATGCAAACACCAACAATCATTATTATTGTACAATTATTCTGTGAATGTTTGAAGAAAATCCGATGAAAGCTCTGGACTTGGTAACAAGGATTTATAAATGAAATTTTCATAAGGCCCCTTTTCCTGTGTTTCTTGACAGTTCAAACCCTGTTATGAAAAGAATGATAGTTATGACCTTCCAATCATTCTGTGAAAGTTTCAACAAAATCTGATCAAAGCTGTGGGCTTCATTGTGTTAACAGGGTTTTATTAATTGAATTTTCATATAGCCCCTTTTCCCATGTTACTTGATGAATCTGAACCTATTCCAAAGGGAACTCTTCTTACAAAAGTATAATTATTCTGTTTGAGTATAAAGACAACCCCATCTCATCTGTGGACTTACAAGCATTAATTAAGATTTTTTAAATTGAATTTTCCTAAAGCTCCTTTTCCTATGTTTCTCAATGGATCAGACCCAATTTGAAAAGAACAATCCTTATGATGGTACAATCATTATGTGAAAGTTTGAAGTCAAACAGGTGAAATCTAGGGCCATTATGTGTTAACTAAGAGTTTTTTATTAAATTTTCATAGGGCCCCTTTTCCCATGAAACTTGATAAGTCAAACCTACTTCCGAAAGGAACAATTCATTTAATGTAATAATCATTCTGGGAATGTTTGAAAACTATGTACTCGATTGTGTTTACGGGACTTTTTCAATCCAGTTTTTATCGGGCCCCTTTTTCCCGTGGTCCTTGACCGATCATACCAAATTTTGAAAGGAACAATTCTTATGATGGTACAATAATTCTGTGAAAGTTTGAAGTCAATCAGATGAAAACTGCGGACTCTAGATTGTTAACAAAGATCTGTGAATGAAATTTTAATAAGGCCCCTTTTCCTATGTTTCTTGAGGAATCATATCCAATTCCGAAAGGAACAATCCGTATGATGGTACAATCATTCTGTGAAAGCTTGAAGAGAATCTGTTGAAAATTGTTGGCTCTAGATTATTAATGAGAATTTTTTATTAAAATTTTCATAAGGCCCCTTTTTCCTGTGTTTCTTGACGGATCATACCAAATTTCGAAAGGAAATGATGGTACAATCATTCTGTGAAAGTTTGAAGGGAATCCGATGAAAACTGTTGACTCTAGAGTGTTAACAAGGATTTCTTAAAAGATTTTTCGATTAAATTTTCATAAGGCCCCTTTTCCCGTGTTTCCGGATGGATCTGACCGAATTCCCAAAGGAAAATCCTTATGATGGTATAATCATTCTGTGCAAGTTTAAAAACAATCTGATGTAAACTCTGGACTCTAGAGTGTTAACGAGGATTTTTTAATTAAATTTTTCATAAGGCCCCTTTTCCCGTGTTTCTTGACAGATCAGACCCATTTTCGAAAGGAACGATCCTTATGATGGTACAATCATTCTGAGAAAGTTTGAAGAGAATCCGATGAGAACTTTGGACTCTATCGCGTAAACCAGAATTTTCAATTAAGTTTTAATAAGGCCCCTTTTCCCATGTTTCTTGACGGATCATACCAAATTTCGAAAGGAACGGTCCTATAGTGGTACAATCATTCTGTGAATGTTTAAAGAGAATCCGATGAAATCTGTGGACTTTATCGCGTAAACGAGGATTCTTTAATTAAGTTTTTTTCCAATTTTTAATGGAATTTATAATTGAATTTTCATAAGGCCCCTTTTCCCATGTTTCTTGACGAACATATCCAATTTCGAAAGGAACGATCCTTATGTTGGTGCAATCATTCTGTGAAAGTTTGAAGAGAATCCAATGAAAACTTTTGACTCTATCGCGAAAACGAGGATTTTTTAAATTAAGTTTTAATAAGGCCCTTTTTCCCATGTTTCTTGACGGATCATACCAAATTTCGAAAGGAACGATCCTCATGTTGGTACAATCATTCTGTGAAAAATTGAATTGAATCTGATGTAAACTCTGGACTCTTGGGTGTTAACGAGGATTTTTTAATTAAATTTTCATAAGGCCCCTTTTCCCGTTGTTCTAGACGGATCATACCCATTTTCGAATGGAACGATCCTTATGATGGTACAATCATTCTGAGAATGTTAAAAGAGAATCAGATGAGAACTGTTGACTCTATCGCGTAAACAAGTTTTTTTACTGGAATTTTTAATTAAATTTTCATAAGGCCGCCTATCCCATGTTTCTTGACGGTTCATACCAAATTTCATAAGGAACGATCCTTATGTTAGAACAATCATTCTGTGAAAGTTTAAACACAATCTGATGAAAACTGTGGACTCCAGAGTGTTAACGAGGATTTTTTAGTTAAATTTTCATAAGGCCCCCTTTCCCGTGTTTCTCGACGGATCATACCCAAATTTCATAAGGAACGATCCTTATGTTAGAACAATCATTCTGTGAAAGTTTGAAGAGAATCCAATGAAAACTGTGGACTCTATCGAGTAAACGAGGATTTTTAATTGAAATTTGAATTAAATTTCATAAGGCCCCTTTCCCGTGTTTCTTGACGGATCATACCCATTTTCGAAAGGAACCATCCTTATTATGGTACCATCATTCTGTGAAAGTTTGAAGAGAATCCGATGAAAACTGTCGACTTTATCGCGTAAACGAGGATTTTCTAATTAAGTTTTAATTAGGCCCCTTTTCCCGTGTTTCTTGACGGATCATACCCAATTTCGAAAGGAACGATCCTTATGATGGTAGAATCATTCTGTGAAAGTTTGAAGGGAATCTGATGAAAAACTGTGGGCTCTATCGCATAAACAAGGAAAAGTTTAACGGACGGACGACGGACGCACGGACGCCGGACGGGAAAAAGCCATCGCTATAGCCTTCGGCCAGTAGAGCTAAAACAGCTGTTAGTTGCACGACGCATGCGCAGGTCTTCAAGATTTAGGTCATTTTCCATAGACGACCATTATAACATATTCGCTTATGGGTCAACTCCACTCCGGAATTACTTCCGGGTGGTTGTACCCTAAAGTAGTCCATTAAGAAAAATTGATCTCCTCCTTTTGTCATGCTGTTTTAACGTTTAATCAACAGCAAGTTGCTTGGTGTTAGGTTCTGCAGAGTGAGAGATCACTGCTGCATGTCATGCATGTGATTCAAAGCTTTAATCTGGGAATTATTTCCTTGTAGAAACCGACATTTGAAGGTAGTATCCTACAAGACTATCACTTCCGAGCATTAACAATTTCATGGGTTGATGTGCAAAGTGAAGATTTGCGAAAAACTTTATCCCTAATGATACCGTTTTCCTGGCCTGTAATTTAAGATCAAAGACTGCTCTTTAAGACGACTAAGATTTAAGGCCCAACGAAACTTTTGGGAGGACCTACAGATTGTGAAAATGGGCCCTTTTTGCTCTTTATTTAATGAGGCAAAAACGGACAGGAGTGTAACCTTATAGCTTGCGAGAATGACCAGACCTACTTTAAATCAAAGAACATCCATTCATACACCCAAAAAAATAAATTCGAGTATGGCATGATTCCTGTTCTCTATGACTTTTGAACCCCATTTTTGAGATGCCATTACCTGCCAGTAATACCCGAAAGGGGAGTTGGGCAGTATATATAGATAGATAGATAGAGATGACCCTCCCTGTACAGCTGTTTCAATGGGCAATTCAAAAAAAACGTACCCGCTTTTGAAATCCGCTAGTAAATTACCAAAATGATTCAAAACCGTTACTTTTGACTTCGTTTTTTTTCCACGGAACATAAACGGTCTTGAAAAAATCATTGATTTTGAATTTCAATAATATTGTCCAATCAGAGGCCATCTTGATCTTGTGTTGATATGAACCGGAGTTTCCCTATACCCCTATACCCCTATACTTACCTGACAGATGACGGCAAAATGATTTACTTCCCTTAGACCAGAACGATTTTCAAAATGAATGCTACTTCATGGTATGTGGAGACCTAAACAGTAGGGTAGGATACAAAAGTGATTTTGTAGACGATGAATTTTTTGTTCACTCAGACTTGATGCCGGGTGAATTTTGAAATCAAATTAAAATCAACAGATTCACAAAAGATTACACTGTAAATGAAAATGGCGGATCTTTGATTACCTTTGGCAAGGCTACGGGATTACGGATCGTAAATGGTAGATTATTCGACGATAAAGATAAAGGTAACTTCACATGTGTGACTTGTAGAGGCAATAGTATTGTGGATTATGTTTTATGTGATCACAGTATGTTCCCCCTATTCACCTCTTTCGAGGTGGCGCGGCCAAATATTTTATCGGATCACTGCGCAATCATTGTCTGTGTGTATTTCAATTTATTTATCGTCGCTACCGTAGCACATGCCCATATGAGCGACGCCCCTAGAAGACGGTTAGTTGTTACGGGGGATAGTGCAAGGATACAGGACGAAACTGCTGAGAGCTCCGCCTGGTTCTTTAACGTGCTCGATGGATAGCATCGTCACACGGGGCCTCGGTTTAACGTCTCATCCGAAAGACAATTAGTTAGTTAGTTGATATGGTCAGCCCAGGGCTCGAACCCGTGATCTTGAGGTTTGAAGTCAAGTGCTCTACCTACTGAGCTAATCGGGCTGGCAATCATTGTCGACTAGCCAGGCAAAAAAGAGTTCGAAAGATTATACTGAAACCCTATTCAAATGCCACAGGTGACCCGAATTACAAATATATATGAAATTAAAATGTATAAAAAAGTTATTTATCAAAATTAATTTCTACAAACAATAGCGACAAAATTAATCAGCAAACGAAATACAACAAGTAAATTCAGATCTAGAATTAGAAAATAAAATCGAGTCCATTTGCTCTTTTATCGGCAATATTTATGAAGACGTAGGCATAAGATACAGAAGAAAAATTATATCTCGAAGAAGAAAAAGAGAAAACCCTGGTTCGACTAAGAATGCCGCATTTTTATACAGAATTAAACCGATATAGATCCAATAAATGCACGGACAATAAGAAAAAAATGATAGAAAGAAGGAAATCGCGCAAATCACTTATTTCTCGCAAAAAAAGTCAATATAGTAAATGTCAATCAAAAAAATTAGAATCACTAAAAAACAAAAACGCAAAACATTTGAAAGATATTTCAAATCTATTAATAACCCAGATTCAACGTTTTGCCAACCAGATGAAGATGTTTACTTTTTTATTCCAGAGGAATTGACGATGAGCTACAAATAATGTTTGACGAATTAAATATTCCTATATCCTCAGAAGAAATATTAAAAGCATGCTCCGAATTGAAAAATAACAGAACTGGCTGTCAAGACATAGTAATGAACGAATTTTTCAAATTTGGTTCGAAGCAGCTTGAACCATATCTTAATTCCTTATTCGATACAGTTTTTGACATTGGCTAATTTCCGTCAAAATGGACAGAAGGCAATATAATTCCTCTCTTCAAAAAGGGAGACCCAGAGAAACCGAAAAATTATAGAGGAATTACTCTACTTAGCACCCTCGGCAAACTATTAACACGGATATTGAATAATAGACTAAATAAATGGACAGAAGAATATCAAGTATACGTTGAGGCCCAAGCTGGGTTCCGTAAAAATAGAGGCACAGTTGACAATATTTTCATTGTCCATAGTCTTATTAGCAACTTCATTAGCGAAAACAAGAAATTATATTTATGCTTTATCGATTTCACAAATGCCTTTGATTTACTTATTAAAGATTTTTTTTTTACAAACTTATACAATACGGTGTAACAGGCAAAATTCTTAAATTGATTTAATCCTTGTGCATGAAAATGACTTCTCAAGTAAAACTTGGGAACGATCTGAGCGACAGCTTCACTTGTTATCTAGGAGCGCCGCAAGGCGAGTGTTTGTCACCTTTCGTTTTTGCTATATCCGTGAATGATTTAGAAAGATACATGTCTTTAAACGAGTTTCGCGGCATTGAGATAGAAATGTTAAAATTATATTTGCTTTTATATGCAGACGACATTGTTTTATTTTCTGATAGCGACACAGACCTCCAAAACGGTTTAGAAACACTAAGATCATATTGTGATAAATGGAAATTAACTGTTAATGTAACAAAACCAAAAGTTATGATCTTTCGTAAGACTGGGAAACTACCTAATTCTTTATCTTTTACTTACGACAATAATTCTTTGGAAATTGTGACTCATTTTTCATATCTAGGCATTACTTTCATCTGGAGGGTCCTTTATCCGCTCTTTTGAAATTATGGAAGGCCAAGCACTCAAAGCTATTTTCGCTCTTAAACATTATTTAATAGCTTTTAAAGACATTTCAGTAAGCCATACATTTGAACTTTTTGACAAACTTATATTTCCAATACTTAACTATGGTGGAGAGGTCAGGGAATTGTCAGAAGCTGAGGGCTTAGAAAAAATTCATACACGATTCTGCAAACAAATTTTCAAACCCCAAACACGTTTATCTATGGTGAACTAGGAAGACTACCTTTAAAGAAAATAAGACTTTCAAATACATTTATCATAAAATTTTGGCTCAAAATAACCAGAACAGAAATAGAAAATATATCAAACAAATGTAATATCGTAAATCAAATGATTTACGATATTGACAATTCTTCAAATACATTGAATTGGGCGTCGAAAATTTAACTGCAAATAACCGATTTCTATTATGTATGGCTAAACCAAGGTGTTGAAAATATAAATATATCCATGCGTATCTTTAAACAAAAAATCAAGGACTTATATATTCAAAATTGGGATGAAGAACTTAATGCATCTCCGAGAGCTATCTTGTATAACACTATTCGTTCTTTTTCACTCAAGACATATTTAAATACAATCAAACTCAAGTAAATTTGTTATTATATAACAAAAATCCGATTATGCAGTCATAGACTTGAAATTGAAGCAGGGAGGTGAACAAAGCCTAAAACTCAAAAAGCTGACAGAAAATGTGGACTCTGCAATATACTCGAAGATGAATACCATTTCATTCTAGAATGCCCCCTTTACCGCGACCTGAGAAAAGTCTTTATTAAAAAAATTATATTGGTCAAGGCCCAGTATGCATAAATTAAATGAATTATTAACTTGTAATAACAAAAAAACACTAAAATCCCTAGGTTTTTACTCAATGAAAAGTTTTGAAAAACGCAAAAATCTACTTTACCCTTAACTTTTTCCCCCTTCCCCCCAAAATTGTCCCAGTTTGTTTTATTCCCAAAATACATTCACAAGTAGGTATCTTTAGATCCGAAAACACATCTCTCAGTATTTTTGGATCAATCTTTATTTTCTGCTAAAATTGACGTATCAATTCAATTTCTATAACACTAAATCCACTAATCCTATATTGTTTTATTCCGTTTCTGAACAAGAGGATTGTACCTGGACAATTTCTTATTTTGGTAACCTTGTAATTGAAAATTGTAAAGTTGACGGTACAGTATGCTACCGAAATTTAAAGTAGCATGCTTTTGAAATCACTTACATGTACTTAGAGAAGTACCTATATCTCAGTATCCCTTTTTGTGTATGTGTGTGTGTATGTGTGATAGCGAAACTCATATTAGTCTTTAGTATTGAATTGATTATATCTTTTCTCCATTACTTCATTGAAACATATTTTCCATTCTTCTTCTTCTTATCGTTATTAGCATTATTACCAATGACTCAACATACAAATCTGGAACCATTTTTTCAATTATTTATTTTTTTTAATTTGTATATGTAAAAGATGGACATAATCTTTTGTTTTCTAATAAGCTGTAAACTGTATATAGTTTTAGTTGTTATATAAACTTTTTACAAAAAATCTATTCAATAGACTAGATGAATACCTAGAAGAAAAATTAAATATCTTGTTCAGAGGAAAATAGATTGAAGAAAGGCTCTAGGACATCTGATCACATTGTTTCACATAAAACTCTAATAGACAAGAATTTTAAGATGGAAAAACCCCTTTTGAATGTTTTATAGGCTTGAAAGGCACGTGATATTGTTCACAGAGACGCTGTTTAACATGAGTTGCAAAAGTATGGTAAATCAGGCCGTTTCTATTATATTCCCAGTTGGTTGGTATAGTGATGTGCCTTTTAACTGTTTTTCTATTAAATTAACAAAAAAATTAACATATTGTTTCAATTGACAACTGTATATTAAGTCATACTGTATGTTCTCTTTATACTTATGACCTAGCTGATAAATTTGATAAAGTAGACTATCAAGTAGAATCCAATTCCAAACATATATCTCGCCTTCTCATAGGCACACGACATGGCCTTGCTATAACATTCGGTCAGTTGCCTTCAAAACTACGTTGTTTTAATCATACGGAAATGTAATTGTGAAACTTGGTACCTACAAACCAATCTTGGGAAACAAACGTAAAAACATTTAACAAATATGGTCATAATCATGTTAACATGACTTTTGTCATGTTACTGCTCTGGAACTACTAGATAATTTGTCATGTGAAAATGGCCGATATCATGTTAATTTTTATGATAATTTTGTTCCTTTAATATATCAGATGAAGGTAATATAAATTATGTCTGATTAGTGCTGAGTAGCCAGTACTTAGTGGATAAGTTTTCGCAAAATATATCGTGTAATAGATTATCTTGAAGAACGTTAACGATAGCACTTAGTTATCACGAAACCGGTTTACCAACGCGATATCCTCAAATTTTCGCGTCAGTTATCTGATAAGTGGTGGCAGTTTAACGGTATACTAACGTGACAAAACTCGTGTAAGTTATATTATCTGGTATCTTGGCAAACTAAAAGTTCTCATAAATATAAAATTGATATTTCTCCCGAAAAGTGAATAGTGGCAGTCATAGGGAACTAACATTACGTAATGTGTATCAAGTTGGTATCTGAGATCTTAATATAACACATATTATCATAATCAAAATGAATATCACCAGATCTTTTCACGGAAATGGAAATAACGCGATAGCTAACATTTTTTCGTATTGAATGTGGTGGAAGTTCCATGATACAAAAGAATTTTCGCCGCGGACTTGGTATCCAAGGACGCCTTATGTTTGGTAATAGTATCATATACTTAATTTTATTACACTACAAGGAAAATTGTCGCAATTTTGATTGGTTAATAAACACCTGATTTAAAGTCATGCACACTGCACTTCGGGAATACATCTCATATTATCCCAAGGAGCCTCGCCTGCGAAATAAACAATTGTTTGCATGGCGACCAGTCGACTCTAGCGTCGTCTGTTGCAAAACTGAATTTTCACATAATAAAGCGCATATCATTGACATGTCCATTGAATTTTGTATTGAAAAGTCAATTTAGATAATTGATACATTTTGTGTTTTTTTTGCTAATGTGGGTTTTTAAATGAATGTGGTATACGTTTGATATATTCAAGGTGCAATGTCACAAGGATTATGTTTGTTTACAAACATTGTTTGCAGATTACAGAAGATCTCTGTCACAATTTCGTTATTAGCTGTTTTTAAATAAACATTATCTTTATAGTGTAAATCAAACTGATCGTCACAATTGTAAGACTCTCTACTAGGATTTGAACCCAAGCCTCCCACCCCCCTAGTGCAGAGAGTGTTCGCCTATGAACTTCAGGGAGTGATAATCACAAATGTTATTCCCAAGATACATTAAATACACATTTACTTTAGCCAACATAATTTAAATAATTCCCGAATAACTTTCAACACAAATAAAAATGATTACCTTTCATGTTACTCAATGTTTCTCCAATCACCGAAATTGTCTACCTTTTCGATGACTACATGACGTCAAAAACTTTTATATGAAGTGAATTGTTATTTTGGTTTAAATTGATATCTTTATGGGTAACGCGATAAAAAATTAATTTCAAACTCTGTAGTATAATAATTTCGTTACACGGTTTCTTGTGGGGATGTGTAACGATATATTCCAGGCTGGAGCAAAAGATGTCAAGTGCGGCCCGGGTGACACCTTTTTCTCTTGCCAGGAATAAACCGTCATATATTCCGGCAAGAAATCGTTTAGTTCATTATATCAAGTATTAGAATTATTTTATTATCTTTCTTTTAGAATAATGACATCGGCCCAAGCTATATTTTGATAATACTCATTTATTTCAAAATGTAGGATTGAGAAGTATGCTTGCATGCAATACTTGCACTAAAATAGATTGCACGACAATCAATAGCCCGTCTTACCATGGCCCCGCTCAATATTAGTTTACATGTTTGAATTGCCTTGAACAAACCTTGAAATACTCAAAGGTAAAAGAGGTCGAGATAGTGTCATCCTTGCAAGTAGGCCACTCATCGATTTCACCTAGGGGAGCGGTATTATCATGATACATGATTCATCTAAACTTTAGGGGGGAAAGAAGCTTATTTACAGTGAAATTTACTAAGAGTTTACTTATGGCGGATGATAAGAGTTAATCGGCACTTTGAGAGCAGCACTCAGTGTATACAAATGAGCCAATTCTGAATAGGAACCTAAATGGACAGCATCAAAGAGAAATTTTGAATAATCACTTATCCCAATCCTACTGTCATTCAAGAAATCGTTATTTGACAGCTTTGTGTCATAGTATGGTCTATTTTGTATAAGTTCTAAAGCACAGAATAGTCTCAGCAGAGATTGATCCTGACGGGTTGACGATCACATTGGATCGGGTAGGAATTACCCAGTCTCTTTGGTATGTCCACATAGTACAATTGGAGACGTTTTTCTTAAAATTTTGCTTGATGGACACGTAGTTTATCACTGGAAAGTTTATTTTTCAGTCTGCAACACCCCCCCCCCCAAAAAAAAACAACCCTGATGTTTCATCTAAACACAATTTCTTTCGAATGACCCCTGCATTAATTGCTTTTTACCAAACACAGTGTTTTTCATTACCTTAAATGATCATTCAGCACCTAATAACATTGACCTTTGTAGAATTTTGTCGCCTGGTAATCGATAAACAAAAAGCATTAGGACGATATTAAGTAAGGATGGCGTAATCTGGTTTGAATGCTTGTGGCTGGTGTAGAATTGCTCTGTCGTAGTTTTGAGCTGTCATGCCGCCCTCCCCACAGAATCTTACGATGCATGGAACCTAGAATTATACAAATCAATAATATATATATGGCAGTTGAATTCGGGTTTCACAAAGAAATACAAAACCAAAAATATACCAAACCTCCATGTCGTTGTTGCAGAATTTGGCAAGTCTGGAAACCTAATTGTCTTCGAATATAGCTACACGTATCTTCATTTTGAAGCATTTATGAAGGCTTGTGTACGGAAATGTTGTTTTTATTAGCAATAGTGTAACATTTGACTGATTTTTAAAATTCAAAATCATTGTTTGACAAACAAAACAGCTTCTAATTTTCAATCGCACTCATCTTTATTACTTCGCCAAGAACAGCAACTGTGAAAAACATTAAACATTGTCTAATCCTGAAATAGATGGCCTTTCTTTAACTAAGTTATCCTTCTCATTTCCAATTTCATTTTTTCCTTGATAACCACCGTGGTACTATATAGTTACTGATAAGAACACCTGCACATGTACTTTGAACAGTCTAAATACTTCAACCTAACCCTACAAATTTGTCTTATTTGTGTGGAAATCCAAGTAGTTTTTGTAATCCATATTGATATTGTGGTCATCCTGATGGATCCAATTAAGAATGCAATTGTCAGATCAAATTAATGTATAATTGTAGCTCTCTTAGAGGCAAGTGCATAATTAATACTGTAGGTGATGGACTTGAATTATAGTTTTTAATGGTGATTATTTAATGGATAATGCTCTCACCCTCAGTCAATCGGCAGTACTGTCTACCAGATTGATTGATGATCAGGCTGTGGTTTTCTATTGGGCGATGTCGTGTGTATGGGTTTGGTATCATGGCTGAATTCATTGGCAACAGTATCGTTTACAATACTTTAGATTATGATTAAATAGCATATTTGTGAATGTTTGCTTATATTTGTATGTCCCAAACCACTTTTTGTAACTGAGTTAAAGCCAAAAGAATTTGTACATTTGTATATTGTACAATCATCGAATTACAGTTTCCCTTAGTTCACAGAACAGTACTATCTATGACCGAAATATGATGTACTCTAACCCCCTCCCTCATACAGCAACTCAATATCTATCATTCATGAGACATAATACGTATTTGAAAGTTTAAGACACGCCTTAATCTCTTTTTTTACTGTATTTCTATGAAATTCTATGTAATTCGATGTAAATTGGTTTTCAGGCGTAATTCGGCTTTTCTACGCACCTTTTAAAAGAAGATTGATATTTGTCGTGGAAGCAATTTAAAGAACAAGGTCTTTGTACCAATATTGTAGAGTCACTGATTTAAACCCCAGTAAAGGTGTCATGGGGAAAGCAGCGGGTTTCCCTGGGTAAATAGTTGGGTCAAATCCACCCCGGAAGTAATTCCGGGTGGTTGTACCCTAAAGTAGTCCATTAAGAAAATTTGATCTCCTCCTTTTGTCATGCTGTTTTAACGTTGAATCAACAGCAAGTTGCTTGGTGTTAGGTTCTGCAGAGTGAGAGATCACTGCTGCATGTCATGCATGTGATTCAAAGCTTTAATCAGGGAACTATTTCCTTGTAGACACTGACATCTGAAGGTGGTATCCTACAAGACTTTCACTTCCGAGCCTAAACAATTTCATGGGTTGATGTGCAGAATGAAGATTTGCGAAATGATACCATTTTCCTGGCTTGTAATTCAAGATCAAAGACTACTCTTTAAGACGGACTAAGATTTAAGGCCCAACGAAACTTTTGAGAGGAGATACAGATTGTGAAAGTGGGCCCTTTTTGCTCTTTATTTAATGAGGCAAAAACGGACAGGAGTGTTACCAGTTAGTCCGCTGGACTTGATTAAAACAAGGGACAATAATTACCTAATCATAATGTGAGTAAAAGTATCTTTGTGTCTTACTCCGTGGCGCACATGGGTGTTGTAAAGTAATTTCGGGTATTCTTAAAAGGTATTTATATATATGAGGTGGATTTATCGTTCGTTTATTTAATTATTTAATCTTAATTTGATCCGATTCCTTTACTCGGAGTATCTTCGAACAGATAATCAAGCCCGTCCCTTAGAAAGAAGCCACAGACAGAAAAACTTTAACTACGCAAACGTTACAAAGTACTGATTTTTGTGACTGCAAGTTTAATTTGAACATATTGACAATTTCTTTAATCTCCTATTTTATTATTTTGCCTTATATTACCGAAACTGCAGCTTTTAGTACTTCGCTGTAACCTTTGGCCAATATTCCTTATCACTCCTAAACACCTTTTTTGTACCATATTGATTCTGTACAGTACTTACTTACCTACCAAGTAAGTACATTGCTTATCATTCCTAAATACCCTAAAATCTTTTTTTTTTGTTTTTTTTTAGCGATTTCTGACTAATAAATACACATAGGTTTGTCTGTTTGTTAGCCAGAAATCACTTAAAACTGTAGTGTACTCTGCATGCTACATTTTAATCTATTTAGAAATGAAAAACTGAACACCTCAAAAACAGCCAATAGTGGATATTCCCCAATAGTGGATTGATTTTATTTTCGAGGTCTTACAAAGCAAATGTTAAGAAATCTTTTTTAGAATTATTACTTGCCTATCATCAAATGACCACATGAGTGTCGAATGAAAGAAGAAAGTTGATTCAAAAGCGAAAGCTGGATACACCAATGTTGTCTGAATCTTGACAGTCTCACAGAATACTCTGAAATCGCATTGTTTTGATTTCGTTGGCAGTGGTTTTTGTTCAAGTGCAGAAAGTTTGCTAGAAAAATAAGCAATATCTGTACATTAATCCGAAGAAAAGCACTTTTTTATACTGTACAATCATCAAACATATCAGTCAAGTGAGCAATTTACAAGTTTTTCAGTTGAAAACAGCCTATGGTTGGGTTGCCAATAGCGGATAATTGAACCGTGCAGCCAACTTTTTTGGAGGGTTTGTCTCAAAACATTTTAGTCCTGTCAACCGGCACAAATCTTCTGTTGTGTATCTCTTAAGAGTTCTTAAGCCATGTTTAACCCATTACAAGTCAATCCACCATTTTTATGACATAGAAATATAGTTATGGAAAACATTGTAAGAGAAGAAGAAATTGCTTGTGAAAAGCAATTCTTTTATTCCCAAAATGTTTTCTACCTCATGTGACCATTCAATTAGAATTTAAGATAACTTCGTTTTGTTGGCTTTACCCTCTTCAAATTTGTATCAGTCTAAATTTTTGTGTCGTTCGGGATTGGGTAAGTGATTCTTGAAGACACAACAAAGTTAAATTGGATTCTGGTTTGAAATAGAAGATTTTTAGAAAATGCAGATAGACAGACAAATATGAGTGCTAACAAAAGCAATCCGTTAATAGGATTTAATAAGGTTGGCTTAAAGATTTCCCTAAGTTTCCTGCTATGTTTCCTTCTCTAGATGATACAAATTCAGTCACAGATGTAATGTGTGGAATTTTAATCAGACAACAACACTAAGACTGGTTCAAATTGATAGAAGTTGCAAAGTTAATGAATGAAATTTTTTTATTGTAGATCTAGCAAACAATGTGCATAATGAAGAAGTGCTTGAGCACTTAATTTTTACATTTTCCACAATGTTTTCAAATGCTTTTAATACATTGCCGAAGGTTGTCATACATTGGTATCATCTTTTCTGTCCGTCCTGACATACGTTCATCCATCCAAGTTCTTTTTGATCATATTTCCTCCTACATTAATGGATAGGTTCTAATGAAATTTTCACAGAATGATCCAGGTCAACTGACCTTGTGCATATTGTCATAGTTTTGACATTTAAGGCTTGTTTCACAGAAAAAGGGGGCTTATTGCAAAATTTTTTGTCTTGCTAGTTAGCGGCATATATTGTAACTATGGCACACTTATTATTAAGAAGTGTCAGAAAGTGGGATTGTGTTGGAATGGGTTTAACATCTTTAATGTGTATATCATTCCAAGTGATGGGTCCAAAGGAGGAACACCTTCTAAGAGGTCTGCCAAGCAAAAAGCCCAAACAATATCCAAGAGAAGGAAGAGGGAAATGGATGAGTCTAAGGAAAAGGGAGTGTGTGGAGAGGGCTTACTATAGATTATATACATACTAAATGCATTTGAATTTGAAAGATATAGCAGGTTTAACAATAAGGCATGTCCCAAGTTTTCCTCGTTGGCCAGCTCCTGGCCATTTGGCCATGATTTGGGTGGTGTAGTGACTATTCCTTACAGCTATATCAGTACTTTACCAAGTAATTTTCTTTGAAGCATTTCAAGTTTGATCAGACCCGAGGGATCAGTGCTTCGTTTATCAGTTGTTGACTCAAACATATTTGTTAAGGATTGTACTGAGTATTATGGATAATCTTAGTCACTGGTATTACTGTTATGACAGGTATTGTATATAATAGCCTGCCTCTACTCTGTTTTGTTACAATGACAATCGTGAAACGATGCTACCATTTTGTTAGCTCTACTGGCCGAAGTCCACCAGAGCTATTGCGATGGCTTTTTCCTGTATGGCGTCCATCCGTCCGTTTAACTTTTCCTTGTTAACACTCTAGAGTCCACAGTTTTCATCAGATTCCCTTCAAACTTTCACAGAATGATTGTACTATCATAAGGATTGTTCCTTTTGAAATTGGGTCAGATCCTTCAAGAAACACGGGAAAAGGGGCCTTATGAAAATTTATTTAAAAATCCTCGTTTAGGTGATAGAGTCCACAGTTTTCATCGGATTCTCCTCAAACTTTCACAGAATGATTGTACCATCATAAGGATCTTTCTGACTGGTGGTGACATCATGTATTCACAGTTCACACTTCAAACTTCATACATATTAGGTCTGAAATGGGAAGTGTGAAATGTGAATTATGAGACCCATGGTGACTTCTTAAATTCACAGTACATGATCAAACCAAATTAAATATGAAGTTTGAAGTGTGAAGTTTGAAGTATGAAGTGGGGAGTTTGAAGTTTGAAGTCGGAAGTTGGAAGTGTGATTGGAAATATGAAGTGTGAAGTTGGAAGTATGAAGTCGGAAGTATGAAGTGTGAAAATGGAAGTGTGAACTTCACACTTCCAACTTCACACTTCTAACTTCACACTTCCTACTTCACACTTCATACTTCCAACTTCACTCTTCAAACTTCAAACTTCCTACTTCCAACTTCACATTTCAAACTTCTTACTTCATACTTCCAACTTCTCACTTCCAACTTCAAACTTCAAACTTCATACTTCCAACTTTACACTTCAAACTTTCGACTTCATTCTTCCAACTTCTCACTTCCAACTTCAAACTTCAGATTCTATTCAAATTTCACAGAATGATTGTACCACAATAAGGATTGTTCCTTTCAGAATCAGATATGATCTGTCAATAAACACGGGAAAAGGGTCCTTATGAAAATTCTATTAAAAATCATTGTTAACACTCTAGAGTTCACAGTTTTCATCGGATTCTCTTCAAACTTTCTCAGAATGATTGTACCAACATAAGGATTGTTCCTTTTGAAATTGGGTATGAGCTGTCAAGAAACACGGAATAAAGGGCCTTATGAAAATCTATTAAAAAATCCTTGATAACACTCTAGAGTCCACAGTTTCATCAGATTCTATTCACACTTTCACAGAATGATTGTACCATCATAAGGATTGTTCCTTTCAAAATTGGATATGATCAATCAAGAAACACAGGAAAAGGGTTTTTTTTAGCTCAACTGGTCGAAGGCCACTACAGGTATAGCGATGGTTTTTTCCGTTTGACTTCTGTGCGTATGTCTGTACGTCCGTCTACCTTGTCCTTCTGTTAAACGTTTCCTTGTTAACGCGATAGAGTCCACAGTTTCATGGGATTCCCTTCAAACTTTCACAGAATGATTGTACGATCATAAGGATCGTTCTTTTCTAAATTGGGTCAGATCCGTCAAGAAACATGGGAAAAGGGGCCTAATTAAAACTTAATTTAAAAATCCTCGTTTAGGCGATAGAGTCCACAATTTTCATCTGATTCTCTTCAAACTTTCTCAGAATTTTAATTAAAAAATCCTCATTAACACTCTAGAGTCTACAGTTTTCATCATATTGTATTTAAACTCTCACAGAATGATTGTACCAACATAAGGATCGTTCCTTTCGAAATTTTGTATGATCCGTCAAGAAACACGGGAAAAGGGGCCTTATGAAAATTTAATTAAAAATTCTATTAAAAATCCACTTTATGCGATAGAGCCAACAATTTTGAAAGGATCAAATTCAAACTTTCTCAGATTAATTGTACCAACATAAGGATCATTCCTTTTGAAATTGGGTTAGATCCGTCAAGAAACATGGGAAAAGGTGCCTTATTAAAACTTAATTAAAAAATCCTAGTTTAGGCGATAGAGTCCACAGTTTTCATCAGATTCTCTTCAAACTTTCACAGAATGATTGTACCATCATAAGGACCGTTCCTTTTGAAAATGGGTATGATCCTCCAAGAAACACAGGAAAAAGGGGCCTTATGAAAATTTTAATAAAAAATTCTCATTAATAATCTAGAGCCAACAATTTTCAACGGATTCTCTTCAAACTTCACAGAATGATTGTACCATCATAAGGAATGTTCCTTTAGGAATCGGATATGATTCCTCAAGAAACAGGAAAGGGGGCCTTATTAAAATTTAATTCAAAGATCTTTGTTAACACTCTAGAGTCCACAGTTTTCATCTGATTGACTATAAACTTTCAAAGAATGATTGTACCATCATAAGAATTGTTCCTTTCAGAATTTGGTAGGATCAGTCAAGGACCACGGGAAAAAGGGGCCCGATAAAAACTGGATTGAAAAAGACCTCGTAAACACAATAGAGTCCATAGTTTTCAACAAATTCTCTTCAAACATTCCCAGAATGATTATTACATTAAATGGATTGTTCCTTACGGATGTAGGTTTGATCCATCAAGTTTCATGGGAAAAGGGGCCCTATGAAAATTTAATAAAAAAATCTTAGTTAACACATAATGGCCCTAGATTTCACCTGATTGTCTTCAAACTTTCACATAATGATTGTACCATCATAAGGATTGTTCCTTTCAAATTGGGTCTGATCCATTGAGAAACATAGGAAAAGGGGCCTTAGGAAAATTCAATTAGAATATCCTAATTAATGCTTGTAAGTCCACAGATGAGATGGGGTTGTCTTTATACTCAAACAGAATAATTATACTTTTGTAAGAAGAGTTCCCTTTGGAATTGGTTCAGACCCAGCAAGTAACATGGGAAAGGGGATATATGAAAATTCAATCAATAAAACCCTGTTAACACAATGAAGCCCACAGCTTTGATCAGATTTTGTTGAAACTTTCACAGAATGACTGAAAGCTCATAACGATCATTCTTTTCATAACAGGGTTTGAACTGACAAGAAACACAGGAAAAGGGGCCTTATGAAAATTTCATTTATAAATCCTTGTTACCAAGTCCAGAGCATTCATCGGATTTTCTTCAAACATTCACAGAATAATTGTACAATAATAATGAGGATTCTTTCTTTTCAAATTAGGCGTGATCTGTCTAGTATCATTGGAAAAGGGGCCTTTTGAGAATTTCATCGATAATGCTTGTAACCAAGTCCAGAGCTTTCATTGGGTTTTATTTAAACCTTCACAGAATCATTGTACAATAATCAAAATTGTTGATGCTGACATGAGACCTGATCCTTCAAGTATCGCAGGAAAAGGAGCCTTTTGAAAATTTTATTTAAAAAGTTTTACACCAAGATAAAGTCTGCAGTTTTCATCAGATTCTGTTCAAACTTTCACAGAATGTTTGTACCATCATTACAATTGTTTCTTTCCAAATTGGGCCTGATCTGTCTAGTATCATAGGAAAAGGGGCTGTATGAAAAATTATTACCAAATCCTCATAAACACAACAATGTCCTCAGTCTTTATCAGAATCTCTTCAAACTTTAATAGAATGATTGTACCATCATTTGGATTGTTCCTTTGTAAATTAGGTCTGATTGGTTAAGTGACACAAGAAAAGGGACCTTATGAAAAAATTATTACAAAACATCATTATTACAATAAAGTCCTCATTCTTAATCATTTTCTTCAAACTATCATTAGGATTGTTCCTATGTACATTGGGTCTGATTTGTTAAGTTTCACAGAAAAAGGGGCCTTATGAAAATTTCATTACAAAAATTCTTGACACAATTCAATCCACTGTTTTCATTGATTCTCTAACTTTTAAAGAATGATTGTACCTTCATTAGAATTGTTCCTTTTGAAATTTGGTTTGTTCTGTAAAGTATCATGAGAAAAGGGGTCCTATGAAGATTTCACTATAAACTCATTAACACAATAAATTCCACAGATTCCACAGATTGATTGTACCATCATTCCAATTGTTGATTTTGACAGTGGATCTGATTATGGCAAGTGTCACATAATAAGGGGCCTTATGAAAATCTTTCTTAAATATTCTGGTTAACACAATGATGTCCCTTGATTTCACCGGATTCACTTCAAAATTTCAAAGAATGATTGTACAAATACTTAAATGGTTCTTTTCAGAACTGGGTACAATCCATCAAGTATCATGTAAAAAGTGGCCATATGATTTTTTTTTAAATATTTTAGTAAACATAATGAATTCTGAATATTTCATTGGGTTTACTTTTAACTTTCATAGAATGAAAAACCCAACAGTAAAATATCACGAGAAAAGGGGCCTTATGAGAACTTGAATTTAATATCTTTGTTAACACAATAAAGTCAACAGTTTTATTGGATTCTCTTCAAAGATGCATGGAATAATTGTGGCATTCGAAACACAGGAAAAGGGGCCTTACAGATTATCATTCAAAACATTCTTGTGTATGTGATGAAGATCACAATCATTATCAAATTGTCTTTTAGATTTCACAGGATAATTGTAGGGTTGTAAGGAAAGTTCATTTTCGAATGAAATTGATCCATCAGAAAACACAGGAAAAGGGGCCTTATTGATTTTCATTCAAAACAATCCTGTTTATGTGATAAAGTCCACAATTATTGTCAAATTCTGATGAAATATTCACAGAATGATTGTAATAAGGTAACTTTCTTTTGGAAATGGAGTGGATCTGTCATGAAACAAGGGAAAAGGGGTCTTGAGGATTGTTGCTTTAAATGATAAGGGGGTAAAGCCCTTTTTTTTCTTTATGCATTCTTCTTCGAGCAATTAACTTCCTTAAATTTCAGATTTCTTAAACGGAAAACTTGATAACCATTAGAGCGTCTCAGGCCTTCATGGGCCTCTTGTTAAAAATTTAATGGAAAAATCTTTTAAGAAATCCTTGTTAACACTCTAGAGTCCACAGTTTTCATCAGATTCTCTTCAAACTTTCACAGAATGTTTATACTATCGTAAGGATTGTTCCTTTCGAAATTGGGTATGATTCGTCAAGAAACATAGGAAAGGGGCCTGTGAAAATTTAATTAAAAAATCCTCATTAATGATCTAGATTCATCATTAAATTGGATTCTCTTCAAACTTTCACAGAATGATTGCACCATCATAAGGATCGTTCCTTTAAAAATGGGTATGATCTGTCAAGGAACATGGGATAAAGGGCCTCATGAAAATTTATTTAAAAAATCATCGTTAACATTCTAAAGTCCACAGTTTTCATCAGATTCTATTCACACTTTCACGGAATGATTGTACCATCATAAGGGTTGTTTCTTTCAAATTGAGTCTGATCCATCAAGAAACATAGGAAAACGGGCCTTAGGAAAATTCAATTAAAAAATCATAATTAAAACTTTAACTGATTACCAGATACCCAATTTTTAGACTGGTCCAAATTCAAAGAAGTTGCAGACAACATTTCAAATTGCCTTAAAATTGGAAAGAATTTGCCAAGTAGGATTGAAAACATTGTGAAAAAAAGGGGAAATTTCTTGTTACAAGCAATTTTTCTTTTTCTCAGAAAGTTTTCCATTTTTGCAGTTCTTCAGGGTGTAAGAAAGTATCTTTGTGTGGTAATGGGTTATGTCAGAAACTGTCTGGTTTCTTCCCATAGGTCTCTATCTTAATAAAAATCATATTATGAAAATGAATTGATTATTATAGAAATGATAAAGAAAGAAAAAACGATAATAATCTGTAGCCTTCTTTTTTTTTTTAGCTACTTAGAAGGTTTAAAGATATACAGAATCCCTCATTTGTTTTTTGTAAACATTTCCTTCATCGGTACATTCAGGCCTACTCAAAGGCCTCTAGTTTTCTTTATCATAATGTTATTCATTCTATTAGACAAAGATTTTTAGAATTCTTCAAATTGAAAATGTCATCTCCAACTTCTTTGAAATTAGACTTTTTTAAAAGAATTTTGTCATGTAATTATTTTTTAACGAACAATTCCCCCCTCCCCACTCTAGAAAACATTGTGGAAAATGAATAAGTTTCTTGTAACAAACAATTTCTTCATTATCCAAATTGTTTTCTTCTCTAAGAGACTATGTATCCTTTCGAATTCCTCCAAATTAAATTGTTGTCTGCAGCATCTTTGTTTTTTTTTTATTTCCAAACGACTATGGTTTTGTAGTCTGATAATGGATTAATCCATTTCAGCGCAATGGCACAGTACCAGATACCAGACCCGGAGGAGCTAATGGAGTGCCCGTATGACAGAGTACACATGGTCAGAGCAAAGAGATTTCAGTACCACCTCATGAAATGCAGAAAAGTGAGCAAATCTTTTACATTGATTAAGCCAATAAAACAGTCATATTCCTAGTTATTTAGTCTCTGCAAACAAGTTTGTTTTTATTAGGTCACCTGACCGAATGGTCATGGTGACCTATTGCAATCATCGTTTGTCTGTCGTCGTCCGTCGTCCGTTAACTTTTAGACATTTTCATCTTCTTCTCAAGAAATACTGGGGGGGATTTCAACCAAACTTGGTAGAAAGCATCATTGGGGGATGCCAATTCAAGTTTGTGAAAATAGGGGTTCTGGGGGTCAAAGGGGTAATTTTTGTGAAAATAGGGGATCTGGGGGCAAAAAGGGGTAATTTTTGGTACTTCTTTAAAAATCTTCTTCTAATAAACCGTTAATGCCAGAGCTTAAATATTTTGTGTGCATGACAACTAGGACAGGTATATTATAAATTGTGAAATTCATGCCCCTGGGGTCATGTATGGGGCCACACCCAGAGGTCAAAGTTTATCATGTTCAAAAATTCACATTTTCATCTTCTTCTAATTAAGTACAAAGCCAATTTCAAACAAACTTGGTGAAAAGCATCATTTGGTAATGGTTATTCTGATTTGTGAAAATTAAAAGGCTCGGGGGTCAGGGGGCCCTAAAATGGGGACCAAAAGGGGGTCATTTTTGGTAACTTTTAAATATTTTATCTTCTTCTCAAGAACTACTGGGGGGATTTCAACCAAACTTGGTAGAAAGCATCATTGGGGGATGCCAATTCAAGTTTGTGAAAAAAAGGGTTCTTGGGGTCAAAGGGGCCCAAATAGGGGACAAAAAGGGGTAATTTTTGGTACTTCTTTAAGAATCTTCTTCTAATAAACCGTTAATGCCAGAGTTTAAATATTCTGTGTGCATGACAACTAGGACAGGTATATTATAAATTGTGAAATTCATGCCCCTTTGGGTCATGTATGGGGCCACACCCAGAGGTCAAAGTTCATCATGTTAAAAATCACATTTTCATCTTCTTCTGATGAAGTACTAAGCCAATTTCAAACTAACTTGGTGAAAAGCATCATTGGGTACTGATTATACAGATTTGTGAAAATTAAAAGGCTGGAGGTCAGGGGGGCCTAAAATGGGGACCAAAAGGGGGTCATTTTTGGTAACTTTTAAACATTTTCATCTTCTTCTCAAGAACTACTGAGGGGATTTCAACCAAACTTGGTCGGAAGCATCATTGGGGAATGCCAATTCTAGTTTGTGAAAAGAGGTTTTGGGGGCTTGGGGTAAAAGGGGCCCCAGTCGGGGGCAGAAAGGGGTAAATTTTTGTACTTCTTAAAAAATCTTTTTCTAATAAACCCTAAATCACTTGTCTTGATGCTCTTTTACTCAGGTGACCGTTAAGGCCCACTGGGCCTCTTGTCCTGATATGTAAGGATTGCCTATTTCTCCCTGTCTCAAAATGTTAAATGTTATATAAACAGCTTACCTGTAAATCTATGTGTACCTTTAAATGTCTGCAACTTTTTTGAAATTGAACCACCGTAAACTATATTGTAATTTTCATCTGATGATAGACTCAATAGAGTTCTAAGCAAACATTCTAAATAGTTGTACATATTAGAAAGGGTTAACAACACCTGTATTAACCCAATCCCACACAGTGACGTTTTTGAATGCCCATCAAGAAAAACACTATTGAAAACGTATAAAATTAAGAAATTGCTTGTTACAAGCAACTTCTTCATTTTAGAGAATGTTTACTACCATGAAAGTTGAAAAAATCATAAACTTTAAATTGTTGTCTGCAACTTGTTTCAGTTTGGACCAGTCTAAAATTTGTTGTCTGATAATGGGTTAAGTTCCCTGACTGAAAACTAGACTATAACTAAATGTCAACAACAACAAAGAAATTACCATTGGAATAGAGCCTTTTTTAAAGGCCATAAGTACGGAAAAGTCAATGGACCATAACCCAAATGGAACATGCACATCTTTAAATGATACTGATTGCACATGTGAAATTTGACTCAAATCCATTGTGTTGTTGAAGAGAAAATTAGGAGACAAGATTTTTCATCAAGGGGCCATAACTCTGTTAAATATAAATGGGCCATAATAAAATTACAAAATGCACAAATCAAATCCATGAGGTAATTGATAGGGAAAATGAGGGGACAAATTTTTTTTATCAAAAGGCCATAACTCTGTTCAAAGTAGAAAGTAAATGGACCCCAACAAATTACAATATGCCTATCCTTACTTGATACTGATCTGTGTGTAAAGTTTAAATCAAGCCCATACTGTAGGTTGCTGTGCAAGTGAGCAGACAAGAAAAAAGCTGACCAACCAAATAACCAACCGACTGACTGACGAACGAACAAACCAACCAACCAATACTCTGACATTCTATTTAGTCAAGTTCGACCCATTTTCGACCTATGAATTTTGGTTTAAGTTTGATATGATGTTTTATGAATGTTGTACCCAGAAGGTAATGATTTTAAACTCCGCACATGTGTTTAATGTCATCGCAAATCTCTGGACATCAGTTCAATACTCTGACATTCATTTAGTGTTGCCTATGTCGACATTGAATTGCTTTTGCTATCAGAATAATGGAGCATTACTGTCCTCTAACAGTTCTTGTTGAATTTTGATCCGCTAGAACATGTTCCAAGACGTTAAATTTTTGTGGTCTTTGTCTAAATATAAAATATTATGAGATATGACAATATGTATGGTCAACTTTCAAGGTCATATCAAAACAAATCAAAGTTTTGGACTATGTGAAGGTGGCTTTTAATAGTTGAAAGAAATGTCCTCAGTATTGGAAACCATTGTGGGGAAAGAAGAATTACTTATTGCAAGCAATATCTCTTGGCTTATGATACTTTCTTAACTTTCTTAAGTTTTAAATTAATCTCTGAAATCATAAAAGAAATAATTATCTAATCCCTATTCATCTGAACAGAACTACACTGGGAAGGATTTTGTTACCTGCCCCTTCAATGCAAAACATGAAATGCCAAAACCAGAACTACGTCATCACTTGGCAAACTGCCCAGACAGAGCCCTCATGGACCCTGAACGAGAGTTTGGTACGTATTCGATTTGGCAAATTGCCACTGTCAATCAAAAATTGATTGACAATCAAATAATTAATGTAGAAGGAAGTTAACTTTGAACTAAGACATTGATGTGTTTTTTTTTGCATTACAACTTAAACATAACCACACTTTATGTAAGATGTAGTTATAATGTTACGGTTGCCAACAAACAATTTGACCAAAAACTTAACAAAGTATTGTTGTTTACTCATTTAATTTCGTTATCTGATATAGATAAAAAATTTAGACTGGTCCAAATTAGAAGTTGTTGACAACATTTTTAGCTCGGCTGTTTTTGGAAGAAAACCCGAGGTATTGCGATAGTCTTTGTGTGGTCTTCCTCATTGTTGTTGTCGTTGTCGTTGTCATGCGAAAACTTTGACATTTTGTGATATCTCTGGTTCTCTTAAAGGCATTCACTTGAAACTTGGCACACTTATTCACTATCCAAAGAGCAACCTATACTATCAAGGGGGATAACTCTAGATGCATTTTGTCCACTATTCAGCACCCAACAGCCCAGCATAGGCACCCATGGGGGGTGCTCTCGTTAGTAGATAATATGATAAAATTCTATATCTTGGGATAGAAAACAGTTAGAAGCTGATGGATTAAGCTGCGTCTTTGGGAAGACCATTCAATGCAACTGGCACCTGGGTGTTGACATGAACCTGATGATATTTTGGCTCTTTATCACATGATTTGAACTGACAGTAACTAGAAGCATGGCTAAGATAAAGTTTTTCTGTATACATATGAGTATTAGTTGCCTGTAAGACCTTCCGATCAAAATAATTGTTCCCATTCCATGATACATGCTTGTGTAGTCTATGCAAGAAACCATAAAGCTGTGGAGAATTTTTAGCTCGCCTGAACAGGTGAGCTATTGTTTTCTCATTGTCTGTTGTCTGTCCATCTGTACACAATTTCTTAAAAATCTTCTCCTAAAGCAGTAAGCTGATCAAAACTGAAACTTTGCAGGAGTGTCAACTTGTGGAAGTTCTACAAAACTAAATGGCCTAGGTCATTTATATTTAGTATAATTCTGTTCGTAAGGTCCAAGAAAGGAAAAAATTCAGTTATTATGCTATAACGCTGCCCCCCCTGTAAGGGAATAATTGGACTGTCTGAACCAAACACCTGCTAAATGGTGATTACACATCAACATTGACTCAAATGTAACAAGTTGATTTTATAGATGTTGCTAGTCGGGAAATGAAAAATAACAACTATAATTACAAGATTTTAGCAGAAACCGACTGAATTCAGTGTAATAAATTCTACCCTTACCTTACCGGTCTATTGGAACTAAATCATCCGTAAATTTCCACAGGTCTTTTTCGGTCCCCCAATTAAAAAGCTTGAATTTTTACCAGAGATATGTTTTATTTTTTATTTATACTCATCAGCATTTACATATCAAACTGAATTTAGTTTACATCGACATAAATATTTCCATCCTAAGAGAATAGTTATGAGATCTAAGTAATCTACAAAGTGACGTCTCCTTGGAGACCAACCAGTTGTTGAACACCTTGGGTTACTGACGCCATTAGAAAATGACATGTGGATCGACCTTCTAACCTCTTTTGCCGTAATGGACTTGGTCTAATTTCTTTACCATCGTTAAATATGGTAACAATGAAGCAAAAACAAACTCTATCTGAACCTAGTCATTCACGAATAGGGAATTTACACTGACCAGCTGCATGACTACAAAATTGGATTAAACCTTGTGCAGGGTAACTTTTAATAGTGACTATGAAGGTCATAATATAAAAAAAAATCTTTAGCATGTTAAAAGTATGATAATAGTAAATTATCTAAACTTATGCATTTACGAATCAGAATATACGCCGAGCAACTGCACATGGATGAAAATGGATATAACTTGAAAATATGTAACTGTTACAAAAACAATCTTGATTTTAATTATAATTCTTTATGTGTCATAATCTGCATAATTTCAAGACTGTGGGGTACCTAGTTTCACTTTGGAGCATTCGTTATGTTTCTGTTCATGGAGTTTAAAAGTTATTGCCGGTATGTTGACTTTAGTTCTCTGGCAAAACTCTTTGAATTGGATTTGTGTATGATGCAAGATTTCAAAAATCTATGCTTGATTTATCAATATTAATAATTGATATAAACCTTAAGCAATTAACTATGACCTAAGGCTTTCATCACGGCTACTGGCAACTCCTAGGTGTGAAATGCTTACCTGGCTAATAATTACCTGGCTTCAGGTAATTATTGACTTTTATATTGCTCCTATCTTCAATTACATGGTAAAAATTGTGTAAATGTCAAATCAAGAACAATTACAGCAGCAACCAAAAATGGTCACCCCCCCCCCCAAATAATTCAGGAGCCAAGTTGAACCCGCATTATAATTGATTCAGAGCTGAAGAGGACAGCATTATAATGGAGTTGGAGTGTATTTTACTTAAATCATGCTCCTATGCTATAAAAAGTTCTTGTCTTAGAGATCCAAAATAGGGAAAAACGCACAAGATTAGTAAGTTAAATTGTTTAAGTCCTCTTTACCATAAGTCAAAGGGCATAGATACACTGCAGCTCTACTAAAAAGCTGTTGGTTGGGTCCAAGAATTGAAACAGCGGAAGAAGTGGAGTTATTATGCTATAACGCTATCCCCCCCTCCCCCACACTGAATAATTCACCCGCGGATCCAAACACCCGGAAAATCGTGATCATACTTCCACATTGACTAAAATGTAAAAGGCTTGATTTTATACATGTTAATGGTTGGGAAATGAAAAACAACAACAGTAGTAAGGAGATTTTAGCAGAAAACGACGGATTTCAGACGGAATTACTAAATTCTACCCTTACCTTCACGATGTATCGGAACTAGATAATCAGCAAATTTCTACAGGTCTACAAATTAATATCTCCTTGGAGACTTACGAGTTGTTGAACACCTGGAGTAACTGACACATTGAGAAAGTGTCATATGGATTTCTTTACCATCGTTAAAAATACGGTAACAATATATCAACAAAGAACTCTATCTGAACCTAGTCATTTATGAATATGGAATTTACACATGTACAAAACTATATTAAACTTGGTAGCGGGTAGCTATTATTTGTGACAATGAAGGTCATAATAAATGAAAAAAATCTGAGACGTGGAATGTCTAGTTTCAATGTCGACTATGGCCAAGACTGACGAATCATCGACATATAACTAAAATTCACGCATTTTCTGTATTCAGCATCATATTGTAGCGATTTTATCTAATTTGTTTCGACCGAAGCCATTACCCTCTATGAGCTCTGGATACCTGCACTCTATGAAGTAAAATCAAAAGTGGGCTCAAGTAAATTTGTCTAATTTCACGGTCACGCTATACTTTTAGAACTGTTGCTACCAGGAACGGAAGAAAATTAAAAACGCCGAGAGAGAAACAAAACATGATATTTTAATCGCATCATCTTCTAGGTTTATAACTGAAGAATGCCGAGGTGTGTGCCTATTCTCAATTAATTTAAAATTATCAATGACCTAAGGCATTAATCACCTCAATGTCGAACAGTTTGACCTAACAAGTGAGCCGATTTAAAAATAAAAACACTAAGTGTGTGATCAATCAAATAGCAATTATCTCTAATCTAATGCATTAATCGCCACGACGTCCATGGTAAGGTGTTAAAAATTTAACTAGATTTGGGTAATTATCTATTTTTATTATTTGCAACCCTTTTTTATTGCAGCCAACCGAAGACAGGATGAATAAAATGGCAGTTAAAACAGGGTTAACGTGGTATCTCAGCATCAGCAACCAAAAATGGTCGTTATTTTCCACAATGTTTTCTAAGGTTATTTTTCTTTTGGGCATCTGAAAGCGTGGTTGGGTGGGAATTGGTTAGAATTAGTTCACTGTCAAGTACTAGGGCTTTTGGAATCCCAGTGTTTGCTCATGTTTAGTTGTTTGTTTCTCCCTTACTTATTTGAAAATTACTTATTCTAGATAACAGAAATGAGGGTGATATAATCAAAGGATGTACAGATACGCCAGTCTATGAAAATATTGATATTCCAATGAGTGAAGATTGGGAATCTGGTAGGTGGTCTACAGCTTTAGATCTAGTCAATCCTTAACCCATTACCAGACAATAAAATTGTAAAGTAGTCCAAATTCAAAGAATTTGTAGACCACAATTTTTAGTTGATGAAATTTTAGAGTTCGTATTTTTGTGAGAAAAAAATTGAGGGGGGGGGGGGGGAAATGAAGAAATTACTTGATATTAGCAATTTCTTCATTTTCCACAATGTTTTTATGCCCCTGCATCAATAAGATAGAGGGCATATTGTTTTACCGGTGTCTGTCTGTCTGTGTGTCCGTCCGTCTGTCTGCAAAACTTAACCTGCCAACTAAACATTTTCCTACAACTTCAACCCTGATTAAGTTACAATGCTAATATTTGGTATGTAGATAGGTCTCAACAAGGCGCAACTGGGGAAGGTCATTTCATCAAGGTCAAGGTCAAAATTTTAACCCTTTAGCCGTTTCTTAAGAATTCCTGTTTCGGGGGCATGGTGTTTCACAAACACATCTTGTTTACAGCTATTTTCTTGAGGGCATAAAAAGATAGGATTGTGTGGTAGTGGGTAATCCATAAATACACAATTGGATTCTGGTAGATGGTTTCCTGAATATGATTTAGTCAATCCTTCAGTGTTTATTCTAGGATTTCAAAATGTGGGGGATTTCATCCAAACTCTACACAATTGAGAGATGATTTGTATTTCATGCTCTTTGTCTATAGAAAATAATCCCATAACTATGTTGAGAATATGGGGGATTTTTGGAAAATGTTGCAGAATCCCCCCCAAAAAACTCAGGTCCTTAACCAAAAAATGCTCAATGAGATCTTGTAAGTATTTAATGGATTTTGATTTAGTCAACCCCAAGCCAATAAATACCCAACAGAATTCTGGGATGTGTTTTACAGCTATTTGACTCCCCTGAGCACAAAGTGCAAGGTGAGCTATTGTGATCCCAGTGCTCTCATTAAGGAACAATATTAGGAATTTCTAAAATTCCAAGTTTCAATTTCAGGAATTCAAAAAATCAAGGACTATTTTATTAGCACCCTCGACATACCCCCCCCCCAAAAAAAATGAAATTACATTAAAATATAAAGCGTACAGTACATTATTTTCCATCCTTCACTAAAAGTCCCCTAATATCAAAGGCTAGAAGGGCTATAGCGATGGCTTTTTCCTGTCTGTCGTTCTTTCGTCTGTCCGTACGTTAACTTTTCCTTGTTTACAGGACAGTTGTTTACTTGATAGAGTCCTCAGTTTTCATTAGATTCTCTTCAAACATTCTAAGAGTGATTGTACCATCATAAGGATTATTCTTTTCCAAATTGGGTCCCATCTGTCAGGAAACACAGGAAAAGGGGGCTAATTACAAATTATGCGATAGAGTCCACAGTTGTCATCGGATACTGTTCAATCTTTCTCTGAATGATTGTACGATCATAAGGATCTTTTCTTTTTCTCAAGATACACAGGAAAAAGGGGCCTTAAAAAAAATTGATAGAAAAATATATTGAAAATTCTTGAAGCCCACAGCTTGATCAGATTTTGTTGAAACTTTCACAGAATGATTGTTAGGTCAAAACGATCATTCTTTTCAAAATGGGGTTTGAACTGTCAAGAAACACGAGAAAAGGGGCCTTATGAAAATTTCATTTAGAAATCATTGTTACCAAGTCCAGAGCTTTCATCAGATTTTCTTCAAACTTTCACAGATTAATTGTACAATAATAATGATTGTTGAAGTTGACATAAGACCTGATCCGTCAAGTATCACAGGAAAAGGAGCCTTATGAAATTTAATTTTGAAATCTTTGTACTACACTAAAGTCCACAGTTTTCATCCGATCCTGTTCAAACTTTCACAGAATGATTGTACTATCATTAGGATTGTTTCATTTAAAATAAGGTCTGACTCTCCAGTATCAGGAGAAAAGGGGCCTTATGAAAATTTCATTTAGAAATCATTTTTACCAAGTCCAGAGCTTTCATCAGATTTTCTTCAAACTTTCACAGATTGATTGTACAATAATGATGATTGTTTAAGTTGACATTAGACCTGATCCGTCAAGTATCTCAGGAAAAGTTGCCTTATGAACTTTTATTTTGAAATCCTTACACCACAATAAAGTCCACAGTTTAAATCAGAATCTGTTTCAAACTTTCACAGATATTTGTACCATCATTATAATTGTTTCTTTCCAAATTGGGCCTGATCTGTCTAGTATCACAGGAAAAGGGGCTGTATGAAAAATTATTACCAAATCCTAATTAACACAAGAATGTCCTCAGATTCTCTTCAAACTTTAATAGAATGATTGTACCATCATTTGGATTGTTCCTTTGAAAATTGAGTCTGTTCTGTTTAGCGACACAAGAAAATGGGCTGTATTACTATAAAGTCCTCAGTCTTTACCATTTTTTTTAAGATATCCATCATTAGAATTGTTTGTTTGTAAATTGGTTCTGATTTGTTAAGTTTCGTGGGAAAAGGGGCCTTATGAAAATATTATTACAAAAAATTCTTGACTCAATTCAGCCCACCACTGTTTTCAATGATTCTCTATAAACTTTACAGAATTATTGTACCTTCATTTGAACTGTTCCTTTTGAAATTTTGTATGTTCTGTAAAGTATCATGGGAAAAGCTGCCCTATGACAATTTCACTATAAATCCTCATATACACAATAAATTCAATAGATTACACAGATTGATTGTACTATCATTACAATTGTTGATTTTGACAGTGGATCTGATATCGCAAGTATCACATGAAAAGGGGCCTTATGAAAAAGTTCCTTAAATATTCTAGTTAACTCAATGATGTCCCTAGATTTCACCAGATTACAATCATAAGGATGGTTCTTTTCATAACTGGGTACAATCTGTCAAGTATCATGTAAAAAGGTGCCATGTGAATTTTTAGCTTCACTGGCTGAAAGCCTGCCAGCTATTGTCATGGTGTTGTGTCAGCAGTGCATCTGTGCATGCATGTGTGCGTCTGTCCATAAACTTTTACTTTGAAAATCTTCTCCCCAGAAAGTACTGAACAGAATTCAACCAAATTTCACAGAAATGATTCTTGGTTGACCCTTTATCAGGTTCTTTCAAAGATTTTTAATAGGATGAAAAATGGATGGATTTCAAATTAATTTTACAGGAATTATCAAAAATATTCTTCCCAGAGACCAGTGGATGGATTTCAACTTTATTTTACAGGAATGATTCTCTGATGCCTTTTTTAGCTCACCTGAGCACGTAGTGCTCAAGTGAGCTATTGTGTCCGGTGTCCGTCTGTCGTCATGCGTTGTGCGTTGTCCGTAAACAATTTCTTTAAACAACATCTCCTCCGAAACCACTGGGCCAATTTGAACCAAATTTGGCAGAAATGTTCCTTAGGTGGTCCCTTTCAAAAATAGCTAAAAGAATTAAAATTCATTAAAAACTCTGGTTGCCATGGCAACAAAAGTAGAATTTTAAAAAAAATCTTTAAAAATCTTCTCCTCCTGACCCAGAAGGCGTAGAGCCTTGATATTTTGCATGAAGCATCAGTATATTGACCTCTTTCAAAATAGTTAAATCATGATCCTCTGGTCCCCAGGGGGGAGCCCCAAAGGGGGAGCCCCGGGGGGGGGGGTTGATGGTTATATAGAAATAAAGAACGATTTTTAAATGAGATCTCCTCCCAAACCACTGGGCCGATTTGAACCAAATTTTGAAATGTTCCTTAGGTGGTCCCCCTTAAAATTAGCGAAAAGAATTCAAATCCATTAAAACTCTGGTTGCCATGGCAACAAAAGTGAAATTTCAAAATAATCTTTAAGAATCTTCTCCTCCTGACCCAGAAGGCGTAGAGCCTTGATATTTTGCATGAAGCATCAGTATATTGATCTCTTACAAAATAGCTAAAATCATGATCCTCGGGTCTCCAGGGGTGGACCCAGGGGGGGGGGGGGTATAGGCATGAAGCATCAGTTCACAGACTTCTTTCTTATTTCTGAAATTATAACCCATGGAAAAAGGTTTTTCCTTCTTTCAAATCAGCATTAAAGCCTTGGAATTTGTAATTTAGACTTTTGGATCCCCAGGTTCATAGTCTTTATATGTAATTGTGGCCCACTTGTTTCATAATCCTAACCTTAACATGAAATTAGACTGTTGAAAGAAAAAGAGCCTTTATCTCAGATGAGCGCCCCAGGGCCAACGGCTCTCTTGTTTTCAGATTTCATCCAATTTCATTTTCATACACTTAAAATATGGCATTTTGGGTTTTTGCTTATGACCATATATGGTATCAGAGAATTTTTAAATTGCCATTCTTGAACGGCACATTTTTACAATTGTCTTTGTTGGGTGAATTGTGTGAAAGGGTTGAAAGGTCACAGTTAGTTTCTGAGATTCCTAGGTTATTGTATATGTATACATGAATGGACTGATTAACACCCAATTTTGTAACTCAGATTACACCAGTTAGTTATAACCAGTTAGTTATTTACAACTAGAGGCGCTTGAGCGCCTGTTGCGCTCCACCGGGCTGAATTTACTTATCATTTCTGAGAAATTTTGTTGAAAACCATCCTGCACATTGTAGGTTTTCACTGTTTACCATATATGGAAATAAGCCCAATTTATTAAAGCAATGTTTACGGTCAATCAATTCGTTGGCAATCTAATAAGGGGTCACAAAAGGATCATTCAAGTGAAATTTGGTTGAAATTGGTCATATGTTTCTAAGAAGAAGATTTTCAAAGCTTACGCCATATATGGAAATAAGCCCCTGCCCATTTAAGCAATGTTTTCTGTCCAATCAAATTCCTTGAATAAATCTGATAAAGGATATCCCAATGGTCAATCCTGTAAAATTTGGTTGAAATCCATCAGTTGGTTTCTGAGAAGAAGATTTTCAAAGTTTTCACCACAGATTGAAATAAGCCCCCGCCAATTAAAGACATATTTTTCATCCCATCAAAACTCTTTGAAGGAATCTGATAAAAGGGTCACCCAATGAGCAATCCTGTAAAATTTGCTTGAAATCCATCATTTGATTTCTTAGAAGAAGATTTTTAAAGGTTTCACTATATATGGAAATAAGCACCACCCATAAAGCCATGTTTTTCATCGGATCAAAATTCTTCGAAGAAATCTGATAAAAGGTCACCCAAGAATCATTTCTGTAAAATTTGGTTGAAATCCATCCATTGGTATCTGAGAAGAAGATTTATAAAGGTTTCACTATATAAGGAAATTAGTCCTGCCCATTCAAGCCATGTTTTTCATCGGATCAATATTCTTTGAAGGAATCTGATAAAGGGTCACCCAAGGATCATTTCTGTGAAATTTGGTTGAATTCTGTATAGTACTTTCTGAGGAGAAGATTTTTAAAGTAAAAGGTTACAGACAGACAGAGGCACAAAGGACACAACCCCATGATAACAGCTCGCTGGCTTTCAGCCAATGGAGCTAATAAAATGGATGTCTTTACACACTTAAAAAAGGTATTCCTCTCTGCAGTTCTAAAAATAGATCAAGGAGATGCAAGGATGTTAGAAATCGGTAGAAAGTAGGGTTTTGTCTTATTGGTTACTGCTCTTGGATATTGAAGATAAAAGCTTATATTTATCAAGGGAAATGTGGAGTATATATTTTAACCGATTACCAGACAACACAATATAAGACTGGTTCAGATTGAAAGCAATTGCAGGTAACAAACTAAAAATTTTTGAATGAAGAAAATCTTTGCCTTTAAGGATGAAAAATATTGCAGACAATGAAGAAATAGCTTGTAATAAGTTTGAATTGACCCTTTAACCCTTTACACCACAGCAAAATCTTAGACTAGTTCAAATTGAAAGAACTTGCATATCACAATTTCAAGTTGCTGGAATTCAGAAAATCTTTATCTTGTAGGGTAGGAAACATAATGGACATTGAAGAAATTGCTTGTTAAAACCAATTTCTTCAATGTCCACAATGTTTTCCAAAGCTCTTTTCTTGAGATGCTTAAAAAGCAGGATTCAGTGGGAATGGGTTAAATGCAAATGCAGATACTTTTACTTAATTTGGCATGCTTACTTTCAAATTCCTCAACCTTTCAATCAAACCTGACATTGTAACAAATGTAGTTTTTAAGCTTATAGCTTAGCCCATTCCCACACAGTGACACTTTTTGATGCCCCTTCAGAAAAACAATATGGGTAACAAGTGTGTAAAATGAAGCAATTTCCTCATTATCCACAATATATTTTAACCGAAAATAAAAAAAAAAACACTTTAAGTTATCATCTCTGACTTCTTTCAATTTAAGCCAGTCTAAAATTTGGTTAAAACTATAAAATCAAGGATGGTAACTCTAATTTCATTTTTATTGGAATTTTATGACTTTTTCATCTGAGGTTTATTACTAACCTGGATCAGTTAAAATGTTACTGCACATCTGCATACAAAATAAGTTATAAGAAAACCAAAAGATAGTTATTGCAATTTAGACCAGTCAAAATTCAAAAATTTATTTCACATGGTGAATATGATTCGGTTTATATTGAATTCCTGTACAATCAGGCCTGTGGAGCAATACATTCGCTCAAGCGCTTCTTGTTACTTGAGGGTATTTTATTGACCTATGGCCAGAGTATGCATTCTTTTGTTTATCAAATGCTTTATCTTGTGACTTCAGAAAACGTCCGAGTGATTAATTCAGGACGTCTTTCTCTAACTTCAGACTTTACTTTATGTCTGAGTCGATTTTCCGGACGTTTTTCGACATAATATAAATTGATGTCAGCTTATTGAGTGCATTGGATTTGTCATAAATTGATGTCTGTCTTTTTGTCCATACAAAAATTGTTAAAATAATTCAATTAAATGAAAAACTATGGGATCAAACCAGTCTCGAGTCTTACTGTTAATTATTTGGCTCCAGCTGCATATTTTTCTCTACCAAAAAGCACCTTAATCCATTCCAACACAGCAAAATTTTAGTCTGGTCCAAATTGAAAGAAGATGCAGACGATAATTTCAGGTTGTTGGAATTTTGAATTTTTTTTTACTTTTTGGATAGAAAACATTGTGGATAATAAAGAAATTGCTTGATACAAGTAATTTCTTCATTTTCCACAATGTTTTCCAATGCTTTCTTTCTTTAAGGGTGTAAAAAGGAGGGATTGAGTGGGAATGGGTTAAATAGCAGCTGACTCAGAATTTAGGACCATCATAGTCCTAGCTATGTAGTCAATTTTTAAATCATGAACACACAGCGGGAGTCTAGTAGGTGGTTTGCAGATTTTCATTCAGTCAATTTTTATCCCATAAACACATAATGGCATTCTTGTAGGTGGCTTACGATTCCCAAACAATAAAATTTTAGACTGGTCCAAATTGATACATGTTGCAGACCACAAAAGAAAGTTGGTTTTAATTGAAAAGCCAGGTTCACAGCAGGTAGAAAACATAATGAGAAAAGAAGAAATGGCTGCTACAAGCATTTTCTTCTTTTCTCAAAATGTTTTTCCAAAGCTATATTTCTTGACCTTGTAAAAATGGAGGATTGAGCTTCTGACTTCAATCCGTAGCCCTTTAACCTAAAAAGGGATTCTTGATTGTTTGCTAGGAGTTGCAGGTAACAATTTAACCCTTTCCTGCTCGATCCCAGCTTTAAACATCCCGGTGATATCATAATTGAGAAAATATTTCTTCTTTTTCTACAATGTTTCTTAGTCAACCGAATGGTTATTTTTCAAATCAAATTCACTTTTAATTGTCGTCTGCAAAACCTTTGAATTTGAATAGGTCTAAAATTTTGCAAAACAGGAAAGGGCTAAAGTTAATGGAATTTAGATTTTTTCCAACTTTCTGGGTAGGAAACATTGTTGGAATGAAGAAGTTTCTTTTTTGCAAACAATTTCTTATTTTACTCAATGTATACCCAATCTTTTCTCGAGGGGCATCAAAAAGCGTCACTTTGTAGGAAAGGGTTAACCCATTCACAGTGTGGGAATGTGTTGCCCATTCACACAAATCTGCATTTTTACTTCCCACAAGAAAGAAGCTTCGGGAAAGATTTTGGAAAATGAGGAAATTGCTTCCCTGAAAGCCAAAATCGTTTTGGAATTTCATAAACTTGGAGCTGTAATATTCAACTTCTCTCAATTCAAACCAATCTGAAATTTGTGTTGTATGTTAATATGTTAAAGATACTAATGGAACAGTGCTTATATTTAGAATGCATGTAAGTTTCATCAATATACAATCAGCTAATTTCAAGTCAAATGCATTTCATGAGGTCAAGTCCCTCTATCATATTTCTAAAAAAACCTTTCTATTTCAGGGGTATTAATGTGTTTTACAATGTATCTTGTTCTATTCTAGAAGTCACAGGTGAGACATATGGCCCATTACAGGATAAAACATACTACTCAAGAGTCCAATTCAAGACAATGGACAGAACGATGTAAGTAAATAAAAGAACATTAAGAACAGATTATTTGTAGATGTGTGTACAAAATAGAATTTCATATGTGATGTGTTGTATGGTAGTATTAATTCTGACTTTTCCATATTTCAATACCTTGCATTTACTATTACTCATGACCTCTTGATTAAAAAAAACCCATCTTATTCAGAAAAAAGTTTGTTGGAAAAGAAGATAATTCTGTTCAGTTATTTTTTTTGCGAATAATTTCTTAAGCCCTTTCTCTTGAGACTAGTCAAAAATTGTGTTATCCCTTTCCTGTTTTTCAAAATTTTAGACTTGTCCAATTTCAAAGAAGTTGCAGACGACAATTAAAAGTGAGTGCAATTTGAAAAGTAACCAACCTATAGGATAGAAAATATTGTGGGGTAAGAAGAAATTGCTTGTTACAAGCAATTTCTTCTTATCCCACAATAATTTCTCAAGTATAAAAACTCAGGGACGCAAAATCCAGGGATTAACCAGGAAAGGGTTATTTCAAATCAGGTGAACCCATAACCAAACAACACAATGACTGACTTGTCAAGTTTAGTCAAAGTTATTAAAATTTGAACAATTAGTACCAGAAAAATGTGACAAAAATATACCACTTTACCAGGCAATGCTGGAAAATAAACATTTTTTCAGCAACTACATGTATTCATAGAATCAACTTGAAACTTGATGAGAAGAATCAATTCAGTGTCTTTCATGGCACTTAATGAATTTCAATCTCTAAGATATCTATTTCCCGTTTAACAGCTTACTTTATTTTACGACATCGCTTGGTAAAGTGGTATGTTCAACTAAGGATCTTCCATGGCATTTGCCAAATTTAGGTCTGCATGTTATTAATTCCTGTTTTAGGACTTAGTTAACTCATTCCCACACTATTTTACTTTTTGGCACACACAAGAAGAAAAATTTTAGAAAACATTGTGGAAAACAGAGGAATCGCTTGTAACAAGCTATTTCTTCATTATCCACAATGTTTTCTATCCCAAAGGATAAAGATGTTTGAATTACAATAACTTAAAATTGTCATCTGCAACATCTTTGAATTTGGACTAGTCTAAAATTTGTTGTTAGGAAATTGGTTAATGTTTGGACAATGCCTGGTGTAGTAGTATTTGTTCTTTGCATTTTCACAGCAATTATTGATAGCATTGATTTGACTTGAAACTCAATGTAGAAGTTCAGCTAGTTATCTTACATGGTGCTTACTGAATTTGTTTCATTGAGGGTTCATTTCAATTTGGCTGTAGTCTACTTGGTAGAACATTTAGCGGGGATATACTCAGTGACTTTCGACTCACTAATTTCTTGTTTTGAGCCTCTTTAGCAACTTAGTTGGTAAGGTGCAGTGTTTCAACCTTTGGTGTGTGGGTTTGAACACCTGCTCAGTAAACCCTTTTTTAGCTCTACTGGCTGAAGACCAATAGAGCTATAGCGATGGCTTTCTCCTGTCAGACAACTGTCCATTTGTCTGTCCTTTCCTTATTTACGCAATAGAGTCAACAGATTTCATCAGATTCTCTACTAAATTTGTCAATATGTTTGTATTATCATAAGGATTGTTCCTTTCAAAATTGGGTCGGATCCGTCAAGAAACATAAGAAAAGGGGCCTTAAAAATTTGATAAAAAAGATCTATTAAGAATCCTCGTTTTTTCTATAGACTCCACAGTTTTCATCAAATTCTCTTCAAACATTGTCAGAATGATTGCACCATCATAAGGATCGAAATTGGATCAGATCTGTCAAGAAACATGGGAAAAGGGGTCTTATGAAAATCTATTGAAAACCTCTTTAATCGATAGAATCCACAGTATTCATCAGATTCTCTTCAATTTTTGTCAGAATGATTGTACCATCAAAAGGATTGTTCCTTTGAAATAAGGACAGATCTGTCAAGAAACATGGGAACAAAGGGCCTAATTAAAATTTATTTAATTAATCCTTATTTACACAATAGAGTCGAATAGAGACCACAGTTCTTCAAACTTTGTCAGAATGATAGTACTATCATAAGGATTTTTCCTTTCAAAATTTGGTCAGATCCATCAAGAAACACTGGAAAAGGGGCCTTACGAAAATTTGATTAAAAAATCTATAAAAAATCCTCGTTTACGCAATAGACTCCACAATTTTTCTCAGATTCTCTTCAAACTTTGTCGGAATGATTGTACCTTTATAAGGATCGTTCTTTTTGAAATTTGGTCAGATCTGTCAAAGAACATAAGAAAAGGGGCCTTTTGAAAATTTAATAAAAAAATCCTCTTTCATACTCTGGAGTCCACAGTTTACATTGGATTCTCTTTAAACTTCCACAGAATGATTGTACCATTGTAAGGATCATTCCATTTAAGTTTTGGTCAGATCCGTCAAGAAACACGGGCAACTGGGCCTTAAGAAAATTTAATTGCAAAATCTTAAAGCTATAAAGTCCACAGATTTCATTAGTTTGTCGTCATACTCAAACACTTATACTTTGTAAGACTTAGTGTAGTTCCCTTCAGAATTGGGTCAGATGCATAAAGTAATATGGGAAATGGGCTGTTAGAAAATTTGTTAATCCCTGTTAACAAAATGAAGCCCACAGCTTTGATCAGATTTTATTGAAACTTTCACAGAATGACTGTAAGGTCATAACGATCATTCTTTTCAAAATGAGGTGTGAACTGTCTAGAAACAAGAGAAAAGGGAACCTATGAAAATTTCATTTAGAAATCCTTGTTACCAAGTCCAGAGCTTTCATCTAATTTTGTTCAAACTTTCATAGAATGATTGTTCAATAATAATGATTGTTGCAGTTGACATTAGACCTGATACGTCATGTATCACAGGAAAAGGAGCCTTATGAAAATTATTTTTAACATCCTTGTACCACAATGAAGTCCACAGTTTTCATTGTATTCTGTTCAAACTTTCACAGAACGTTTGTACTATCATTATGATTGTTTCTTTCCAATTTGGGCCTGATCTGTCAAAATATCAGGGGGAAAGGGGCCTAATGAAAATTTCATTTATAAGCCTTGTTACCAAGTCCAGAGCTTTCATCAGATCTTCTTTAAACTTTCACAGAATGATTGTACAATAATTACGATTGTTGATGTTGACATAAGACCTGATCCGTCAAGTATCACAGGAATAAGGACCTTATGAAATTGAATTTTAAAATCCTTACACCACTAAAAAGTAGACAGTTTCCACCGTTTTCTGTTCAAACTTTTATAGAATGATTGTACCATCATTTGGATTGTTCCTTTGTAAATTGAGTCTGATCTGTTAAGGAACACAAGAAAAGGGGCCTTATGAAAATTTTATGGCAAAAACATCAATATCGCAATAAAATCCTCAGTCCTTACCGTATTCTTCAAACTAACCATCATTAGAATTGTTCGTTTGTAAATTGGTTCTGATTTATTAAGTTTCACGGGAAAAGGGGCCTTATGAAAATTTTATTTAAAAAAATTCTTAACATAATTTAGTACACTGTTTTCATTGATTCTCTTTAAACTTTTACAGAATGATTGAACCTTCATTAGTATTGTTCCTTTTGAAATTTGGTTTGTTCTGTAAAGTATCATGGGAAAAGGGCCCTATAAAAATTTCACTATAAAATCCATGTAAACACAATAAATTCCACAGATTACACAGATTGATTGTGCCATCATTACAATTGTTCATTTTGACAGTGGATCTGATACAGTAAGTATCACATGAAAATGGGCTTTATGAAAAACTTTTTTTAAATATTCTAGTTAATACAATGATGTCTCTAGATTTCACCAGATTCACTTCAAAATTTCACAGAATGATTGTACAATTACAAGGATAGTTCTTTTCAGAATTGGGTACAATCAGTCTCATGTAAAAAGGTGCCATATGATTTTTTTTTAAAATATTCTAGTACACATAATGTAGTCCCCAATAATGAAGTTCCTTTCGAGAAACAAATGGATCCATAAGAGAACACAGGAAAAGGGGCCTGATGGAATTTTACTCAAAACAATTCTGTTTAAGTGATAAAGTCCACAATTATTATAGGATTTTGATGAAAATTTCACAGTATGATTGTAGGTTCATAAGGAAACTCCCTTTTTGAATTTAAGTGGATCAGGCATGAAAGATGGGAATAAGGACCTTAAGGATTGTTGCTCAAAATATTAAAGGGGATAAAGTCCAATTTGTTATTTTTTTATGCAATCTTCTTTCAGCAATTAAATACCCTAATTATCAGATTTCTTAAACAGAAAACTTGATAACCAGTAGAGTGTCTCAGGCCCTCATTGGCCTCTTGTTTAAGACTGCTGATAAAGCTAGTTTGTCTCTCACCAATGGGAAAATGATAGATAGTGAGCTTAACCCTTTCATGTACAAACCTGGGATTTACAGTTGAGAAAACATTGCCAAAAAAGAAGAAATTGCTTGTAACAAGTAATTTTTCCTCTTACCACAATATTTTCTACCACATAGGATGGTTTCATTTCAAATTGCTTGCAATTTTTATTGTTGTCTGCAACCTCCTTCAATTTGTATAAGATTAAAAAAAAGAAATGGAAATGTTGGATGATTAGTTAGTGGCTTTGAACAAATGTTAAGGTTTTACTAGTGTGACAAATACCAGGAAGCTGTGATAAGATGCACAGCCATGGCAACTTAACCCATTCCCACACAAGAGAATTTAAGACTGGTCCAAATTGAAAGAAGCTGCAGACAACAATTTAAAGTTGATGGAATTTTAATTTTTTTCGTCTTTTTGGATAGAAAACATTGTGGATAATGAAGAAATTGCTTGTTACAAGCAATTTCTTCATTTTCCACAATGTTTTCCGAAGCTTATTTCTTGAGGGGCGTAAAAAGGAGGGCTTGTGTGGGAATGGGTTAAGCGATTTACTGTAGGAATTGGCTTTGAACCCTATACACCTCACTGATCAATAATATTGGTGTTCTTGGTATAGTGTACAATAATATAATAAGAAAGAGTTTGTTTAATGTTGTCCAATATTTCGTTTGCAGACTTGGTAAAGACCAAAGAAAAATTGTGGTAGATGAAAGGCTTACACCTAGCCAGAAAATGTAAGAAAAAAAATCCTAACATATTTTTTTTTACTGTTGTCTGTTTGTTGTCAGTCTGTCTGCCTGTCTGCAAAACTTAACAAAAAAACTTCTTATCTCTTTTATGCTTTTTTTGGCCCTTTGATTTACCTCTGTCCATGTGCAACTGTGTGTGTGTTTGTGTTTAATTGTGCATGTCCTATTCTTGTTTGGAGAATATCTTCTACACAAGTTGATAGATTCCAAAATAACTTGGCATGATTATTCCCCTTGAACAGTACTAGTGTCATGCTTAGTTTTGTTCCTAAGATCCTTCCTAGTACAAGGTCACATTTGAAGGTCATGTGAAAAGCAGTTATGCAGGGGTAGTCTTATCTGTGACACATTTCTGGTCAAGAAAAAGATGTATCCTTGGTATGTAATTAAGACACTAGTATGCACATAGTAAGGGTCATACAGTCAAGTTCAAGGTAATAATTTTAAACCTTTCCCCATAAAATTCCTGTCAAACCCTGACAAAAGTTTCAACATGAATAGTTTTATATCCACTAGCTAAAGACCACTGGGCCTATTTCCATGGCATTTTGTCTGTCATATGTCAGTGTTTGCATCCATCTGTCCATGAACTTTTCCTTTAAAGTCTTCTTCACACAAACAACTGAGTGGATTTCAACAGGAGCAATCCTTTGTGGACTCTTTTATCAACTCCTTAAAAAGAATTGATCAGATGAAAACCATTGGCTTTCATTGGCGAGTCTATTTTCCATATGTAGCATATTTCACTATGTTTATATTTATTTCAGTCTTAGAAAAATAATCCATAAAATGAATTTTATGTGGATTTCAGTTAATTACTTGGGTAATTTCATTGAAATTAATTGAATGCGTTGTGCAAAAAGATCAAAGTATTAATTAATATAATTAATTACTATGTGAAATTGTGATGTGTAATTAATGTTTGTCTGGGTTTCAACGAAACCTCAAAGGAATATTCTTTCAATCATAGAATCCATATATCAAATAATTTATCTAGGCTGGAAATGATCTTTGAACTTCAGCATTTGCTCACATCTATGTGAAGTTTTTCGTTCTTTCAACAATTTAATGTCTTAATTACAGCTTATTCAAGCTGTAGTTACAACATTTAGGTTTGTAACCAACTATTTTACTCTTTTGCTATATATCACTGTCCATAAATTCTGAAAATAACACAATTAATATCTGAGTGAAATTTCTTGAATTAGCTGTAGCTACAATGTTTAAGTTGCCTAACCTACAAAAATGTATGGTATAAATGTTGTCTGCTGTTTGAGTTCAAGTTAACATCCAGTCTAAATGAATTATTATATGATTCGTAGATTGATTGATAGTTGTGATCAGTCACTTATATTCATTTTCAAACATCTTTTAGTTATTTGAATGAGTTAGCTGACATAATTTTTATCTATATTTTGTAGTTATGAGCTCAATCAGTATAAAAATGGAGATATGGATGATGATTTACGGTTGCCAAAGACATCCTCAATGGCTGCTAGACCTATGCAACCACAAGTTCAGCCTAGAGAGCAGCCACATTCCTCAGTATTTGCTTACAGTGTTGGAGCAGGTCGTGGACGGGGTCGAGGTGTTGGAAGTGTTCCTAACGGTAAGGTTGCAAAAGCCTACCGACCTCTGAGTTAGTAAAAACAATAAAGGGAAAAAGAAAAATTCTGAATACTAGCATGTTGATCCAATTTGATTGAGTTTCCATATGACAGTTCAAGGTGACTGTATCTTTAAAAATAGTCATATGAGGTAGAACAGACTGGTTAGAAAAATTGCTTATGATAAGTAATTTCTTATTCATCTGGCAGTGTTTTCTATAATGTTATAACAGAGGGTAAAAACAGTCAGGATTGAGTTGTGAAGGCGTTGGTGTAATCCTATTCAAAATATACATACTTTGCATTAACCCAATCTAAATAGGATAAACTTCATCCTTGCTCATTTTTTAAAAAGATATTTGATAAAAGTTTGCCTTTCATTTGCTGAATTGAAATGTCATGTGTAATAAAACAGACCTTCTAGGCGCATTCAGCAGATCAGCTTAGCATCAGACTCCTGTATGAGGTGCTGTTGTGGGCAAGCTAAAAGTGACTGTTTACTTAGTGTAAGAATTAATATTGCTCTTGGCCAATTTCAGTGACAAGCTGCTGGTAATGAATATTTATTAATTTCCTACTAACCCAATTAATGAGCTCTAGCTAACAGTACAAAAGATCAAATCATTTATAAAGTTTGTAGGATCCTCTGGCCAAAAGTCACTGGGGCTGTTGTCATGGCATTGTATCTGTTGGTCAATCCAAAACTGTTTCCTAATAAATATTCTTCGCGGAAGCTATTGGATGAATTTCAGCCAAATTTTATGTACTGTTGGATGACCCTTATATTTCTTCAGTGATTTTTTATAGGTCAAAAAATTTAAGCAGAGGTAACTTCTATAAATGGTATAAACTTTATTCATCTTGTCAAAAGCTGTTGTATTGATTTCAACCAAATTTCACAGGAATGATCTGTCTTTACAAGATTATTTTAGGAAATTCTGAATGGATAAAAAACATTGCTTTTTTAGGCAGAGCTAATTTCTGTATATGGTATATTTTATCTCAAAGCTATTTGCTGGATTTCCAACAACATTCAGAGGTTTAAACCCTGAATGACACTTAATCAGATTCTTTCAAGAAATTGTGATAGGATAATAAACATTTCACTGAAAGGGCTAATTTCCATATATGGTATATAGTATAAACTCTTTCTTTCTTCCCAGTATCTATTGGTTAGATTTTAAGCCAATCTCACAGTAATGGCTTTTTAGTGACCCTTAGTCAGATTCCTTCAAGAATTTTTATGAGATGAAAACACAGCTTTCATGGGGCTCATTTCCAAATATGGTACTCAGTGTATGTTTTAAAAATCTTGTTCTCCATATCAGTAAATACAGGCCTGTTTAGCTAAAGCATATCTTTTCTTCTTTTCATAGTCATAGTCTCATACTGCAAATTGTCATCTGGTGTCTTAGACTGCCTGTTAGAGAGTTTTGTAGTGACCACCTCCTCCCTGCACTTGAAAGTGAATTCAGCTAGCACTCCATTAATTATAAAGACAGGGAAATAGTTTTATTACACTAACATTATTTTATTTCCAGATCCTGTTGATCCTACATTAAATAGAGTACCATATGGCAGGGGAATGGGTGGAGTTTATGGTGTTGGACGTGGCATGATGATGGGAAGTGAGGTTAATGGGATGGACCAGGTGGGAAGAGGTGGTGTAGGGCGTGGTCTTGTTGGACATGGACCAAATTCTTTGGCTCCACCCCCTGGATTTTGTGTTCCAAATATAAATCACCAGCAAGAGCTGTTTAACGGATTTCACTAATGGTAAAACTTTACTTGTTTATTTAACCAATTCCCTCATGATAAAATTTAGACCATTCCAAGCTCAATGAAGTTACAGTCAAAGGTTTTTGTAAGTAGGGTTGGAAAATATTGTTGCAAGTAATTTCTTCATTTTTCACAATTTTTTCCAAAGCTTTTAAGTTATAAGCATTTAAAAGCGCTATTGTGTGGGAATAGGTTAACCAACTCCCAAACAATAACGCTTTTTGACCTCCCCCAAGAAAAACAATTGGAAAAAAAAATGTGTACAAAGGAGAAATTGCTTGTAACAAGCAATTTCTTCATTTTCCACAATGTTATCTGACCAGAAAATTGAGAAATATGAAATTTCTTAAACTTCAAAATATTGTCTGCATCTCCTTTCAATTTGGACCCTTCTAAAATTTAGTCATCTGGTAATGGTTTAATCAAACCCTGTTCAAAACTTTTTGTTTGAAGACTGACATTTTTAAATGTTACTTTAATCAGATGTGAATTTAGTCTAATCTACTTTATTTTTCGAGCCTGCTTGCCTTGAACAAGACATAGTTGTAACTATGCCAAGTCTGTGTAGGTGTGTTAGTGAGTTAATAGTTAGCGAGACAATCCATCCACATTTGTTTGGAGCATATCTCCTATAGTTATTCGGGCTGTGGCCATGGGGCAGTTGGATCCCATTAGACTCTCAATCATACGGACCAGGGTTTGATCCCCAGTCACTGTAAATATCGTTTGAGACATTTTTCTCCCACCAATTGATATATTATCTTAAACAATTGTAGGATGAGAAACTGGAGGCTTGAAAAGGATATCATGGTAGTACTGGTGTTAGAAATATCAGGACTCCATTGTTAGGTGCAGCTGTTGCAATATGACTGAAATACTGTTAAAAGGGGTGTTATACCCCATTCAATCAATCAATATTAATGATTTATTTCAAACTATTTTGGCACAATTGTTCTCCATCATAAGTAGAAGTGCCATTTGAGGAAAATAATCAGATAGCTCCAAGGTCAAATGGGGGTGGGGGGCTCGGCATGTTCTTCCTGGATGACTTTATAGTTAGGTAACTTTATATATCACACCTTTATATCAACATATGCATGTGTAAGATTTTCAGAAAACAAATGAAGTAAAGAAAAAATAACACTTAATTTTGTTACCCTTAAGTTCCAGCTTGTGTCATTATCTTAAAGACAGTAAGCCATTCCCAGTTTATTCCACATTTTTACGACCCTAAAAAAAAAGCTATAAAAGCTATGGAAAACATTGTGGATAATGAAAAAATTGATTGTTGCAAGCAATTTCTTCATTATACAAAGTGTTTTCTACCCCAAGAAACAAAGATTTTTAAAAATTCATTAAAATAAAAGTTATTGTCTTCAAATTCTTTCTGTTTTGACAAGTCTAAAATTTTCTTGTCTGGTTATGGGTTAAGTTTTTAGACAGGGAAGACTATAGAAAACCTAGATTTCTAAAACTATTTTTCTGTTCATGAAAACCATTGCTATGTGGCAAGAAATACCTTTGGTATCAATGTTAATGAAAACCTTTTGAAATGTGGCAAGAAATACCATTGGTTTCAAAGTCAGATATAGAATTTTATCGATGGCTATTTATGAATTTAATAGCAGTATGGAGTCCATAGTCTGGTGGTAAGTCACGGACCTCAGGATTGGAGGATTCTGGGTTCGAATCCTGCCTGGACCTTGGGAGTTTTTAGGAGCAAAAAACTAACTCCATGTTACTCCTCTCCACTCAGTGGTACCTGTTAGGGTTATAAACTAATGTGCTGTGGCTGCCAGGTTCCATGCCTGTCTTCCGCCTGAGAAAACCAGAACCCCAATAAATGGATTCAGAGCCTTTTTCTTTTCGCCATCACTTTTGCCAAATTGAAAAAATTAGAGCCAAATTTGTCGCCAAGAAGTCAAATGAGAAGCCAAATTTTTTTACCCAGTTTTATGCCACTGAAATCCGCTGAGCTAGGAGACTTTTGACTGCAAAATGTTCCTTCCCGAAAAAATCTTTATTGATCCATCTTGTTCATTTGAATTCAATCATAGAAGCCATAAATTTTCGAGCAATATCAGGATATTTGACTAAAATTTCTTACCCCTCACCCCCAGAGTACCCCACCCACCTACAGAAAATCGCAAACAAGTTTTTCTGTTTCTAATATGAACCCTATCAAAATGTCAATCAATCAATTTTATAAATTGTAACAGAGATTAAATGACACTCATTGTGGTTTTAAATTTCTTTTCCAAAACTGTTCAAAAGTTTTGTTTTAAAAACAGGTGATTTACTTTAATGGAGATCAAAGTCATTGCGTTTTTCTGCCAACAAGTTACCCTCAAATATTTCTCTCTTGATGGAAAAACACTGCTGACATCACAAAAATGTTGGGTCTGACCAGTCTACCCTACCGGAGCGTACATAAAAGAGACTAACAAGACAGACTTGATAGAGTTGCCAGCGTTACACAATTTCTCTGAGTAGAAAGTATTACACAGATTTGTGAATAAAAATCTGTCAGTAGTATACCTGAGTCAATTTACAATTATTTTGTTGGTAATGTATTCTGGATTTATTGTAAACCAACTGAAGTAAGATTTTCTAATTTCAAGTGTATGCTATCAGTTAAGGAGTTCTTACTATCATTTTCAGAAACTGTCATGTGATAGGTGTTTGTCACACTTCGTCAAATGACAGATCCGAATGTTTATTGAGCTTTGACACAATTTAACACCTAGACTATGATAATCTGCCTTGATTGCAGTCAGATCCAAACTCTTGGTGCACGGGTGGTACTTTGTAGAGAAATCAATATTGCTTCAATGGACTTTTTTATGGTCAGTATTTCGCCAGATTTGATTTTTTATTACCATTTAACTTTTTTTTAAGCAATTGATGACAATGGCGATTGACAAGGAAGGCCCTGGGATTGTTGGCCCGCACACTTATTCCGCTGACCTTACCCATTGAGCTCTGACAGGAAGCTCCACTTTTATATTAAATGGCTTTATTTTGCAAATTCCTTTTGAAGTAAGCACCAGTAAGGTAGAATACATTGTAGGAAAATCAGAAATTGATTTTTAGCAATTTCTCCTTTTCTCAAAAGTTTTTTTCTTGTTATTCTATAGGGGTTATAAATGTATGGTGATTTTCCAATGAATTACAGAATTTGGAGCAATTGCATCAAACCAATACATATTGTTCTTTCTTTTTCAGACATTTCCTGTTCTTAGGCACATGTTTTGCTTGTTGCTGATGTTAAAGATGTGTGCTTAAGAGTTGAAGCTGCTAAGAATAAACTTTTTTTTCTTCTGGAGAGATTTGTGCCAGAGGCCTTTTTAGTGATTGTTGTAACTTTTATTAGATAACAAGATTTTCCTAGGAAAGGGGTGACTTTTGCACAACAGTGGACAAGTGCAGAAGATGTTTATAGTATTGAACAGATGTGGATGTTATTCTACCTTACCTTACATTTGATCCATTATTCTGGAAAACCTGCATAAAAGACTCCCCCCCCCCCAAAAAAAAAAAATAATAATACTTTCAGAATATACTATCTTTTTCATTCACAAAAATAGACAGTTGGTGTATATCTTGAAATTTACAAAGTTAAAAGTTTTTTGTACTCAATTTCTAGATGACTAAATTTAATACTGGTTCGAATTGAACAAAATTGCAGATGACAATATATAGTTGATGAGATTTTTTGAAATCTGCATTTTGGTTTAGAAAACATTAAGGACTATGAAGAAATAGGCTTTAACAAACAATTTCTTCATTTTCTGTAATGTTTTCAAAAGCTTTAGGGGCGTAGTAATAATCGAACAACTGTGATGTCAGGGATTTCTGACATTGGCTTTTCTATTTGAGGACTAGAATATTTTTCCAGGCCACTTGTCCAAGGACAAGTAGATATCAGGGCATATCTTAGAATGGTGCTAAAAAGATCTCAAAGACAACTCATTACATGTTTGCAAATCATCATCATGCTTCATTGGAAATATTATGAAGAAAAAGCTGGGTTCCAGCGTTGTCTTCATTAACAAGATTTTCTCAAAATTTTCCCTTTACAAGGTTTATCAAGATAATTATAATCTGGATTAACGAACTTTTGATGCTTATCAGATTAAATTGATCATTAATATTTGTCCGAGATGTGAAATACCTGAATTTGCATCTTGTCACTGATGAAAATTTAAGTTTTACATGCAAATTACACAAACCATTTGAAAAATGCCTTGATCATGGTGATGCTTGCAGCTGATATTTACTTTTGGTAAAATCCTCAGGTCTGACAGGCAAATTTTTACTGCCAACTTAGGTTATCTACAGGTTTTTGTCATGGCCCACAAAAATCAAGATAATGCTTGTCTTGATAATTTTTTTTGAAGCACAACCTCTGCTTAACCTCTTATATTCACCTTTCCTTTTATGGACTTTCCATGAGGCCCCATTTGTCCAAAAAAAAAAAAAAAAAAATAGAGATGGGTCATGGAAAATAAAAAAAAGAGTGAAGCAACAATGAGTTAGTAAAGGTTTATAGTTCAGACTTGGTTATTAAAACCCATTTCAATATAATCCGGCATTCTTAAGTATCAAAGAAATATAGCTAGGGAAAAGATTGTGAGAAATGAAGAAATTGCTTGTAGCAGGAAGTAACTGGACAAGCAGAGTAACTCTGTATATCGGTAGGAACCCAATGAAAGAAGTTGCAGACTATATTTCAAATTGTCCCTATTACAACATGAGAAAATTTTAGAATGGTCCAAATTCAAAGAACTTGCAGGCGACAATTAAGTGATGAAAGTTTTGACATTTTTGTATTTTGGGTTGGAAAACATTGTGGATAATGAATAAATTGCTTTTCACAAGCAATTTCTTTATTTTACCCAATGTTTTCATAATTGTTTTCTTGAGGGGCGTCCAAAAGCATCACTTTGTGGGAATGGGTTAAATTGGATAATATATGCCAATTAGGGTAAAAAAACATTGTGAGAAAGGGAGAAATTATTTGTTTCAAGCAATTTACCCATTTCCACAAAGTTTTCTATGGTGGTATATCTTCAGGGCATCAGAAATTGTCATTGTGTGGTAGTAGGTTAATAATTTTTAGTGTTTCAGTAGTGATTATGCCTCATCTTTCCAAGATGTTCTCTTCTAAGCTCACCTGGACACGGTGAGGCTTTTTGATCACCTTCAGTCTGTAATGTGTCGAGCTTTGTCCAATGTGTGTAAATATTTTCTTTAATGACATCTCCTCCCAAATCATAGGGCAAAATTAAGCCAAATTTTGCAGGAATGTTCCTTTGGTGGTCCCTTTTAGATATTGGTGGTCCCCAGGGAGGAACCCTGATCACAATTGCTGAAACCATGACCCGCAAGTCCTCAAGGGTGGAGCACTAGGGGGGATTGGGTCTATATGAAAATAAAGGAGGATTTTTAAAATGACAACTTTTTCCAAATTATTTGGCAAATTACAATCATATTTGGCTGAAATATTCCTTAGGTTGCAGCCCTTTAAAATTACTAAAAGATTTGAAATTTGCTGAAAGCTTTAGTTGCCAAAGCAGCATAAGTCAAATAAAAAAGGATTTTCCAGACCTAGTTGGTATTGAGCTTTGGAGAGAAAGAGCCTTATCATAGGTGAGGGCTAGGGCCAGTGGCTCTCTTGTATGTGTAACCAGTCAGTTGTAAAGTTTGATTTCAAGGTGGAATTTATTGTTTTTATCTTGGGCAATGGTATGCCCTGTTTTTAAAATGTCTTTCATTATAACCCTAACTAAGGGGATAACTTTCAGGCCATAATTTTTGCCATGTTTTACCAAATCTCAAACAACAATATTTTAGACAGCTTTTTAATGCATTACAATGATAAGTTTTAGACTTGTCCAAATTGATAGAGGCTGCAGATGCCAATCGAAATATAAAGATATTCGTTAGATATAATAGAAAATACAAATGTAGTCTCTCAATGCTTTACCATCAAAGGTGTGATTGTGTCTGATGATAGAAAAAAACATCTTCAGCCCAGGTCAGGCAAGAGAAACTTTGCCCTTAACTCAGTTAACTAGTGAGAAAACTCAGAATTTCCACAGCCCTGCTTATTCTTCTTATTTTCTTATGTTTTAGGTCCAAGATGCATTCTTAGATCGAAAGTTTTATGTTTCTTAACCCTTTCCTGTTTTACAAGTAAATGTGTCTTTTGAAAATTATTTTATTTGGACAAATTTGGCTTAAAGGATACAAAAAGGTGGTGTAGACAATCATGCACATATGTGCATTCTGGTCTTTGTCTATGTCTCCTGTCAAAATAGGAATATTCCGGGATAAGCATGACAAGGGTTAAGATTTTATCTTCTGATATTCATTAGAAAATGTATAGTCCAGCAGTCTAGATACCTATATGATAAATCTTAAGAAGTCTTGGTAAATAGAGCATATCTCTGCTGACGTATATTGATTGCTAAGTTTTGAAACTTGTAACAAGCAATTTCTTCATTATCCACAAGGTTTTCTATGACAAAAGTCAAGGAATTTAAAATTCCATTAACTTTAAATTGTGCACAACTTCTGAAAGAAGATTCAGACCAGTCTAAGATTTTTTTGAGTGGTAATGGATCAAAATGTCAACCTTCAAAAATGCTTTTGTTAAGCCATGATGAACCAACTTTTATTCAGGTAGATGTAGTTATCACAGGGACACTCTGGTATTTTGGGGTTAACCAATTCCCACACAGTGATACTTTTTGACAAAAAGAGTCATTGTGTGGGAATGCGCTAAGCAATTAAGGTTTTATATTGATATATTAAACTAAGGGAAACTTGATAGGCAGTAGATTACTTATTGTTGTAGCTTACTGGTCATCCATTTTAATCCACTTACTATACTATCCATGTTTTGAGAGAATACTACTGCTCATTACTACACAGTCCCCCTTTTACGACTCCCCAGTAAAATGCTTTGGCAAAAATTGGAAAAACTGAAGAAATTGCCTCTAACAAGCAATTTTCTTCACTCCCCACAATGTTTTCTTCCCAGAGAGGCAAAGAATTTTAGTATTTCATCAATTTGAAGTTGTCATCTTCATCTTCCTTCAATTTACATCAGTCTTAATTTTTTTGTCTGGGATTGGGTCTAAAAGTGAATGATGAAAACCAGCATTTTCTTCTTATCCTACGATAGTGTATATTGTTATGATTTGATCTAGTCAATATCAAGGCATACTATTGAATATCCATCTCAGATTCTTAGTAATATATTAAAAGTTAGAAATAATTCTTGGGTTTTATTTTCGAATCTTTTAAGAGCATTCTTGAAATGTCAGGGTTGTTTTTGTTGTACTTTTGTCCAACAAACACTTTAAAAAAAAGTATTTTTTAAAACCAAATTCTAACTAATTCCTGTATTCTAATTTGATCAGTCTAATGACTTATATATCCAGGACAAGTGTGTAAAATAACAAAAAATCTGTAAAAATTAGTACATAAATATGTATGGTATTCAACAAAAGTATTGTTTCTTTTGATAAATTTAATTTGGAATAGAACTTTTCTTCATAAAACTTAGATTCATACATTTAGTTATGATTCTAAGCTATTTGGCCAATGAAATAAATCACTTGGTTAAACAGTGATAAAATAGAAATCCAAAAAGCTGCTTTTCAAAAACTACCTTGAAAACATTTAACAAGTTTTGAACCTATTGAGCAATGCAGACTCTCCTGAAATATACTGAGGGAAAAAGTTTAGCAATTTCGTATGTTACAGCAAATTGAAATATACTGAGGGAAAAAGTTTAGCAATTTCGTATGTTACAGCCAATTTCTCCGGTGTCTAGCTTTGGATTCAAATCATATTTTCACACATCCATCTTTTATGTGTTAGCCACAGTATTAAAAAAATCAGATGATTTCAAGGTCATACGTGTTTGTTGTACAGCCTCAAACATGGTAGGAGTTGGGAAGTAAAAGTAACACAAAGATTTAATATCTTGTGTGTCCACCGTTTGCGCCAATAACGGCATTACAGCGTCTTCTCATGCTGGAAATGAGCCTACGATTAATGGCCATAGGGATACGACCCCATTCCTGACGCAGAACACGTTCCTATTAACGTCATTCCTGTCTCTTACTCTCCTACCCAGATGGTCCCAAAGGTGTTTGATCGGAGACAGATCCGGTGATTTGGCTGGCCAATCCAACACATCAACATTATTAGTCTGTAAAAGGTCCAACGTGTGCCGAGCGACATGTGGGTGGGCATTATCTTGCTGAAAATGGTAGCAAGCTCTTTACGCAAGAACAGCAATACCACTGGCTGGACAATTTCGGTTCAGTATCGAAGGGCATTTAAGTTTCCCTGAATAGCTACCAAGTCAGTCTTGCCACGGTATGATATACCACCCCAGACCATGATGCTGCCGCCTCTAAAACGGTCATGTTGAATGACGTTAGCGGGATCCATCCTTTCGCCATTACGCCTCCAAACACATACCCTGCCATCCGCAAACATCAAATTAAAACGGGATTCGTCTATGAATAGGACCTGATTCCATATTCGTCTCGGCCATCGACGGTGTACCCATGTCCAATTCAATCTTGCACGTGTCAAAGGAATGCGAACGTAAGGTCAACGTGCGCGTAAACGTGCCGAACGAAGTCTGTTTCTTACAGTACGAGCACAGACCTGTGTTCCCGTTGAATTTCGGAGAAAACCGTCTATACGAGTGCTATTGAGGAGGCGATTACGCCGTGATCACGTCACGATGTAATTGTCCCCGTGTTTGGTAGTCTTACGTGGCCTGCCTGAACATGGCCTGTCTTTGACGGTGCCTAATTGACGATACTTTGTTCTAAGTCTTGAAATGGAACATTAGCTCACGCCAAAATATTGAGCCACCTCTTTTACCATCATACCACCAGCCAGCATACCAATGGCTACGTTACGTTGGTCTAAGTTAAGCCCTGGGCAACGTCCCATTTGAATTTTTTAAATGTTTAAATGAGTTATCTTGTTATTGATGCTAACCAATAAACTGGGATAGATATTGTGGATATAGACTTCACGTACATGTGGAAGCATGTGCAGAACGTGTTTCAGCAAAATTGCGTCAGAGAGCCTTTAGAAGCGAGGAAAACGTGCTCTTAATGCATAATTAATTAGTTAGCTTTTAAAAATTGCAAAGGAGACTGATTTTATAAGGTTTATACATTTGCGTTGAAAAATAATGTAGGTCGAAAAAAATTGCTTAACTTTTTCCCCTTAGTATAGATTCTTTTTTTCAAAGATATACAAATTCTTTGTTAAGAAGTTAGTCATATGGATAGTTTTTAAATTTTTTGTACTTTATTTTATGCAGATACAAAGTTGTTTTATTGTCTCTAAAATGTAGATGTTTTTATAATAAATACACAATGTATAGTTTTGTCGTTGATTTAATGTATCTCTAAGGAAAAAAAGTAAAGAAGAAACTGTTCTTCAACTGAATCATAGTGTGACTCAAGTTTTAGCTCAGATGATGTCAGATAGAACCCAGGGTGTTGTCATAGTATTTTCTTTATGGCTATCTTTATCTTAACCCTTTCCCATGCAATCCCTGATCTTTACGTCCCTGTGATGTTATATTTGAGAAAACATTGTTGAAAAAGAAACAAGCATTTTTTTCTTTCCCACAATATTTTCTATCAATGGTTGAATACTTTTTTTCGAGCCCGCTTGCGTTGAGCGAAACATAGTTGTCACTAAGACAATGTGGTTTGTGTGCAATTACTCCTACATTCATGGATGGATTTCAAAATAACTTGGCACAATCATTCTCCATCATGAGTAGATGTGCCATTTGAAAGAATTTTTTGGATAGCTTCAAGTTCAAGGTCAAAGCTCAAGGTCAAACACTAAAACTGTGCTTGTCCAGAGCATTTCTCCTACAATTATGGATGGATTTCAAAATAAATTTGCACAATTATTCTCCATCAAGAGTAGATGTACCATTTGAGAGAATTTTTTGGATAGCATCATGTTCAAGGTCAAACCTCAAGGTCAAACACTAAAATTGTGCTTATCTGGAGCATGAAACCTACAAAACTCGGGGGTTCGCGCTTTTGACAGTAGTTGTCCTTGAACAACCATCTAGTTGTTGAGCTGCTTGCAGTGAGCAAGACATAGTTGTTACTATGAAAAGTCGTGCATGTGTGTTAGTCCGTCTGTCCATCCAAATTTGTCCGGACAAGTGTGTTAGTGCCTCAGTGTGTTAGTCTGTTAGTCCACCTCAATTTGTCCGGACAATTACTCCTACATTTATGGATCGATTTTAAAATAACTTGGCAAAATTATACTCCATCCTAAGAAGATGTGCCATTTGAAAAAAAATTGGGATAGCTAAAATGTCAAGGTCACAGCTCAAGGTCAAACACTCAAATTGCGATTGTGAAGAGCATTTCGCCTACAATTATGGATTGATTACAAAATAAATTGGCACGATTATGCTAGATCAAGAGCAGATGTGCCATTTGAAAGAACTTTTCGGATTGCTTTAAGTTCAAGGTCAAAGTTCAAGGTCAAACACTAAAATTGTGCTTATTTGGAGTATGAAACCTACAAAACTCTGGGGGCTCGACAGCAGTCGGGACAACCATCTAGCTGTTGAGCCTGCTTGCAGTGAGCAAGTCTTAGTTGTCACTATGAAAAGTCGTGTATGTTTATTTGTGCGTTAGTGTGTTAGTCCACCTGAATTTGTCTGGACAATTACTCCTACATTTATGGATGGATTTTTAAATAACTTGGCAAAATTATTCTGCCTTTTGAAAGAATTGTTTGGATAGCTTCAAATTCAAGGTCAAACCTCAAGGTCAAACACTAAAATTAATAGTCAAGGTCAAGTTGATGGTCAAAACTTTGTGGGCTCGACAGCAGTTGTCCTGGGATAACCATCTATTTTAATTGTACTTACTTGATAATTTCGTCCTGTAGCTCTTTGAAATTGGACAAGTCAAAACTTTTGAAAACAGTGAAGGGTTAACTTAAACATTATTTTGCAAAAACTGATATTTTGTAATATCCCAGTTTTTATTGAAGGCAATCATGAGAAACTAGGAGTATAATTTCACTATCAAAAGAGGAACCTACACTATCAAGAGAGGTAACTCTAAATGTAATTTGTTAGAATTCCATTTCATTTCTAAAGGATGAAGAGGTCGAACTGGTTTTAAAAATACAGGAATTGCTGACTGTTGGTATGAATGAAATACTGTTTAAGTGGTGTTAAATCCATTTGAGGTGCTGCTGTAATAGCACATTTGGTAGCACATCAAACTCCATTTCCTCAAATGTGGGGTGTCGTAGGTTAGATCCCCGGCAGTGGCACATATCTTTTCCGACATTTGCCAATAGATGGATAATGGTAAACCTAAATGAGATTGCAGGCTAGGAAAGGATGTAATGGTGATACTGGTGTGAGAAATACCAGGAATCCATTGTTACGTGCTCCAACCGCCGCGATGTGGCAGCGGTATTAAACCCCTTTCAGACAAACAAATTGTCTGCAAGATATCTAAATCAAGTTAGACATAGTTATACCCCCCACAACGAAGTTATGGGAGGGTATACTGGAATCAGGTTGTCCGTCCGTCCGTCCGTCCGTCTGTCCGTCTGTCCGTCCGTCCGTCCGTCCGTGGACATAATTTTGTGTCCTCTTCTCCTCCCACATTTTTTGACAAATTTTGCTGAAATTTTATCAGGTTGTTTCCTATCATATGAAGTTGTGCACCTGCAATTTTCATCTTGATCCAGTCGTTAGTTTCAGAGTTATGCCATTTTGAACTTTTTAATGGGGGCGGGGGGGAGTAATTTGTGTCCTCCTCTCCTCCTACATTTTTTGACCAATTTTGCTGAAATTTTATCAGGTTGTTTCTTATCATATGAAGTTGTGCACCTGCAATACTCATCTTGATCCAGTCGTTAGTTTTAGAGTTATGCCATTTTGAACTTTTTAATGGGGGGGGGGGAGTAGTCAAAATTTAAAATTGCAAAACTCAGTAACCATAAGGGGAGTTACCAAATTTGGTAAGTAACATCATCTTGTTGACCTTTACAAAATATCGAACGGTTTATTTCCTGAGGTCAAATTTGACCCTGCCCCCCGGGGGTCAAAAATTTAACATAGGCTCATATTGACTTTTCGTGGATATAATTTTGTGTCATCATCTCCTCACACAGTTTTCTTTAACATAGGCTCATATTGACCAACCTTTCCTAATCAGTCAACTCTAGCAACAAACACAAAATCAGAAAGAGGTGGAGGGTTGGCAATGTTCATCCACCATGACATGCATGTGATTAAACAGCTTCAAATTCCACTCCTTCATAGAAAAGCCTTTTTAGCGGTGTGGGGGTATTCTCGTCAGCCCTTGAGGGCGACAGCTCTAGTTCATATTGGGTAAAAAAAACTAGGTCACAAGATCAAGTCATATTACACCCTTTTGTGCATTCTAGAGGCTACATTTTTTCGCTAAATGTTTAATTTCTGAGACAAGACTTCAGTAACAAGTTTGGTTAGGACAAGATGTGGTCACTTGTGCCATTTTACTTCTATAGTCATCGACCCAGGTGAGTGCTTTAGGACCAATGGCCCTCTTATATGTCCATGGCATAACTTAAAAAGCATGCAAGCTAGAATGATGAAACTTCAGATTTTGATAGATCACATCAAAAGAACAGCAGTGCACATGAACCATAACTCTGCACTTTGTTATTTTGGAATTATAGCCCTTTGTCATTTTAAGAGCTAGAATTTTGTCTGGAACATAATTGAAAAAGCATGTAAGGTAGAATTATGAAAATTCACAGATGAATACATCTAATGTAAGAGAAATGCAGTGTACAAGAACCATTACTCTCGGATAATTTTGGAGTTGTTGCCCTTAGTTGATTTTATATGTAGATTTTGTCTGGATAATAAATAAAAAAGTATGCAAGATAAAATCATGAAATTTCACAGGTGGATAGTTATGATTATGGAGAGTTGCGGTATGCAAGAACTGTAACAATGCACTTTATATTTTTGGAGTTATTTCCCTTTGTTAATATTAAAGTTTGACTATTGAAGCCTTTCTCAAAATGTCTACACATTTGGATATATTTCATCAAACAGAAATGCAGGACTCAAGAACCATAACTCCGCATTTTATATTTTGGAGTTATTACCTTTTGTTATAAGCTCACCTGAGCCCAATTTGCTCAAGGTGAGCTATTGTGATCGGTAATTGTCTAGCGTCCGTTTGTCCATCTGTTTGTCTGTCCATCCATAAACAATTATTAAAAAATCGTCTTGTCCTTAACCATAAGGCCTAGAGCTTCGATATAAGGTACGTATCATCAGCTATAGACCCTCTACCAAAATAATTAAAAGAATTACCATAACTAGCCCTTTTCTGTGCAATCCCTGATTTTACAATGGAAATCTTTGAAAATCTTCTACTCCTAAACCATAAGGCCAAGAGCTTTGATATTTGGTACATATCACCTATTCACCCTCTTCCAAAATAGTTCAAAGAATTACAAAATTCTGAAAATTAGCCCTTTTCTTTGCATCCCTGATTTTACAAAGGAGTGAATGAGGAAATTTTTGAAAAATATCTTCTCCCAAACCATTAGGCCTAGAGCTTTTATATTTGGTATGTATCATCACCTATTGATCCTCTACCAAAATGCTTCAAAGAATTACTGTATTCTGAAAATAATCCCTTTTCTGTGGGATCCCTGATTTTACAAAGGAATAAAATCAGTTCCATTGGGGCGGAGCTAGGTCCAAACCCAAATCCGCAACTACAGCGAAATCCGCCATTTTACCGCCAATTAGGATCGAAGTTTTTTCCGGCCCTATGGCAGCTGGGGCTCCGATTTTTTGCATACCTGTAGGGACCTCAAATTGCTACCTCAGTACTAAGTTTGAGCTCAATCGGAGCCATAGGGGCAGAGCAAGGTCCAAACCCAACCTGCTCTTTGTGTATATGCATTTGACCCAATTCTAGGATCGAACTTTTCTCCGGCCCTTTGGCAGCCGCGGCTCCAATTTTTTGCATGCGCGTAGGGACCTCGAATGCCTACCTCCATACCAAGTTTGAGCTCAATCGGTTCCATAGGGGCAGAGCTAGGTCCAAATCCAAATCCGCAACTACAGCGAAATCCGCCATTTTACCCCCAATTAGGATCAAACTTTTTTCCGGCCTATGGCAGCTTGGGCTCCGATTTTTTGCATGCCTGTAGGAACCTCAAATGGCTACCTCAGTACCAAGTTTGAGCTCAATCGGAGCCATAGGGGCGGAGCAAGGTCCAAACCCAACCTGCTCTTTGTGTATATGCATTTGACCCAATTCTAGGATCGAACTTTTCTCCGGCCCTATGGCAGCCGCGGCTCCAATTTTTTGCATGCGCGTAGGGACCTCGAATGCCTACCTCGATACCAAGTTTGAGCTCAATCGGTTGCAAAGGGCGGAGCTAGGTCCAAACCAAAATCCGCATCAAAGCGAAATCCGCCATTTTACCCCGAATTAGGATCGAACTGTTTTCCGGCCCTATGGCAGCTGGGGCTCCGATTTTTTGCATGCCTGTAGGGACCTTAAATGGCTACCTCAGTACCAAGTTTGAGCTCAATCGGAGCCATAGGGGCGGAGCAAAGTCCAAACCCAACCTGCTCTTTGTGTATATGCATTTGACCCAATTCTAGGATGGACTTTTTTCCGGCCCTATGGCAGCCGTTGCTCCAATTTTTTGCATGCGCGTAGGGACCTCGAATGCCTACCTCCATACCAAGTTTGAGCTCAATCGGTTCCATAGGGGCGGAGCTAGGTCCAACCCCAAATCCGCAACTTCAGCGAAATCCGCCATTTTACCCCCCATTAAGATCGAACTTTCTTACGGCCCTATGGCATTTGGGGCTCCGATTTTTTGCATGCCTGTAGGGACCTCAAATGGCTACCTCAGTACCAAGTTTGAGCTCAATCGGAGCCATATGGGCGAAGCAAGGTCCAAACCCAACCTGCTCTTTGTGTATATGCATTTGACCCAATTCTGGGATCGACTTTTTCTCCGGCCCTATGGAAGCCGCGGTTCAAATTTTTTGCATGCGCGTAGGGACCTCGAATGCCTACCTCCATACCAAGTTTGAGCTCAATCGGTTCCATAGGGGCGGAGCAAGGTCCAAACCCAAATCCGCAACTACAGCGAAATCCGCCATTTTACCCCCAATTAGGATCGAACTTTTTTCCGGCCCTATGGCAGCTGGGGCTCCGATTTTTTTGCATGCCTGTAGGGACCTCAAATGGCTACCTCCATACCAAGTTTGAGCTCAATCGGTGCCATAGGGGCGGAGCAAGGTCCAAACCCAACCTGCTCTTTGTGTATATGCATTTGACCCAATTCTAGGATCGAACTTTTCTCCGGCCCTTTGGCGGCCGCGGTTCCAATTTTTTGCATGCGCGTAGGGACCTCGAATGCCAACCTCCATACCAAGTTTGAGCTCAATCGGAGCCATAGGGGCGGAGCTAGGTCCAAACCCAAATCCGCAACTACAGCGAAATCCGCCATTTTACCCCCAATTAGGATCGAACTTTTTTCCGGCCCTATGGCAGCTGGGTCTCCGATTTTTTGCATGCCTGTAGGGACCTCAAATGGCTACCTCAGTACCAAGTTTGAGCTCAATCGGAGCCATAGGAGCGGAGCAAGGTCCAAACCCAACCTGCTCTTTGTGTATATGCATTTGACCCAATTCTAGGATCGAAGTTTTCTCCGGCCCTATGGCAGCCGCGGCTCCAATTTTTTGCATGCGCGTAGGGACCTCGAATGCCAACCTCCATGCCAAGTTTGAGCTCAATCGGTTCCATAGAGGCGGAGCTAGGTCCAAACCCAAATCCGCAACTACAGCGAAATCCGCCATTTTACCCCCAATTAGGATCGAACTTTTTTCCGGCCCAATGGCAGCTGGGTCTCCGATTTTTTGCATGCCTGTAGGGACCTCAAATGGCTACCTCAGTACCAAGTTTGAGCTCAATCGGAGCCATAGGGGCGGAGCAAGGTCCAAACCCAACCTGCTCTTTGTGTATATGCATTTGACCCAATTCTAGGATCGAACTTTTCTCCGGCCCTATGGCAGCCGCGGCTCCAATTTTTTGCATGCGCGTAGGGACCTCGAATGCCAACCTCCATCCCAAGTTTGAGCTCAATCAGTTCCATAGAGGCGGAGCTAGGTCCAAACCCAAATCCGCAACTACAGCGAAATCCGCCATTTTACCCCCAATTAGGATCAAACTTTTTTCCGGCCCTATGGCAGCTGGGGCTCCGAATTTTGCATGCCTGTAGGGACCTCAAATGGCTACCTCAGTACCAAGTTTGAGCTCAATCGTAGCCATAGGGTCGGAGCAAGGTCCAAACCCAACCTGCTCTTTGAGTATATGCATTTGACCCAATTCTAGGATCGAATTTTTCTCCGGCCCTTTGGCAGCCGTGGCTCCAATTTTTTTTCATGCGCGTAAGGACCTCAAATGCCTACCTCCATACCAAGTTTGAGCTCAATCGGAGCCATTGGGGCGGAGCAAGGTCCAAACCCAACCTGTTCTTTGTGTATATGCATTTGACCCAATTCTAGGATGGACTTTTTCTCCGGCCCTATGGCAGCCGCGGCTCCAATTTTTTGCATGCGCGTAGGGACCTCGAATGCCTACCTCCATACCAAGTTTGAGCTCAATCGGTTCCATAGGGCGGAGCTAGGTCCAAACCAAAATCTGCATCATAGCGAAATCCGCCATTTTACCCCAAAATAGGATCGAAGTTTTTTCCGGCCCTATGGCAGCTGGGGCTCCGATTTTTTGCATGCCTGTAGGGACCTTAAATGGCTTCCTCAGTACCAAGTTTGAGCTCAATCTGAGCCATAGGGGCGGTGCAAGGTCCAAACCCAACCTGCTCTTTGTGTATATGCATTTGACCCAATTCTAGGATCGAACTTTTCTCCGGCCCTATGGCAGCCGCGGTTCCAATTTTTTGCATGCGCGTAGGGACCTCGAATGCCTACCTCCATACCAAGTTTGAGCTAAATCGGTTGCATAGGGGCAGAGCTAGGTCCAAACCCAAATCCGCAACTACAGCGAAATCCGCCATTTTACCCCCAATTAGGATCGAACTTTTTTTCCGGCCTTATGGCAGCTGGGGCTCCGATTTTTTGCATGCCTGTAGGGACCACAAATGGCTACCTCAGTACCAAGTTTGAGCTCAATCGGAGCCATAGGGGCGAAGCAAGGTCCAAACTCAACCTGCTCTTTGTGTATATGCATTTGACCCAATTCTAATATCGAACTTTTCTCCGGCCCTATGGCAGCCGCGGTTCCAATTATTTGCATGCGTGTAGGGACCTCGGATGCCAACCTCCATACCAAGTTTGAGCTCAATCGGTTCCATAGGGGCGGAGCCAGGTCCAAACCCAAATCCGCAACTACAGCGAAATCCGCCATTTTCCCCCCAATTAGGATCGATTTTTTTTCCGGCCCTATGGCAGCTGGGGCTCCGATTTTTTGCATGCCTGTAGGGACCTCAAATGGCTACCTCAGTACCAAGTTTGAGCTCAATCGGAGCCATAGGGGCGGAGCAAGGTCCAAACCCAACCTGCTCTTTGTGTATATGCATTTGACCCAATTCTAGGATCGAACTTTTCTCCGGCCCTATGGCAGGCGCGGCTCAAATTTTTTGCATGCGCGTAGGGACCTCGAATGCCTACCTCCATACCTAGTTTGAGCTCAATCGGTTCCATAGAGGCGGAGCTAGGTCCAAACCCAAATCCGCAACTACAGCGAAATCCGCCATTTTATCCCCAATTAGAATCAAACTTTTTTCCGGCCCTATGGCAGCTGGGGCTCCGATTTTGCATGCCTGTAGGGACCTCAAATGGCTACCTCAGTACTAAGTTTGAGCTCAATCGGAGCCATAGGGGCGGAGCAAGGTCCAAACAAACCTGCTCTTTGAGTATATGCATTTGACCCAATTCTAGGATCGAATTTTTCTCCGGCCCTATGGCAGCCGTGGCTCCAATTTTTTGCATGCGCGTAGGGACCTCAAATGCCTACTTCCATACCAAGTTTGAGCTCAATCGGAGCCAAAGGGGCGGAGCAAGGTCCAAACCCAACCTGCTCTTTGTGTATATGCATTTGACCCAATTCTAGGATGGACTTTTTCTCCGACCCTATGGCAGCCGCGGCTCCAATTTTTTGCATGCGCGTAGGGACCTCGAATGCCTACCTCCATACCAAGTTTGAGCTCAATCGGTTCCATAGGGGCGGAGCTAGGTCCAACCCCAAATCCGCAACTACAGCGAAATCCGCCATTTTACCCCCCATTTGGATCGAACTTTTTTACGGCCCTATGGCATTTGGGGCTCCGATTTTTTGCATGCCTGTAGGGACCTCAAATGGCTACCTCAGTACCAAGTTTGAGCTCAATCGTAGCCATAGGGGCGGAGCAAGGTCCAAACCCAACCTGCTCTTTGTGTATATGCATTTGATCCAATTCTAGGATCGACTTTTTCTCCGGCCCTATGGCAGCCGCGGCTCAAATTTTTTGCATGCGCGTAGGGACCTCGAATGCCTACCTCCATACCAAGTTTGAGCTCAATCGGTTCCATAGAGGCGGAGCTAGGTCCAAACCCAAATCCGCAACTACAGCGAAATCCGCCATTTTACCCCCAATTAGGATCAAACTTTTTTCCGGCCCTATGGCAGCTGGGGCTCCGATTTTTGCATGCGCGTAGGGACCTCAAATGGCTACCTCAGTACCAAGTTTGAGCTCAATTGGAGCCATAGGGGCGAGCAAGGTCCAAACCCAACCTGCTCTTTGAGTATATGCATTTGACCCAATTCTAGGATCGAATTTTTCTCCGGCCCTATGGCAGCCGTGGCTCCAATTTTTTGCATGCGCGTAGGGACCTCAAATGCCTACCTCCATACCAAGTTTGAGCTCAATCGGAGCCATAGGGGCGGAGCAAGGTCCAAACCCAACCTGCTCTTTGTCTATATGCATTTGACCCAATTCTAGGATCGACTTTTTCTCCGGCCCTATGGCAGCTGCGGCTCCAATTTTTTGCATGCGCGTAGGGACCTCAAATACCTACGTCCATACCAAGTTTGAGCTCAATCGGTTCCATAAGGGCGGAGCAAGGTCCAAACCAAAATCCTCACTTACAGCGAAATCCGCCAATTTACCCCCCATTAGGATCGAACTTTTTTCCGGCCCTATGGCATTTGGGGCTCCGATTTTTTGCATGCCTGTAGGGACCTCAAATGGCTACCTCAGTACCAAGTTTGAGCTCAATCTGAGCCATAGGGGCGGAGCAAGGTCCAAACCCAACCTGCTCTTTGTGTATATGCATTTGACCCAATTCTAGGATCGAACTTTTCTCCGGCCCATGGCAGCCGCGGCTCCAATTTTTTGCATGCGCAGGGACCTCGAATGCCTACCTCCATACCAAGTTTGAGCTCAATCGGTTCCATAGGGGCGGAGCTAGGTCCAAACCCAAATCCGCAACTACAGCGAAATCCGCCATTTTACCCCCCCATTAGGATCGAACTTTTTTACGGCCCTATGGCAGCTGGGGCTCCCATTATTTGCATGCCTGTAGGTACCTCAAATGGCTATCTCAGTACCAAGTTTGAGCTCTATCGGAGCCATATGGGCGGAGCAAGGTCCAAACCCAACCTGCTCTTTGTGTATATGCATTTGACCCAATTCTAGGATCGAACATTTCTCCGCCCTTTGGCAGCCGCGGCTCTAATTTTTTGCATGCGCGTAGGGACCTCGAATGCCTACCTCCATACCAAGTTTGAGCTGAATCGGTTCCATAGGGGCGGAGCTATTTCCATACCCAAATCCGCAACTACAGCGAAACCCGCCATTTTATCCCCAAATAGGATCGAATTTTTTCCAGCCTTATGGCAGCTGGGGCTCCGATTTTTTGCATGCCTGTAGGGACCTTATATGGCTATCTTAGTACCAAGTTTGAGCTCAATCGGAGCCATAGGGGCGGAGCAAGGTCCAAACCCAACCTGCTCTTTGTGTATATGCATTTTGCAAAATTCTAGGATCGAATTTTTCTCCGGCCCTATGGCAGCCGCGGCTCCAATTTTTTGCATGCGCGTAGGGACCTCGAATGCCTACCTCCATACCAAGTTTGAGCTCAATCGGTTC